>JAGFMF010011611.1:704715-1071447 GCA_019455555.1 Galemys pyrenaicus
CCCCGGCCGGCAGCAGGGATCGAACTCGTGCTGCAGTGGCTGCGGTTTGCTTCATAGTGCGTTGCTTAACCCACTGCGCCACCAGGGAGGCCCTATTTGTGTTTTTTTTTAAGATTTATTTATTTATGCATACAAAAACTGGGTTACAGGCCAGAGGTGTGGAGGGGTGAGAGGATTCACCACAGAGAGCGGGGAGCAGAACAGGGAGATCAACCGAAGTACACTGCTGAGGGGAGCAGCGGGCGAGGCAGGAGAGGTCTGCTGCACAGTGTGGGTCCCCTCCCTGGCCGGCAGCAGGGATAGAACTCATGCTGCAGTGGCTGCGGTTTGCTTCACAGTACATTGCTTAACCCACTGCGCCACCAGGGAGACCCTGCTCATCGATTTAATGGTGCTCTTTCCAACTAAATGTACATAGACCAGTTGTCCATGAGAAATACAACAAAATTATTTTTTTTTCTTTTAAAGATTTATTTACTTACGAATAAAAGAGCTGGGGTGTAGGCTAGTGGTGCTGGGGTGAGAGGCTGTGGTGAGAGGATTCAGCAGAGACAGAGTGGGGAGCAGAGCACACAGATTGACTGAAATACACTGCTGAGGGGAGTATTGGGCCAGACAGGGGAGCAAAGCACACAGATTGACTGAAATACACTGCTGAGGGGAGTATTGGGCCAGACAGGGGAGCAGAGCACACAGATTGACTGAAATACACTGCTGAGGGGAGTAGTGGGCCAGACAGGAGAGCTCCCTGGCTGGGTATCAAATTGTGTTGCAGTAGCTGTGGATAGCTACATAGTGCTGACAACCCCTTGGACCACCAGAGAGGCCCCCAAATTAAAATTTTGTAGAGGAAACAGGCCATTGTCAAGCTAATGCTTTTGAGGTATTGTGCTGTATTAAGAAAATGAAAGGGGTATGTATATACATATATATGAATATGTATATTTAATTTTCACATATTAAAACTGTATTCACTTGAATACATGTATCTGAATTTGAATATCATTACTGGTTTTCGTTACATTTTTGTTACATGACCATTGAATATTTGAGTCTGCAATATAGGAGACCTCGTTTTCTTATATATTCTATGTCTTATATGTTTAAATATCTACAGTGTGAATTCTAACTTTTAAAAATATGTACATGTTGACTAAATAATCCCTGATAATGTGACATATAAATGGGACTTTCATTACATATATGTTAAGTCTATAATTTTAGTATTGATTATGTTTTGAAAGTCTGTGAAATTTTTGTTGAATAATTTGTTAACTGTAATATTAGGTCTAATGTTAAGTTATGATTTATGGAATAAATTCTTGATTTAGTTATATTGAATACTTTTCAAGTGTATCCTAGCATCCCAGAACATTTTCCTCCATTTTTTTGCTAGTGTTTGCTTCTGGGGCTTTAGTAATTGAGAGGTAATTGAGGTAGTATTCAGAGGAGAATTTTCTTGCCGACAGACATGAACTACCATTGTCATTGTATTAATCTTCCTACAGTCACTACACCAACATAGAAAAGAACCATATAATTTATTTATTTAGGTGATATTTCTGATCTTAGGATATATAAATTATTCAAGGCAAACTGTAGAGACAATATAGGTGTTGTTGCTAGTCAAAACTTTAGGATTCTATGCATGTCTGTGAACCTGTATACTTTAATACTTAGCAGTAAAGACAGAACATTTTACACCATGCAAAAAATAAATATATATGAATATTTAATGAATAACCTACATGTATTCTGGATAGCATTTGGACTTTACTACTGTTTAGAGATAAACATAATTTTCAATTAAACTCAAAATTCCAGGGATGTTTTTAATGATTTTTTAAAAAGAAACAATACCAATGAATTTAGTCTCTCATGTTCCTTTGTGAGACTTTTATTGACTATTTCTATGACTCTTTCTTCTTGATCTATCATTATTATTCTCTCCTTAATATCAGAGAAGTTTAATCCTTCTCCACAGTATAATGCACACAGGTATCTATCATCTGTCTTGCCAATATCTTGTTTTCTCTCAGCTTTTCAAGTTAGTTCCATAGTGAATCATTGTTTAATTTCATTCTTGGGAGTTCATATTTTCTCTAGTTATGTAGAGAAATTTAACATCCATTCCTCCATCCCTTATTTCATAACAAAGTCATTGGGATTATAAATACCAACTTTCTCTTGATAATGGTAGGTGAAACTGTATTCATTTATGTTTAGTAGTATCCATCATTTAAATGAAATGTTAAAGGTTTACATTTGCATTTCACCAGGGGGGCCTCCCTGGTGGCTCTGGCAGTTGAGCTGTGAAGCATCTGTGGCACAGCAGCACGAGTTCTATCCCCAGGCCAGGGAGGGGACCCACATGGCACAGCAGACCTCTCCTGCCTTGCCCACTGCTCCCCTAAGCAGTGTATTTCAGTCCATCTGCTTATTCTGCAACCCACTCTGTCTCTGGTGAATCCTCTCACCTTCTGTGACTCTGGCCTGTACCCCAGCTCTGTGTGCAGAAATAAATAAATCCTTCTTTAAAAAAAAAAGATACTGTTAAGGAATTATAAAAAAAGGACAATACAGGTTACAGGTTTTTTTTTTACAGTATATTAATCTGAATCAAAATGTTTATATTACATAAAATTTTAATGTATAATAAGGTAGAGAATATGCTGATTTAAATAATAGGTCATTATACTAATTAACTAAGATGGCTATAACAAAGAACCATAAACTGACTGGCTGAAACAACAGAAATAAACAATTTTCTCCAGATTATGGAGGTTGTCATTTTATAATCAGGGTGTCGATATGGTTGGGTTCTGGTAAGGACCCAATTCCTGGTTTGTAGGTGTCCAGCTTCTCACTGTACCCTCAAATGGCAGAGAGAGGAAGAGAGAAAGAAATCTTTCTGGTCTTTTTTTTTTTTTTTTTTTATAAAACTACAGTCCTTTTGGATTAGGGCTCCACCCTATGACCTCATTTAATATAATTACCTCCCCTAAGTCCTATCCTTAGACAGTATCATATAAGGCTTCAGCATATGAAGAACTTCAGCCTATGAGTTTCATAATTAGATCAGTTTGTAATAGTCCTTTTATAGTAGTTGCTACCTAAATACTAATGCATAAATCCTTACTGAATATTTACCTCATAAAAATGTATATTTAGTGTTAATATGTTTTATTCTCTTCTTTAAAAATTTTAAATAATTATAACTGTGTCTCTGGAAATGACTAAATACCCGAAAAGTTGTCATAAAAGAAAATTACATAACTAAAATTTATAATTTATTTGTTATTACATAACAAAACTGATTCACATTAATTTAAAAAATTGTATATTAATATTGTTTTGATATATGTTATTTTAAATTAAATTACTATTTTAACTTATACATAAAATAAATATGATCATAACATTTCAAAATTTTAAAATATAAATCAGATTTCTTACATATGCTTACTTCTGAAGCCTATTAACTTGGAGTGTGAAGATTGGCTGAGGATATAAGAATGTTAGGCAATGATAGGACGCAGCCACTTGTGGCTCACTAGCAACAAACATCTACTAAGCCAAATGTTCACTTCACTTGCAAAGGGAGTTTTTTTCAGATAGTCCCTGGATAAAACCCATTCTCTCAAACTTTGTCAGCAGACAATATCTATAAATTGTGATAAATAAAAAGGAATTCAGTATTCACATTTAGGACAGAATTATAATCACAAACAGTAAGTCAATGCTTCTCAATTTCTATAAATTTCAAAGGCAAACATCCTTTTTTTCTTTTAAAGATTGATTTATTTATGCATACAAGAACTGGGGTACAGGCCAGAGGTGTAGAGGGGTGAGAGGATTCACCAGAGACAGAGTGGAGAGCAGAACAGGCAGATCCATTGAAATATACTGCTGAGGGGAGCAATGGGCAAGACGGGAGAGGTCTGCGGGGCCATGTGGGTCATCTCCTGGCTGGGGAGGGAACTCATGCTCCAGTTGCTGTGGACACTTCTTAATGCTGAAACTCAACCCTTTGTGCCACCACAGAGGCCCCAGCAAACACATTTTTATGTAGAAAGCATTTAACATTCAAGTTAAGAATGAAAACTTTTAAAACTAGCACAATTAACTTGTAGAATATTTTTATAAAGATTATTCGAATAGCAATCACCCAGAGAAACCACATCTGTCTTTTGAATTTTCTATCCCCCCAAAAAAAAATGTTTTCAAGATACTCAACTGAGACTTTTGTTTAAGAGCTTTGAGTATAGACATTAAGTAAATTCATGTTAGCATTCCCTCTCTTTTCCTTTACCTCTTTTTTGGCAATATAAATATTTGTTATACGAATTGCTCCAAAAGGAGAAGCTATCTTGCAATCAATCTTTTATTTTTGTTTTAAAGATTTATTTATTTATGCATAAAAGAACTGGAGTACTGGCCAGGGATCCAGGGAGTGAGAGGAATCACCAGAGACAGAGGGGGAGTAGAACAGGTAGATGTACTGAAACACACTGCTGAGGGGAGTAGTGGATGAGAAAGAGGAGGTCTGGTGTACCATGCGGGTCCCTTCCCCGGCCAGGAAGTACTGCACTAGCTGCAGATAGCTTCATGGTGCTGTGCCTTAACCTCAGGCACACCAGGGAGGCCCCTCAATCTTTTAATTTACAGTGATTTAGTCTTACTTCTCTTTCTTGTAAAGAAATAGTCATTAATTATTGTAGAGATTCTTTTAACATTCCAATAATAGGGCATATCTATACTTTCTTTTATGCCATGAAGTTTTTAATTGAATTAAAATATGTTAAGAAATGCACACTAGGGAGCCAGACAACAAGTAAAGAAACAATTAGCAATCTCAGAAATTAGAGATCCATAAATTTATTTATTTATTTTTGTGATTTACAAATAGTATAATGTATTGAATGGTTATATTTTAGATTGGTATTATTTGTGTCATTTTGGGAGCTTTATCCATCAATATGAAAATTACTAAGCTTTGACAAGGGGATGGCAATGTTAGAAAAGATGTATATCACTTCACTGAATGATATTTTGGGTCAAATGCAATTAGAACAACTGTTGAATCTTCTGAGGTTAGAAGGATAAGGGAAAGAGAAAGGATCAAAGAGGTATTAGGAATAAGTGAGGGTAAAATAAATGCCAGAAGCCTTTCACTCAGTGTTCAAAAGATTGACGTTGCTCAGGGTTGGCTGGAATACGTGTAAAATTAAAAAGAAAATCATAATAAGGTAGCAATATATACCTCTGTCATTTTTGTTTTTGCGTTTCTTAAGACTTGTAGGTTTGTTTTTGTCTGACCCTTTGTTCTCTATATTTGACATATGAATGAAATCATCTTTTATATGCCTTTCTTCTTCTCAGTAATTTCTCTTAGTATAATCCCCTCCAGTTCCATCCATGTTGTCACAAATGGCAAGCGTCCCTCAGTGTTTGTTTTCTACAGCTGAGTAGTTCTCTATTGGGTAGATGTAACCCAGCTTAATCTACTCATCTGTTTTTGGTCGCTTAGATTGTTCTTATAACTTTGCTATTGTAAATCTTGTTGCAGTGAATATAGGAGTGCATATATCCCTTTGAATTAGAGTTTTCACATGCTTTGCATAGATACCTAGAAGTGGAATTGTTGGACCATGTGGTGGATCTATTGTTACTGTTTTGACAAACCTCCATTCTGTTTTCCATAGGGACTAAACTAAGTCTAAATTCCCACCAACAGTGTATGAGGGTTCTTTTTTCTCTGCACCCTCACCAAAATGTGTTGTTTCTGTTTTCTTTGTTTTTGTTTATGTGTATTTGCTTTCTATGAGTAGTTCTCAAAGCTGTGAGATAGTTTCTCGTTGTAGTTTTGACTTGCATTTCCCTATGATAAGTAGTGATGTGCACTTATCATGTGTCTGTTGGCCATTGTATGTCTTTTATGTAGAAGTGTCTATTTAGCAGTTCTGCCCATTTTCAATAATGTTTTTTGGTTTTGCTGTTGTTGAGTTTATGAATTTTTTGGTAGTTCTTGGGTATCAGCCCCTTGTCAGGTATATGATGTGCAAATATTTTCCATTATTCTATAGGATGTCTTTTCATTTTAATGACAATTTCTCTTGCAATATACACTTTTTTTTTTTTTACATAGCTCCATATTTTCACTTTTGCTTTTGTTTTTCTTCCTACTGGAGTAAAATCTCTATTGACATGCTTTTTTTCATAACTGTTCCTCTGTTTATTTAATGGTTTCAGGTCTTATATCTATATCTTCAATTTGAGTTAATTTTTGAGACTTTCTCTTATGTTTCATGTTTTCTAATTTCAGTACTACACTATTTTGATTGCTATAACTTTGTAAAACATTTTAAAATTAAGGAGTATGAAGTATCCAACACTGAATTTACAGATAATGTTGGGTAATATGGGATTTTTTAACAACATTAAATCTTCCAGTTCATGAACATAGATATCTTCCTCTTTTTGAGAGTGAGTTATATTTAATTTCTTTTTTATCTATTGTTTTTACAAATTTCAGTATATAAGTCTTCCATATCCTTAGTTAAGTTTATTTTTAATCTACTTTTATACAGGTGAGTAGTCTGTTATTTGGTAAAATACAAAATCTACACCAGCAGTAAAAAAAAATATATATATATATATATACTCTATATTGTACTTAAGAAAACTTAGGGGTGCAATGCATTCAGAACATTTCTAAAGCATTTCAAAATAACTAGTTGATTACTTTTTTTAGCAGCACATGAAATAATTAATTTGATTTTATGGACACTGCGCAAGATATCTTTATATGTTGAGTTGCATATTACAATGATCACTTTCTCTTTTTCCCCTTCCCTTTTCTCTTAATCTAACATTTATTAATTTAATATATCAACATAAGATATAAGTATTTATGGTAGTTCCCATAAATAATATAACTAAAATATCAACATTGCAGACATCTACTTTTAGATTTTGTTTAAACTCTCTACTAAAATATGAGTGATTAAGCATATTATTTGAAATATATGACCAATGTAACTTCTTTACTCCCGTTACAGTTTCACCCTAAATCTCAGTTTATATCATTTGATATCCATTATATCCATGACATGCTTTTTGAGTCATAAAACTTGATACAGGGGAGACAAGCTAGAATGGGGCATTTAATGTGCCATCTGTCATTGTTAGGTTTTTAAATTTAGCTCACTTACCAAGTTAGTAGATGAGAAAGTTTAAAATTTTCTGAAATTAAAAAAGGAGGTTTTTGAAAAATGAAATTCTGATTGTAAGAATTACTGATACCAAAAGTAAACAAAAAAACTCAACAGGACCAAAAAGCCAGGATAAACCAAAGGGACCATGGAGGGGGAAGGGGTGGGGGGAGGGCAAAGAGGGGGAAGAGGCCAGAGGGTGCACAAGGGACTGAGGTGATGGTGCACCGGTGAAATGGTGGTGGGTACTCTCTGGGGACTACAAATGATGTCAAATATAATTAATAATAAATAAATAAACAGATAAATAAATAAAATGAAGAAAAAAAAAAGAATTACTGATACACAGTTCATGTATTAAAATAAAGTGGCAATTCTCTCACTTCTAAAATAAACTTGGTGACTATTATCCCACTTGATATATTCCAGATTCAAGATAATTTAGTTTGTTGTGTTTGTTTGTTTATTTTTTACATCTAAGTGAGCATTACTATCTTCTCATTGTAGAAGGTGACTGTAGTCAGTTTGAAGCACTGAGTCAATATAAAGAACAGTGATCTTGAATGACAGCGGCTGCTAAGAGACAATTTTGTATGGACAGGTAAGGCAGCCTTTGGGTAATACCATAGGTTATGGGAGGGGATGCACTTTGAATGTGCCAGTTTTTATCATAATGGTAGGACTATTATTAATTTTAATTTGATTATAAAAAATCAAAATTGAAATTTTCTCCATCAGCATATAAAGTTTGCAGTTTATTCTTATCTTTACAAACACTTATTAGCTCTTGATTTTTGGATAATAGAGATCGTAACATATTGTATTATGGTATATCATTGCTGTTTTCTATTTCCCTGATTCATGAAGTTGAGTACCTTTCCAAATACATTTTGGCTATTTAAATATTTTCATGTAGAAATGTCTATTTTTAAGTATGTAGTCATTTTTAAATGTTATCACTTGCTTTTGAGTTGTAGGAATCCATCGTTTATTTTGAAAATTAAATCCATCTGATAGGTTGCCTTTCAGATGGCTATCAAGTTACAGTTTTACAAGATGAATAAGTTCTAGGGAAAAGGAAAAATAAATTTCTTTTCAATTGAGTTGTTGAAGTGGGAAAAAAATGGGGATTAAAAACTATCAATTTTAATAAGCTTTTAATTAGTCAATATATTTTATCTTACAAACAACAGTATGCTTATAGGTACAGGCAAATTAAACTCAAAAGTATATAACAAAACCAACATTATATACTTAGGTAGTATTCAGAATCACAAAAAATAATGATTTAATTTTTAGTTATTAATGAGTGTCTAATTGTTGCTATCGTATATTCCTAAGAATCTCTGGAGATTCAAAAAGAGAAATATGGCTGGCAAAATTAAAATATTTTATATATTTATATATATAAAACTTTCTATATATCATTGTAATGTGTTTGTTTAAATGATACATTTATAATCAGAGAAGATACATGGATTTCAAATGATGATTTTACATAACAGCATATTGTGGCTTAAAGGTCTTGCACATTCAAATTCATAGTTTCTTAAATTGCCCCGTCTTGTCTTGATTAGTAATGGTACAAAATTGTATATATAATTTTAATATCCTTAAATATACTTTTCTTGAACCATCCAATTTCATTTTGCTTTTAGACAATGGGAGAAACACAGAGTTAAAACAGCTTTCTTAGTTTGATACAAAATGTGGACCATTTTGGCAAGAAATCAAGAATGATGCAGTCAGAGGGTTCATAGGTCTGAAAATCATATTATATAAGACACACCTGAATGAATTGAAATTGTCTGGCAATAAATGTAAACTCTTAGCAGACTATAGCTGTTAACCTTAGATATATTAAAATGTAATATTTTGTCTGAATGTAGGCAATGACTTTAAGTGATTTTAATATGCCTAAAAAGTAAATATAAAATGTTGAAATCTTAAATGAAGAAAATAATTAAATGAATAAAAATAAAATTTTAATGAATAGTATATGAGTCATATAATTTTGCATCTCAGTGATAAACAGAAAAGGTAAAACTATATCTTCTGTCATCTACTAAATTACATGCATTCAAGTGTTCTCAGTAAGTGGTTGGGCATCATTTCTCTTTTCTGCTAAAACTTGGGATATAATCACCTTCTATTGCCTTTAAAGCAGTTGGAATTTACAGTTATTTTTAAACAAATGGCCAATTTTGTGGCAGTGGAAGGAGAACACTGCCATCTGATAAAGAATTTGTAGAATCTTGAAAGATATGTAAAGGAAGGCACTGAAGACTCATTATCCTAGAGATCCACTTCTTTATCCTTCCTCCCAAAGCAAAATGTTATATCTCAGTTCTCCAGAAGTATTACAAGAACCTTTATTTATGATATATGTTTTCTCTTCCCCATTAGACAGCCTGACAATGATTCAATTTAATTTTCTGGAATCTTAATGATAATTATATTTAAGAGAGTAGGCTACTATATTTCTCAGGAATAACAATTGTATGTGTCTTCATTTATCTTCTTTAACCCATTCCCATCATCCTTACTCAGTGATTATTTGTGGGATTGAATGTGACATTCTTGTCAGAAATGAACTGGAACCTACTGTCCACTCAGAATGAAAATGAATACTGGTTGTTATAATGGGGCAGACCTGAGGCAGACAGCTGGATTAGCATGAACTAATCCAGGAAAGTATTAACAACAGCTAGGACACCATTTGGTCACTTAATTGGTCTTTGAAACTGTTATCCAGTACAGTTGTGCTGTCTCATTCCAAATTACAGGTAGTAAGTGCCAAAAAACACATAAAACACACTTATTGCCCAATAGATCATAACATAGTGGATATGTTCACTATCATTTCCCAAGGAATTTCTTTAAATCCCATAACCAACAAAATAGCTGCATTCTATTTTTCCTAGGATCTCATGTCTTGTCAGCATTATATACTCATTGCTAAATATGTCAAAAACCATGACAATCTTTGATTGTATTGCACTTGAAAGGACACAAGGTAGTTTGCCACAGTTTTATCAGTGTTGACAGATCACACTAGACATGGGTCAGAGACAAAGGATTTTATTGCTTAGGATGCAACAAACAACTTGTGCATTAGGCTGATTCTTCAGTTCCCTTTGCCATGAAGGCCCATGAGAGTAATGCAGAAGAATCCAAATGGGTATGGGCAAATGAAACAGCTTGCATTATGTAAAATGGATTCTTACTTAAGGAACACCTTTTTTGTTGTTGTTGTTGTTTTTTAATAAAGTAAATGAAGCATGCCTGCTCCAGAGGGAGATATTCTGTCTATTTTCCTAGAATGATTGTTAAAAAACATTGAAAACATAGTTTAGATCAAAGTCAGTCAATGTTTGTTTGCGAAATGTCTGGAAACCTGAACTACTCATAAAGATTTGTCTCCCCACATTGACCTTACATACATGTCTTCTCGCTCCTTGCCTCCCTTTTCCCTCCCTCTCTGCCTTCTTTTATAATTCTTGCTTCTCTCCATCAGTTTCTGTAATTGACTTCAACATGCTTCACAAAGGAAATACAAAATAATATTACAAAAAAGTTTTAAGGTATAATAAAGATTAAATAATAACCATTTTTATTTTGCAGTGTTTTTCAGATTTTATTTTCATTTGTCATGTGTTTCTATTTTAGTATGTATGTGTGGGCACAAAACCATTTTAAGTTAGAGACTTTTTTAAATCAAATTTACCTTACATAAACATTTATATGAGTGGGTCAGATTTTCAGACCTTTCCTATGGAGATTATATTCAGTAGGTCTAAAATTGTATCATAGGATTTAATAAACTTGAGACAAGACCAATGAAAGTTTTAAATGAAACAATTCTAAAGGAAAAAAAAAAAACTTAGTCTTTTTATATAAAAAATAAAAAAGAAATATCCTCATTTAGTAAATTTTGACAATTGAAAAACAACTTTAAAATTTCAAACTTCTTTTTGCATGAACTAATGAGATAAACACATTTTTGCTATGTTTTTAACTAATGTTTTATTTAAATTTATCAATAAAGGACAAATTGACTACACTTTTTTTTATCGTAGCATATGGATGTGATTTAATGTAGCAACTTTATGAAAATTAATTTGGTGCCACACAAAAACACATCTATAACAGTCAACAAATGAGAAAACAAGGAAGACAAAACAAATATGCTATTAAAAATTTCATTTATCTCTTAAAATCTTGTATCATCTTGAAAAAGAACAAAATTAAACCCTAAAAAAACTAAATGCATGAATATCATATTAAAGAAATAAAAGTAAGGGATTGAGAAATGCAAAATATTTAGATAGTTATTTAAAATTTCAGTGACTTTTTTGTATCATTTGATTTGTCTTTAATTTGAAATATAAATTCATCTTTCTGTTATGTTTATGTTTTTTTTCCCTTCAATTCACTGGTCATTCCATGAGCCACCAAAATTTATTCTTTTTGGATAAATACCTAGATACCTAAAAGTGGGATCAATGGATTATATAGAATTTATATGTACATTTATATATATGTATGTTTGTATATGCATATACACACACACATATATTCTCCCATTCATTAGGGTGTCTTCCTTTTGATACACATTTCTTTCATTGGGGCCTCACTGGTGGTGCAAGGGGTAAAGTCACAGCATTACGAAGCTGTCCTCAGGCACTGCCGCAGGTGTTCAATCCCTGGCTAGGGAGGTAAACCACATGATGCAGCAGACTTTTCCTGTATCCTCTCAGCAGTGTATTTCAGTGAATATGCCTGTTCTTTTCCCTGCTCTGTCTCTGGTGAATCCTCTCATATCACACCCACGCCTCTGGTCTGCACCCCAGTTCTTGTATGCATACCCAAATAAAGCCTTTAAAAATGTTTATTTTTTTTTTTCTTTCACTGTATAGAAGGCATTTAGTTGGATGTTGTCACATATTTATTTTTGCTCTAAGGCCAGTGTCAATGAATTTATTATCTATATTTTCTTGTATATATTTTATGGTTTCATGTCCTATATCCAAGAGTTTAATCCATTTTGAGTTAATATTTGTGTTTGTTGTGAAATAGTAGTTTAGCTCCATTTTTTGGCATTTGGCTATCTAGTTTTCCCATTACCATTTATTGAAGAGACTTTTCTTAGTCCATCATTTACTCTTGGATCCTTTGTTGTAAAATGTGTGGATTTATTTCTGGGCTCTCAGTTTTATTTCTGGGCTCTCAGTTGATTTTTAGGTCTGTTTGTATTTCAGTACTATGATGTTTTGATCACTATGGTTTTGTAATGTAGTGAGGTCTGTGGCTCTATCTGGCTGGAAAGTCTGTCACCCCATGGATCTCCAGAGTTGATTCAGCTCTCTGGCTTGGAAGAAAGGTGTACCCTTTTCCTGTAAACATCCCCCATATGCCTCTTTCAAAGCTGCATGTTTGGTTTAAAAAAAAAAAATAGTCTTCCTTCAATAGAGATGGAGCATTTTTGATCAAGAAATATATGAGTAGCTGTACTACTTGACAGAACTTTCAAATAAGCTTAAAACAAACAAACAAAAAAACTTCATTCTTAAATAGTTACTAAAACTCCTTAAGAATAGTGGTTTCTAAATTGCAATGGGCTCCTTTTCCTCCACTTGCCTAAGTGCGATGGAAACTCTAGTCTGGGAAGGTACAGTCAAGAATGTAGAGTTCCTTCTTTTCTCAGCTCACTTGCATATCCATGGGAGGGGTAAGCTGCTAACATTTCTCATCCCACTTAGCTATTACAAAGATTGATTTATTACAGAGATGATTTATAAATGAGTTCAGTGAAGAGCTTGAATGATCCCTGTTTCTATCTGTCACCCTTGTAAAGCTTAGACTCTACCCCAAGTTTGATAGGCTAAGCTTATTGGGGGTCAGATTTCCATCACACATGTTGGCACACAGGCATAATTTAAAACTCAGGGATGTAAGTCAAGAAGACTAGACACCCCATTCCACTGTCTCACACTTTAATCTAATAATAAAGGAAGGAAGTAGAGAGAGCTCTCCTTTTCCAGTTCCAGAACAATGACTCAGACCTTTTGTACAGCAAAACAACTTGAGGGTAAACAAAAACCAAACACACTGAAAATCAGAGGATACTGGCTCTCATTTCTGAACTGATGTCTAAAATTTGCTCAACCATCTCTACCTTCTGTTATTATATCACTATCTAAGTGTTTTAGTGTTGCTGTGTTAAGACAAGGAAGTCAGTGAATTTCCTGAAATTGATTTGCTCCTGAAGGTTAAAAACTGAAGTACCTAAGAATCTTCTCCTAACTTCCTAAAATTAGAATGGCAGAATTCTAAAGTGGGAAGAAATGTGTGAATGTGGATATTTAATGAATAATATTTATATAGAATACTCTAAACTAGCCTTTTTGAGACAGATGCCAGTTGGGAAATGAGAAAAGATGGAACTTTAAAATTATGGATGGAAAATATAGGGAAAGTTATCAGACAGAGGTAAATCAACACTCTAGCTCACATAACAACAAAGTATTTTCAGATTGTAAGAGAATTGTAACTTGTTCTAAAGTAGATTCATTTGTATTAAAATATCAAAATAATACTCATATAAGTATGTGCTATGTGCATTGAAACAATTTATGAGGTACAAATATTTGATTTTCTGGGACTAAATCTATTGTTTTAAGTGCTATTATAATATGCAGTATGAAAAATAAAGCAATTAAGTAATATTTTATTGTTTTCAAAGCTTTTAAAAGATTCATCACATTTATTGAAAATATAATATCATAGTACTTTAGGGACTAGAAAAAGTTTCCTCTCCTACTGACAAAATAATGGGTTTTTTCTTATTACAAATAAAATTCTGCATATTTTTTAAACTGAAAATATGGAATTTTGAAAGTAAGTAAATTAATGGTTAAAACTAATAAATTGAACTAAATCAAAATTTATTTCAAAATTTAATAAGGTATTTCTTGTAGCACAATATAACATGCATTTCATATATATTTTTGAATTTTCAGTATTCTATTATTTTGAGTTTGTGGGTCTCACTGAAAATCCCGATTAAACTTATTTTCACTATTGCAAGATTAGAATAAAAAAACAAGCAATAAAGCTTCTCATTTTTAAAAGAAAAGTAAGATTACAAAGAGCTGTTTTATTTTATTATTAAAAATAAATCAGAGAGCTTGTAAATGCCTCATAAGCAAGTAAATAATGTGGCAGGAAGTTTCAGGGTTCTTTTTTTTTTTTTTCTCTTTAAGCACAATCAGTAATTTTACAGAAGCAGTGTTTCTTGGAAAAGTAGTCTTGCTGACATGACTTTAGGGCTTGCTAAAAATACACAATACAATTCATTTCAATGTGACTATTTAAAAATATTCAAAGTAAAAAGAATTTGTGATTTCTTCTGTTAGTAATTGTTATTCTCTTTAATATTGTGTCAATGCAGTAGAAAATGACTATCCTATATAAATAAATGAATAAATACTGGAAGTGTATGTTCTCATCAATTTGCTGTAGACATGTATTATTAAAAAACGTAGGAGATTACTGTTCTGAGGAGCAGAACAGAATAAATAAGAGTTAAGTGGTCATTTAGTCACTACATTTTTAAAAGGGGATCCTCCATATTTTCACCCCTTCATTATTTCACAATTTGTGTATTTCATTGGCTGTGTTGTTATATATTATTAATTTTTGAAATTAGAGAGGTAAGCTGAGACTTGTTATTTTTTTTAATTAGTTTAAAATCTGGAGGAATAAAAATATTCATCTTATTTTCATTATTTGATTAAACATTAAACTTTTTCATTCTATTGATCAGTCTTTGGCTTAAAACAAATAACAGTCACAAGTATCAATTCATTTTATTTTTTGTGCTAAATTGTTTTTTAAAAGAATTATTTTGTTTAGTTTTCATCCAAGACCAGGGGTGTAGACCAGAGGTGTGGGGGATGAGAGGATTCACCAGAAACTCTCACCAGACAGAGTGGGGAGTAGAACAGGAGGATCTACTGAAATACTTTGCTGAGAGGAGCAGTGGGCAAGACAGGAAAAGTCTACTGAGTTATGTTGGTTAACTCCCTGCCAGGGATCAGACTCATGCTGCAGTGACTGAGCCTAGCTATATATTGCTGAGACGTAACCCCTTGTGCCACCAAGGAGGCCCTTGTGATAAATTTTGCTGCAAAGTGGACAACTGGTAAATAATTTAAAATAGAATATATTTCACCTTTATTTCAAATAACCAATTATCACTGCAATTGCATAGTATTCAATAAAGGGGGGGCATCTATAAGTTATAAATAGGGCAATATTTATGTATATAAACTGAAAGTAATTGATGGCTGTTGTTTATGGGAAACTAAGACTTTAATATTATTGGCAAATGGAGGAAGAGGAGATTAGATTCTTTCTTAGGAAGGTGTAATCTTTTTACAACAATATTTTATTCATTAATGTTTCAACACATTGAGAGCTCAATTTATATATAAACAGAATATAAAGATTTAGTTATACACCAAGTACAAATGAGTTCACCAAAAATTAAGTAAGAAATTTAACTAATTCTTTACATTACTTTTCAGAAACAGCAGAGAAAATACTTCCTAACTAATTCATACTTCCTAACTCCATGACCAAGTGGGATTTATTCCATATACATAAAGCTGATACAACATTTGAAAGTAACTAAAATTAATACATCACATGAACTGACTAAAAAGAAAACATACACACATCTTTGTCTACATGTTTATACATATATGATAATATCAACAGATGCAGAAGTGTTTCACAAAATCTAACATTCATGATAAACACTCCTAATAAACTAGCAGTAGAGAAGAACTTCCTTAACCTAATAAAGAATATGTACAATAAAATTATAGCTATCATCATAGTTAATGTTGAAAATTTTGAATCTTGCTGCTTAAATTCAGGTATAAGATAAAGATTTTCTTTCTCACCTCTCCTTTCAAAATTCTAGAAGTTCTATCTAGTATAATAAGAAAAGGAGAAGATATAAATTATATACACATTAAGAAGGAAGAAATAAAACTCTGTTTACAAATAACATAATTATCTATGTAGGAAATAGAGTATCATCAAAAACAATTCCTGGAAAAACTAAGTAATTATAACAAACTACAGGATATAAGGTTGATATATACAAGTCAATAATTTTTCTACTTATCAGCAATGAACAATGCAGAATTTGAACTTAGAAAACAAAATGCAAAATGCCACTTATATTAACATTCAGAAATAATGCTTAGGTGTAAGTTTAGAAAATATATCTAAGATAAAAATTCTAATGAATGTTTTCAATGTTTAATTAAACTCACTGATATTTTGTTTGCATGGAGAGGAAAACTCAATGCAACATGAGTATCACAGTGTCAATTCATCCCAACTTGCTCTGCAGATTCCATGCAAGTTCAATCAATTTCCCTGTAGTTATTTTATAATATAATCAAATCAATTTAAATAGAGAGACAAATGACCAGTAATAACCAACCTGATTATGAAAGTGCAGAACCAAGTTGGAGAATAGGTGCTTTAACCAATTTTAAGACTTTTCTATAAAGCTATAAAAATAAAGACTGTAATGTTGGCAAAATCTAAAAAAAAAAAAAAAAAAAAACAGAAAAAGAAATAGATGACAAAGCTCAAAAATAGACTCACTTAGGTTTAGTAAACTGATCTTTGACAAAGGAACAAAAACTATGTAATTGAAGAAAATAGTCTGTTTTGGAACACTTGCCAAAAAATGTATCTAGGGATACTTCATACATTTCACAAAAATTAGATCAAGATGGCTCACAGCACTGCATATAAAATACAAACCTTAAAAACCCAAAAGGATAGCAAAAACCAAGATAGTGTGGTATATGGTGATTTTTTTTCAGATTCAACACCAAAGGCACCACCATAAAAGAAATAACTGATAAACTCAACTTGGTTAAAACAAACAAACAAAAACAATTGTTCTGAAAAAAGACATTTTCAAGAGAATGAGAAAATAAACCACAAAGTGGGAGAATACATTTGCAAATAATACATGTGCCAAGGGACTTTTATCCAAATATAAGGCTTTGAAATTGACAGGAAAATAATCTGACTTTAAATTGTGTCAAAATTTACAAACATCTCACTAAGATGGGTTTCAGTTAAACTTGAGACTCCATTACACACCTATTAGAATGTTCAGAATCCTAAACACTGACAGCAGCAAATACTGGTGAGGGTATGGAGCAATAACAGGAACTGTCACTGGTGGTGGGAAGCATCACTTTAGAAGACATGCTAAGAGGTTTCTTACAAAATTCAGTATACCCTTACCATAATATTGAGCAATTGTATTCCTGATTCATGCCTAGAGGAGTTCAAAATCTACATTCACACAAATCCTACACCTGAATGTTTATAGCAGATTTATTCTTAATTGCCAAAACTTAGACCAAGGGACCAAGATGTCCTTCACTGTAATCTAAATTAAGTGATATTTTTTAGTGCTAAAAAGAAATAACTTATCAAGCCATGACAAGACATAATGAAAACGTAAATGTACATTGCTAAGTTAAAGAAGTCCACCTGAAAGTTTGCATACTTTATAATTACAAACACATAGTATTTTGGAAGGTGAAACTATGAAAATAATAAATAGATCAGTATTGTCAAGGTTTGGTATGACAGGGATGAATAAGTGGGATGCAGATAACATTTAGGATAGTGAAAATGCTCTTTATATTATCATAATAGATGGAAACATTATATTGCATTTGTTACAACCTATAAACTATATTACAAGAGTGAAATGTAATGTAAACTCTAGACTTTGAGTGATTATGATGATCTATGTAGATTCATCAGTTATAACTATTGTACCTCTCTTGACAACAGTGTTCATAATGGGTGAGACTTGCATGTGGACCTAGAGAATATTCAGGAAATCTATCTTCCTCTCAATTTTGGTCTCAATCTAAAACTGCTCTAAAAAGGATTCCCATTATCATATACTCACACACACACTATATATCTATATCTATATATCTATATAATGATATACTCACACACACTATATATCTATATATCTATATAATGATATATAGATGTATAAAGTGTATATATCTAGTAATATGCATATAATATATAACTCATATAATACCAAATAAATCATAAACCTGGCAAACTGGTTTGAAGTCACAGCAGGCACTGTGACAGCAACACAGTGAGCCTTAAATATGAATTAAACTAATACTGATTGTAAGAAAATTATAATATTTTGGACTCATAAAAAACAACCAATAATAATCTCTAAAAATACTGGAATTGAGGTTACCACAGGGGAAGGAGGAAGGAAGATAACAAAGTGACAAAGAAACACAGTGGACTATGGTAGAGGACTATGGGTGCCTTGGTAATAGGAGTGGTGTGATGCCATACATTTGAAAGTTGTGAATTGCTACCACTAAATCATTTTCAGTGTTATAAACCAATGTTTCTTCAACAAGAAAAGAAAAGGAAAGGGGAGAGGAGGGGAGGGAGGGTCATGGTCAATGTTTCCTGGTTTTGTCATAAGTGTGTTTTTCATTTTCTCTGTAATATAGTTAGATCATGCTCAGAAATTTTCAGGAAGTTATAATCTAGAATATATTTCTCCTTAGCAATTTTTAAATTTCCACTTTGTTTTTGGAATCAGTGGTTCTGTTAAACAATGTAACTACTTATTTTTTAAACATGATTTGTTCGTGTGTACATTTTTATTTGTTTTTTCCTCCATTACTGTTTTTTAATTGTATTATTTTTCATTGAGGTGTCATTGGTTTACAATTGTATATGACTAGGGTTAAATGGTAAATGTTCAAACCTCTTTTGCTTTGTTTTATTCACTATTTTCCACAAATGAATGAAATCTACCACAATAGTCTTTCTCCTGTTGATTTACTTTGCTTAGTATAATCCCCTCAAATCCCATTCATGATATGCAAATGACAAGGTTCGGTCTTTTTTATAGTTGCATAGTATTCCACTGTGTATATATGCCACATGTCCTTAATCCACTCATCCATCCTTAGGCCCTTACATTGTTCCCATAATTTAACTATTATAACTAGAGCTGCAATTAACATAAGATTGCATATTTGATTTTTTATAAAAAATTTTGTATAAAAATACTTTTATTAAGTGTTTTTACATGCTTTTGGTACATATTTAAGAACAGAATTTCTGGGGCCTCCTTGGTGGCACAGGGGGGTCATAGTACTGTGGGGCTTTCCACAGCCACTGCAGCATGAGTTCCATCTCTGGGCAGGGACATTGCCCATATAGCAAAGCAGACCTCTCCTGTCTGGTCTGCTGTTCCCCTCTACAGTGTATTTCAGTTAATCCACCTGTTCTGTTTCCCAATCTGTCTCTGGTGAATCCTTTCACCCTCCCCCACATCTGGTCTGTATCCCAGTTATTGTGTGCATAAATAAATATTTTTTAAAAAATAACAGAATTCCTGGATCATAAGGTAGATATATTAATATTTTGCAAGAACTCCATACTATGTTCCATAGGTGCTGGACCAGTCTACTTTCTTATCAGCTATAATATGGGTTGTTTATTCTCCAGATCCTTGCCAATTTGATGTATTTGAGATGGGATCTCATTTTGGTTTTGATATGTGTTTCCATAATGATGAGCATTTTCTGTTGGATCTGTATTTCTTATTTGAAGAAGAGTCTATTTAGCATGTTTGTCATTCGTTGATTGAGTTATTTGTGTTTTTGTTGTTATGGAGTTGAATGTGATCTTTGTAAATCTTGAATATTAGCCCCTTCCTTGTCAGATGCATGATATGAAAATATTTTCTCTCATTCAGGCAGACGTCTTTTTTATTTTAATATTGCTTTTTTAGTCCATTTTCTGTGCAGAAGATTATTTGATATAGTCCCATTTGTTTATTTTTGATTTTGTTTACCTTGCCACTGTGGTCAGGTCCACTAAGACATCAGTGAAAGCAATCTCAGAGAGTACTCTTCTTTACTTTCTTTTAAGTAATTTGTGGTTTCAAGTATTTCGTTCTTTTTGAATTAATTTTTGTCTGTGGTGTGAGACTAAATTGGTGGTGTAGTTTCAGTTTTTTGCTTGTCTGTTCAGTTTTTCAAAACCATTTATTGGAGAGAATTTTCTCTTTTCCAAATTATGTACTCCTGGTTTCTTTGTTGTAAATTAACTGTTCATGTATATATTTGTTTTTCCAGCCAAACACTTCAAGTAACAGATAGTAAGAAATTGGACTCAAAGGGATTTGTTACATAAAAATATTCAAGTTGGTAATAGAATCTACAAGTCTCCCTTGTTGCAATATTATATAACTGAACATCTATTACCTGTCACTTCCCATATATCAAATAATGACAATGGCTTGAAAATTTTCACTACTTCTTATTTTTCAATTTTCAAAATTGATAGCATCAGAAGCCCATATGGATTAACAAATAATCACCACAAATAGGGACATATTTTTGAGGAGAACTTATTGGGATGTAGTAGTTAATGTATAATCTTTCTCACCTCAAATTAACATGAAGTTAAGTTCACTGAGAAATTAATAATGAATTTGATAGAAAATCAGGTAAATAAATAATTCTATGTAGTAAAAATAGATGTAAAGATAGATGTTAAGTTCTAAACATATTTTTAAGTTAGTAAGATAGCTGTTTAGTAAATATGAGTCTTGATGGTAATATTATAATTTTCAAATATTTGTGACTACACACCAGAGTAACAAAAATGCATTGTAAAATTGGTATCTGTCATTTAATCAGTTTTGTATCTCATTGGCTAGGTCATTCAGTCATTGTTCACTATAAATTTATGATTAGATGTCCCAGATATTAATGATAGATAATTTTAATATGGGCATTTTAATTTGGTTGTGATCCTAATCAAAGTATTGGATCATATCTGTTTCATAAAGTGAGTTATAGGGAGATTAACTGCACAAACACATGTATTTAGTTCTCTCAAAGACTCTGATTCAAAGTGTTTCCCCCAAATCAAATATTTTTTTTCATTTACAGTAGTAATGGTTTTAGAGATAAAAGTATTTTAAATTTGGACCTCCCTGGTGGCGCAGTGGGTTAAGCAACACACTATGAAGCAAACCACAGCCACTGCAGTATGAGTTCGATACATGGTGCAGCAGACCTCTCCTGCTTTGCCCACTGCTCCCCTCAGTGTACTTCTGTTGATCTGCCTGTTCTGTTCCCTGCTCTGTCTGTGGTGAATCCTCTCACCCCCCCACACCTATGGCCTGTACCCCAGTGCTTGTATGCATAAGTAAGTAAATCTTTTTAAAAAAAGTATTTTAAATTTGCTAAACTGATAATAATTTGTCAGTCAAACTGAAAAACTTAAATTGAAAATGACAGACAACATTAACTGTGTTGTGTGAGTTTCTTTCAAGTTATAGGCTATACTATTTTTCTAGTGTCAGCTCATGGAATTTCAAATTTAAACTTCTGCAGCGTGTAATTATGCTAAACAGAATCATACTATCCATTAATATTCATCTCTTAAGTAGACACAATTTTGTTTTTAGGAAAGTTATAGTGGACTAACATGAAAGTTTTAGCCATGTACATACCTGTGTGAAATATTTAGCTACACCTCAATAAAGGTAATTCTCCTATTAAAATAAAATTAAATCTGTATTGTTATTATGTTTATATGAATTTGATTGATCAAGTCTGTATGATTCAGGGAAAGGTTTGAATTCTAAATATGTAAAATGGTTTATTCAATATTTTTTATATATTGTGCTAAGTGGGAGCAATGCTTTCTGAGCTCTTTACACATGGAAATTGAAAATGCAGTTAATTATTTAATTTTTATCTCACCAATGTACAAAAGAAAACATTTGGAAGTGTTCTCTTTACTGTCCGTGAACAGCTTTGCTATTAGTGTTCACATTTTATAAGCTGTGTTGTTTACAAAGTCAACTTGATCACATTATGATAAAAATGAACTAAAATTCAACTGATAAAATGACTTTCTTATAACTATACTTCTACTGATTGATAGCAGTAAATTCTTAACTTTTCATAGTAGGAATTGCATGCATGTGTTTTTTTTTCCCTTATTACAGTATGTTGCCTCCCTTAGAAAATTTTATAAAGAAGAAATAATAATAGACATATAAGGGAAAATAAGATCACTATGTTAATATTACAAATGTGATAGAACAACATATACCCCCCTCCTTTTTCCAAAACAGTGAAGCTATAAAGAAGTAAAAACTTTGGAGATTGTGCCTCAAAAAAACTTTATTTGACATAGCTTCATTGTACATTCTAAGTGATTCAATGTCTTACACAACAATACTGACTCTTAGTTTAAAATTTTGAACTGATGGACAGCTACTGAAATTAATTTTGGAATCTCTTTTTGTAAATCCCTCAAGATTATTATGTATAATCTTCTGCAAAAATGAATCTGTATTGTTACATTGTTGAATATATACCTACTTTTTGATAGGTAGAGATCAGCTCCTGGTTTCTTTAATTTCCCTCCCTGGAACTTGGCAAAAATACCTGATATTAATGAACATAAAGAAAGAGGGGCAAAGGGATACAACTGAATGTCTCTGTTATGATAACGAAAATAAGCCCAGTGTTTCTCAGCAGTTTTTCTATTTCCACCTGCCCATGTGGGTGACAAATTGAAAACAAAAATTTCCTACTCATACAAAATAAAAGAGAAAACCAAAATCAAACCTTAAAATACTATTGTATCTAGTTGAGACCACAGTAGGTTATGTCAGTGATTTAATTTCCTTTGCAGGGCTCTGGAAGGGAAGTTGTATATCTTTACTAAACAAGAAAAAGAAGGTGGCATATATTTTATCCCATTAGGCAATTCTGAAGTAAAGGCACAATGGGGCAACTTGGAATATTAGATCCTGCTGCTGATTTCATCTTTTTTTCATTGAACTAACAACAAAGCAACTGATCTTTAACACAGTGTGCATAAAAAGATTGCAAAACAAATAAATTAGTATGGGAAATACAAAGTGTGTTGAAAGTCACAAACTCTGCATCCTGTATTCTTTAATTTTAGAAATCATAAATAGTGAAAATGAAGATTGCTGTTTAATCACAAACTAATTATTTTTTGTTAAAAGCCTATGAAATTAGCCCTGTTCCATTATAAGATAGTAAATGAATGCAATTTACATTTTTGGTTCAAAGAACAATCATTCTGTATTATTCTAACTGTATATACCAGTGCCTTCTGCTTCTCTTTTTTTTTTTTTTTTAAAGATTTATTTATTTATGCATGCAAGCACTGGAGCACAGGCCAGAGGTGTGTGGGGGAGGGGAGTGAGAGAATTCACCATAGAGAGCAGGGAGCAGAACAGGCAGATCCACCAAAGTACACTGCTGAGGGGAGCAGCGGGCACAGCAGGAGAGGTCTGCTGCACCATGTGGGTCCCCTCCCTGGCCGGCAGCAGAGATTGAACTCATGCTACAGTGGCTGCGGCCTGCCTCATAGTGCGCTGCTTAACCCACTGTGCCACCAGGGAGGCCCACCTTCTTCTTCTCAGCCACATGAAGGCACACAATGTAACACATTAAGAGTGACACCCATTTGAATTAGGGGGTCCTCCGATTTCAAAGAAATATATTAAAATTATTTTGAGAGTTCCCCTGGATGTGTTTCATATAAAACCCAAACTATATAGTACATTACTATACTGCATCTACTGATGTCACTGCTGTATATTCTCTCTCCCTGAATCCGCCAAACTCACATATGTCAATGTCACTTCTCCCTATTGTCATTCCAGGCCACTATTATCAGTGAATTAGAATATTAAAGTCCACACACAATGACTTTTTCCTTACTTTTATTTTTGCCTAATATTCTTCAGTTAAAGATATATCAAAAGAAATTTTCACCTTACCAGTGTCTTAGAAAGAGTGAAATGACTTCCACTATTTTAATTTGTAGTTATTTCTCTAGGACCTGTAACCTGTCTATGTCTAGGAGTATTTCTGAGGGACAGATAATATTTTATGTGAAAATGTTTATCCCTGAGGTGTATGGCATTGTTACTGGTTAAACTTACAGCATACATTTGATCCTAGTAAATTTTATCTTTAGTAAATCTCACACTTCTGTCATGACACAAGTCTCCCCGTTTTACTCGACAGTACATATTGCTATGTGCCAAAATTATGACCCAGATAAGGTTAATCATTAAGTCTCAATACATAAATGCCTTTGTCTTCAGAAAACATGACATGCAGAACCAATAAAATAGCCATATGTGATGTCATAGATTTTATAATTTATGAACCAGAAATTTCAGCTAAAGTACTGAATTACCAATATTTTATTTAGAACATACTTAAGTATAAGGAAATAATGATTAATTTAGGGCTAATCAGTCTAATTTCATGGATATTACCACAGTGTGACCTCTGAATTATTGGGGAACTTCCATGTGATGGAGTGAACTTTTCTGTTGAAACAAAAGAAGTTTGTGAAAATTACCTTAGTGTTCACCTAGTGTCTTTCTCCAGGTCCAGTGTCCATAATGTATCTTCATGTTTCCTTCGGTTCCACTTGACATTGGAATTATTTCAGAATGTTCTTTTTTCTTCTTATTTTACTTTGGTAAACTGGATAATTTGTATAGTATAGTCAAGTATTTTGTAGAATGTTCTTCAATTGGAGTTTGCCTGAGGTTTTATCTATGATTAAACTAGGAATATGAGTTTTGGAAGATGGACTAATAAGGGAAAGTAACCATTTCCATCACTTCCTATCAAGGGTATATCAACATAATTTATCATTCATATTAAGCTTGGTCTCTTGGCTAAAGTAGTGTTTGTCAAATTTCTCCAGTGTAGTTACTGTTTTATCCTCTCTTTCTAGACTGTACTTTTTAGAAGAACATCACTCTTTGCATCAGTCATTTAAGGAGTATGGATTTTCAATCTTTCTGTTGAGGGAGAAGTAGCTACACAGATTTTTTGATATTTTTCTTCTGGTATATGTCTCTATTTTCTTAATTTAGTTATTTATTGAATAGTTTTATATCAGTATGGACTTATGGACATTTTATACTGTATGCTGTACTCCATTATTTTATTATTATTATTATTATTATTTTGCCATGTTGGCTATTGACAGCTCTTCTGTAAACTTCTGTGTTTTTTAGTTACCCCTTCATAATGGCATCATTTAAAATTGTTGAGTATGGTGGTTGGAGGATGTATAGAAGTATCTCAGGTTCTTGATAAAATTATTATTTAATTTATTTTGTATTTTATGATCAAACTTCATTTGTATTGAAAAATGCAAAATGCAAAACTTTGGTGCATGATGAGAATATACCTCTCTGGTCAGAGGTAGATTTAAATGCTTTGATATTTGGTTCTCAAATCCAGTCTCCATTTTTTTTTTTAGATTTTACTGTACATTACAATGAATTATTAATGATGTTACAGAGTTTATGAAATATTTATACCCTCATGTGATTTCAGTAACAAAAGAGGTATATATTATTGTTTTTTTATAAAACTTGCCTTTTAAAGTGTGATTTATGAGAATTCATAATTCAGAAGAGAGTATAAAATGAAAAAATATATTTTAGTAACATACTATGCCTACTCTGAAATAGAACCAATACATCAATCCAGAAACACAGCACACATATCAACATCAGTGGCATTCCCAAAAGTGAAAGATGAATGTTGTAAATGGTTTCACCAAACTTCCCAGGAACACTAGTGTGTGGTGTCTAGTTAACCCCTTCTCCTTCTTCCTTTCACTCTTTACCACCTCTAGAATTCCATCACTTTCTACCCTTGCCTTAAATGTAAAGTTGCTGTTCTGTGGTATGCCTGAAGGCAGGGGCAGAAGCTGGGGTGGTGGAGGAAGATGAAAGACTTTCATGACAGCTAAATGTTTAACCCACATGCGTCTAAAAATATGTGTCTCTTAAAATAAATAGTCTTTTATTTATCTACAAATAAAGTTATAAATCAATATACTTGGAAAAATAGCACAATGATTTTTCAGTCATGCACATTTGTAAGCATAACATTTCATTTCTTTTCTACCAAGAGGAGTTTGATAGGTGTCTAGGTGAGAACTGCAAAGACAGACTTTTAATTCACATTTTTGCCTGAAGCCATCCTCAAGACTGTGAGGAATGTGATTCAGACTGATATTTACTTACCCGTTAGTGAAAATCTCAGGTTTCTTCAAATTGCCCAAATAATCTGTGTCATACTAAAACTTAATGTTAGCTCATAACATTGGTCCAATTAAGTGAAGTGCTCCACAGCCACCTGCATTTCTGTCCACATATGTGTCTCCAGGGTGTAGTCAGGAGTATATAATAATTCAGGAATGATTGCCTCAAGGTTTTATTGGACTCACTCAGTTAACTCAAATAAAATACAGAGAAAAAGAAAACCTTCCAACTGGTTTGCTGATTTTCAGCTCTTGTGTTTGCTTTCTGCCTGGACATGTGTTACGCAGTTAATGAGGAAAAAAAAAAGCATAAAGATAAACAACTTGTGCAGTTCTCAAATTTCCATAATTTTTTTCCAAAAAAAAAAAAAAAAAGAAGAAGTGAAAACCAACCTGGCATTCCAATAAGGCTTTTCTAAATACTTAACCATAGTTAGTTGTTCTGTTTAAGAAACAACCTATGTATTCAGTTGTGGAAAGGATAGTTCATTCAAACTCATATTTGGCAGTACATATTGATAGACAAAAATGTGTACAGAGTGACTTATATATTTTCATTTTATGTCGACTTTGTGGTTCTAAGCTGTTTGAAACTGTGTAAGTGAAAAACACTAGACCTATATTGTTAATTTTATGAAATTCTTCTTGGGGAAAAAAGTTTATATAGGTGGCCTCTTGCAATCAATAAGCTAGGTTAGAATAGAAAGAATGGATGATATGGTGTATTGTTGGATAGAGAAGAATAGTTGTGAATCCAATACTTCCCTTCATAAGATTCCTTTGTTTGTTGTTCCTTCTGCCTAAACAGTCCTTCTTTACTCTACAATTAGCAAACCATGCTCATCCCCGCCATCTCTTGTCTGATATATCACATTTAGTCTATAATCAATCCATCCATGGCTCTACTCCACACTGTCAATAAAGCCTCTGTTCTCAAACCAATAAATTCTGACATAAAACAGCACCCATGTTGAGAAGCAGCTGATAAAAAATAAAAATTAAAAAAATAACAAAAAATTGTATTAACTTGTATTTCTTCTGGATCGTCAGAATGCCTTAGTTCACTAGAGGCACCGTGAGTAGTTTGACACCAACCTCACTATGCAGCTCCTTCTCTCTATTACTTTCACTTGCTTTATGAGTCATTCTTCACCAAAGAAATAGAACTAATAGGTTCGAGTATGATAGACAGACAGATATATAGACAATGAATGGAGAGAGCTAGAGCTCACACTCATGTGAGGGGGAGGTAATGGAGAACATTTGATTGCTAAGGTGTGCTCTGCTGCAAAGTCTCAAAAGAGAATGAGAAATTCAGGTCATTTTTTAAAAGGGGGTGGGGGTGTATGAGACATTTCTGAAACTCTCAAGTAATATACAGCCAGAGACTTGCTGTTATCAAAAATCTACTTTATAAAATAGTTGGATTACTTCTAAGATCTAGAAAAGTATGAACTGTTTTGGCATAGTGAATGTGGAAAAAAATTAACACCAATTCTATGAACTTAGGAATTTTTGTGAATTAGCACTGATATTTTTTTTAAATACAGTGAAAAAACTCCTAGAAATAATGGAATGGTGGTCACCAAGTGCTTGGGGGTGGGGGAACCAGGGAGATGTTGGCCAGAATACAAACTTGAAGTTAGAAGCTAAATATGCCATCTAATGTACAGCATTGTGAATAGAGATAGCCATATTGTACTATATCATTTAAAATTGTAGAGATTAGCTCTTACATGCTTTTTACATAGAAAATGAGATCCTATATGTCCTTAGCTAACACTGTAGTATATAGTTATTATACCACAGTATATGCATATCTTATCATCATGTTGTACACTTTAAAGTTACACAGTTGGGGAAAAAAAAACACACACACTGCATGTTAGCACTCGGTTGGAGAAAGGTTTAAGAAAATGAACTCTGGCATCCTAGGGTCCTGCATTGGAATGCTGTCTACAGCTACTGCAAGCAGTGAGACATATTTAACTGCCTAAAACTCTTAGGTTTCATCATTAACCTGATGGTCTGACTTTACTAAATGATTCAGAGAACAGTTGAGAAAATCAGTTAGCATGGACTCTCTGGTAAATAGCAATGATCAGTGGTTGTAGCTCTTGTAACTGGCTGTGAGGACGCCACCATAATGTAGGTAAATTCACCTTATAAACTCCCTATGTCATTTCAGAATACCTATAAAACTTCAAATGTGCGTCAAACATCTAGAACAGAAGTATCATCTGAATGGTATCTTGATGTTTCATGTGTGATTTTTGTCTCCTTGAATACAGGGATTACATTTTTGCTTTCTCTCACAATTCATGCATTGAAAAATACTTCTTGAATTGAAACTAACAACAAAAAAAGACATTTTTACTTATAAAACTGAATGTAGCTGTTATACCTTCAAAAATTCTTACTTGCCTATCTTGCCCTATTACTGTTATGAGTAATTTCCTTTTTTATCCAGAATAAAATGCATACAGAGGCAACACACAAAATATTAGTTTATAATGCCATGACATAGTGCTGTAATATGATGAGGTAATGCAAGGGAAGTTGAAATTTGGGACATAGATGTCTGTAGGAGGCCCCAAAGTTATGGAGAAATGATTCAAATTGCATAGAACACAATCACGGGATTAAGGAATGCAATTGTCACTTGTACTGTGTAGTTCTAACAAGCGTCAGAATGTGCCAGATGCATAGTTTGTCTGCAGCTGTTGTCATTTGAATCATTTGTACATCCTTTTATTTTTTCTCAACTGTGTGGAATTTATAAGTGTGGAGAGTTGATTAGAATCACTTTGTGTAGAGAATAAGTGTGTAATAGCCTCTAAGATATAAACCATGTATAGGAAAACATAACCCAGAAATAATTCCACACAAACAGCTTAAACTAGCACAGATGCCAATGTTGGATTTAGTTGGATATAACTTTGAAGTGCTGATTAGGTCAGGAATAAGCCCTGCTGACTAGAGCAACATTTGAATTACATAAATGCCACCTCTGGGATGAGCTGTTTTAAATACTTTTATGTTTAAAACTTCATCTTTATATTAACAAATCAATTTCTTCCTAACAAATGTATACATCCCTATCCAGTAGATTTGTAGCACACTTTACTGGAAAGCATTAAATAGAGAATACCACTGAAGGGCATAAGAACATACCATGTACATAGCACATTTCAAGAACAAAGGTTATAAAACTAACCATAATTACATGATTAGATTTGCTGCTCTCAAATTTGAAGATATATATCATATTTGTTGTGCTGTACAATAAGGAATTACTTTACATTCTAAGATTAGGTGCCTCCCTGGTGGTACAAGGGGTTAAGCTGCAGCAATATGAAGCTATCCGGAGACACTAAAGCCCAAGTTAGATCCCCGGTCAGGAAGGTGACTCACATGACAACACAGACCTCTCCCGTCTCTTCTGCTGCTCCCCTCAGCAGTGTATTTCAGTCGATATGCCTATTCTGCTTCCCACTCTGTCTCTGGTGAATCCTCTCACCACCCCACACTTCTGTCCTATACCCCAGACCTTGTGTGCATAAATAAATAACAATAAAATGTTTAAAGAAAGGTGAGTTAAAAGGCACAAAGTTCATCTGTAGGATATGGACAGAAGGCCTGAGGAGCACTGACCACGGTTAATCTTGGCACCAAAAGAGGTGACTGGGTATTGTCCTGGCAGCCACAAGAACAGGAACAAGCAGATGCAGACTTGCAGAGCATGTGGCAGAGGGTGCAGAGGTAAGCAGAGATCCTGAAACTGCCTGAGTTGGACATACCTAGTGCAGGCTTAGAAGAAACCAAGACCCATTGTACATTCCCTGTTATCAAGTCCAAACCTTCACATGCTATCCACAGACTTGTATCCAGATTAAAATCCCCCACACCATGAAAAAATTGTTTCATTCAGTGTGAAAAGGAAATGTGACACTTTTAGTGTGTATAGGGGCATTTCACTTTATCACTGTTTAAGAAATTTAGCTTCTGGGCGTCCTTTCTATTTTTGACCTTGGGATGTTTTACCTCCTGTGATTGTCACCATTCTGCACCTCAGCAAAGGGCTGTGAGGAGCATAATTCAAGCAGATGTGCATTGCCATTTTGAATCGATGTGTCAGTAGGTGCCCCAGTATAAAAAAATATAAGAATAGTATTTTAATTTTGAGAACACGTTGCCTAAGTTCTTAAAAAGGGAAATAACTCTTACTGAAACAAAAGTACTACATTTTAAGAAGGAAGTTAGTTACTATCCCATAATTTCTCTATCCCTTACAAAGACTCACCAACACCTGCTAGGATACCTGACTGTTTTATTTAAGATTTATTTATTTATTCATACAATATCTGGGGTACAGGCCAGAGGTGTAGGAGTTGAGAATATTCACCAGAGACAGTGTGGGATGCAGAACAGATGGATCTACTGAAATACACTGCTGAGGGGAGCAGAGGGCAAGATGAGAGAGGTCTTCTGCGCCATGTGGGTCAACTCCCTGGCCTGGGATAAAAGCCATGCTGCAGTGGATGCAGACAGCTTCATAGTACTGTGACTTAACCCCTTGTACCACCAGGGAAAAGCGAATACCTGACTATTAAAAAAAAAAGTTCATGGAACAGAATTTTTTTATGGTATTGCCATTAGCTTTTTTGTTGTTGAAATGAAAGAAGAATATATGAGCGCCAACTTAAAGAAACTGCTAAAAGCCACACACTCAAAATAATATGAAATTGAAATATTTATATGCTATAAGATCCTTTTAAATAATAATTGTCACAACCTTGCATGCAGTGTTAATGTATTTGAAATTGTTTTCATTGCCAGAACATGCTGCAGGGAATGTGTAAGGAAAATAAAAGAAAATCAAGCATTAGCTCTAAAATCACTAGGCAAATAAAGATAAATCAGTCACCCTTCTATTTCCTAATGCTTCAAAAATTATTAAATAATAAATTATTTAAATTAAATATATATGTATATGTAGATCATATTCCAAATATTATACTAGAATTACATATGCACTTATTTGTATACATATGTGTGTTTATGGGTGAATTTCCCATGCATGTTTGTTAAAGCTATTTCTATAATAAGTTTCTGAGGCAACTTATGGTTACTTAATTTGACGCATAATTATGTTATTGAAAACTGTCATATTAGGTAGTAAATACTGTTAGTTGTGCCCATGCCTCGATTCACTGGGCTGTAGTGACCATCTCTCACCTACTGTGGGTATTGGCTGACAGGAGCTCAGCACTGTGCCATGGTATATCCATTTACCTACTGAAAGAAATCTTAGTTGATTCAAACTGCTGAAAACATCTATGTACATTGTACGGACATCAGTTTTCAAATCCTGAGCATGGTTGCTGTATCATATAGTAAAAGTTGTTTAGTTTTTCTAAGTCTCCAAAATATCTTCCAAAGTGAGTGACCTACCACTAATGAATGAGAGTTCCTGTTGCACTGCATTCTCACCTGCATTTGATGTTATCAGTGTTCTGGATTACAGGTATTCCAATATGTTTGTTGTGGTTTTCAGAGTTACTTTTCTAATGATAAGGAGTATCTTTCATAAGCTTATTTGCCTGTTTTGCACAATGACAATGTTGTGGCCAATGAGGTTTATATGAGGTGTGATTATTTTTCATTGAAATCTGTTCCCATACCCTTATTTGTGTATCTTCCTTGGTGATATACAGTTGTTTTCATATTGTAGAGTTCATGTGTGATTGTGTCTGTATTTTTTGAATAACCATCTTTGTCAGATGTGTCTTTTGTAGACACATTCCCTATCTGTAACTTATCTTTTCATTGTCTTTCACAAAGCAGATTTTTTAACTTAAATGATCTGTTTTATCAATTATTTATTTCACAAGCCATACCTTTAAAAGGTCATCATCATCTGGCTTTATGCTATTTTTTAGGAGATTTTGTTTAATGTTTCATACTTAACTCTGTAGTCTATTTGTTGATTTCTATGAAGGGGGTAAATTCTATTCCTTTACATGTTTTTTGTTTTGTTTTTGTATGTGAATGTCTAGTTATTCCAGCGCCATTTATTGAAGAACTAAGTTTGATCAATCGTTGACTGTACTTATGTGGATATATTTCTGCCTTTCCATTCTAAATCAGAATTTATTTGTTCTTTTGATAATACCACACTGTCTTGATTACTATATTCTTAAATAAGTATTGTGTTAGCTATTTTCTATTCTCAGTCCTTTTCCTTTCCACTTAAATTTTAGAAACAGTCTGTTGTTATCCAATAAATAATTTGCAGGAATTTTGATTTTCCGTTCATTGAATCTATAGTTCAAATTGGGAAGAACTGCTTGGCAATATTTAATTTTTCTATCCATGACATGGAGTTTCTCTCCATTTATCAATCATTTGGATCATTCATTGTATTTTAGTAATTTTCTTCATATAAAATTTTGTAAATCTTTTGTTAGATTAATACCGTATGTCATTTTTGGTGATGTTAATATGGGTGAGATTATATATTTTACTTCGAATCCCTCTTGTTCATTGCTTGTATACAGGAAAGTAATTGTCTTTGTATGCTAACCTTGAAACCTTTAATCTGGTGATAATTGTTTATTAGTTCCAGAAACTTGGTTGTGGATAATTTTAGAATTTCTGCATAGAAAACCTTGTCATTTGTGAGTAAAGATAGTTTATTTGTTCCTTTCATACGTGTATACCTTTAGTTTCTGTTTCTTGCCTTAAGCTATTAGCTAGCATTTTGAATATAATGTTGAAAAGCATAGTGAGTAGATACTTCCCTGCCTTAAGCCTAATATTTGTTAAAAATCTCTGAGCTTCTTACTGGTCAGTATAATGTTATTTGTAATGTTTATGTAGCTTTTCATTATCAAATTGAAGAAGTTCATTTCTCTTCCTAGTTCACTTAAATTTTTTATTATGAATGTTGTATTTTATAAATATTTTATGCATCTGTAGGCATAAATGCGATTTTTCTCTTTTAGCCTATTAATATGATGGATTATATTAAATATTTATATTTGCTAATATTTTGTTGAGGATTTCTGTGTCCATGTTAATGAGAGACATTAATCTGTAGTTTTCTTGCAATGTCTTTGGTTTTGGTGGTAGGGTAAAACAACCTCATAGAATGTGTTAGGAAGTATTCTCTCTGCTTTTATGCTTTGAAAGAAATTTTGTGGACTTGGTATAATATGTTCCTTAAGTGTTATTATACATCAGTGAGCTCATATGATGTATATGAGTCCTTGTGCTTTCTCTTTTGAAGTCTATTTGTTTGGGACTATCTTTCAAGGAGATTTAATAGTGAGCAACATTGAAAGATTGCTAGTGCCTTCCTCCAAGGCAGAGTGATGATTTGTTTACTGTCCAGGAGAATACATATAACATTTTGTCTGGGGCAAACATTGGGCAGATTTGCTGGTTCCTTATATGATTAGGACTCCCTAAAATTAGGCTTTCCTACCTGTGATATAACTTGGTTGCTGGCGGCATCTGACAGCGCTGCCCTTAATCTTTCTATAGGGTCAAGGGAAGCTGATGCAACCATGGAGCTCCTGGTGCTGCTCTGTCTGTAAGAAGATCCTGTGTCCCTAACCAGAGAATCTTCTATTCTGCCAGCACCAATTAGTTTAAATACTCGTAGAGTGTATTTCCCCATGTTTCCAATAATGCTAAACATGTTAGAACCTCTTCATATCATGAGTTATAACTAAATTAAAAAAAAAAGTAAAAAATCCTTCACAATTCCAACAACAAACTTATGTAGAAATATACATCTATCTTAACTAACAGGATGAGTGAAGGAGATGCCAGAGTTTATGTTAACACCACATGCAGAGAAAAATTCATAGACAGAAATATGAAATAAATGTTGCATGAGTAGAACTTTAGTGATCAGCCTCAGAATCTTTTGTCTAATGAGAACTTCCAATAGGATGTGACCTTTCAGATATTACTAACAAATGATAAACTAAGTTTAAATGTGTTAATATATGCTAGAAATATTCAGATCGGGGTGAAAGTTTCTTGTTTGACATCTTGAGCCTAGAGAGTTCCTATCTTTATTCTCAGCAGGGCATAAGCAGTACACCTCTGCTACACTAATTTAGACATTGCTTCATGTACATTTTTACAAGTCGGTTAACTGTGCTGTTAATTACATAGTATGTACAATTGTGACATTAGATTTTACCTACATTTCTCACTAGCTTGCATTCGCCATTGGAATTAAAAAAATGTGTTTTTTTCCTGAGACTTGGGACAATAATACAATTTCTTAAATATATACAAGTAATATTACAATAGAACAGGTTTACCTTTTTAACATTTCATAATTTCATATAGAAGTCAAGTGAAACAGGGTTGAGAGTTGATTAGTTTAACTTCTGTCTGTTGTGGGTCAGAAGGTTAAGATGAGGTTTTTGACAGATATTTTTAACTCAAGACTCAATTAGATTTTACTAACAGTTGGAAACTGCAATGAATTTAGAAAAAAAATGAATCCAGATATCTGAACTTCATGAAGAGTTCAGCTCTGGGATTCACTTTCAAATCACCCCTGGAGAATGTATTCATGTGAACTGTGTATTATAGAATACATGCTAAAATGAATCTCAGATCATGTGTAGCTAAAGCATTCTATGATGAATTCAAGACTTTCATAACCAATTACATTATTTTAACAAAGAGTCATAATACATTTACCACTCTTTATGAAACTAGCACAAGTAGATACTGATTAAAGTGCATACAAATAAAATTTAATATAACTGGCAATATTTGTTTATGAGTTGAGCATGATAGAAGATTTAGAAATTAATATAGAGATGAGACTTGAGTGATGAACAAACATATGCCTGGAGGACAAAGACAAGTCATCTCAAACACTGTTTATGTAGGCAAGAAGGATATGAAAGTCTGCATGTTGGGGAATTACAAGAAATTTAGAGTTAATCATCATAAATTTTGAAATTGAAAACAGTCAGTAAATATTTTGACATATGGGAAAAAGCCATGCCATGAACATTTAATGAAAAAGTATTTTTGTAGTAGCTGCATTTGATAGCCTTTGATGATCTTGAGGAGGTTAGAGAAATAATTGAAATTCTCATAATTAATTCTTGCTAGCAAAAGTAAGGAAACCTAGGAAGGAAATATGAATGAAGCATGGCCCTCTAGTTGTGAAGATTCTGACTGAGTGTAACTTGAAGATAAGCACAAGTTTACACTCTTTCCCCATAAGTTGACCTCTAACTTCTTCTTATAACAGGAACTTAGATAACGTCTTTCAGCATGTGGTCAATTCAGGGAGCTGTTTTCTTCCTGACTTTCCATGTCTAGTATATTTGGATAATGTATTATCTATCTTTCTTCTATTTCATAAACTTAATAGGTACTACTTTTTCAGATCAAAAGTGAAAAAGCTCACATAAATGGATTACAACATTGTTTAAGAATTCTCTAGCTATTATGATGCAAACCAGGAATATTTCACACAGAACTGAAGATTTGTCAGTATACACATTTTTATTTTCTTTGAAACAACCTTTAAATAATTTGCTAAAAACCTCTGTGATAAATAACATCTGGAAATGAGGCTGTTATTTTAATATGCAATGTTGGTAATGATGTAGTGCTAATGTGAAAACATTCTTTAAACATTCCTCTGTTTTACTGATCATAGTCTTGATGCAGGTTGTGTTAACAGTAACTCAGTGACTTTAGGAAAGTTATCATCAAGGTATCAATTGCTAATCTTGTATCCTATCTCTGCTTGCATCTTGAATTGAAAATTTAGAGGGCTTATTAGATTACATTATTCAAATGAATGTTCATAAACAGATCTGGTTTTCAGGCACTAGTGAAAATCCCAGGCTCCAATTTAGTCTCAGTGACTAAGCAGCTTCTGGGAAGTTTGACTACTTTCAGAGATACCTAATTTGTAAATATGAGTCCTCTCTCTTCTCCCGCCCCCCATAAATTTTAAGAACAGCAATTTTGGAAATCAATCACATTATCTTATTCATTATTTACAAACTGTATAAGGTGATATTGTGATACTTCAATGAAATTAATAAATGCCCCTATATATTTATCATTTAAGATGACAAATTATAAAAATAAGAATGACCATTAAAAAGATGATTTATGTGTGGTTTGGGGTACGGGAACTGAGATGAAAAGGAGAATGGCAGACTGGGCAATATCTGTCCCCTGATTCCCAGCTGAGTAACAAGAACATTTTTTTTTTTTCCTGAAAGGAAAGTATTGATCTAGGTTATGGATGGTAGTAATAAATATTACTGAGTCGTAAAGCAATCAGTAAAGTCATTTTTATCCTCCCTACCCTGTTCACATGATCCACTAAATACCTATATCCAGTTGTTGTTAAACTGCCTCAATAATTTTGTGGTCAAGGTCATATTTTTCCAGGGCATTTAATGTTGTGGTCTGAAGAACAAAATCAGGAGCTTTTGTAGAGCTGAGATAGATTATATGTACTGCACTTCTTTGATCTCTTGCACTTGTCACTTCGACTTAGGAAAAAGAGATTATTTTGACAAGAATTCTTCTTTTACATTATAACTGAATGTTGTCCAGTGACATGTTTCATGCAGCTCAAGGTGAACAATTTACTGTGTATTTCCAAATGGGTAGGGTGCTGATGGAATTATAGATTCATGTTCTTCAGGTGATCTTGTTCTGTTGCTTACTTCTTGATTTTTTTTTAAAGATTTAGTTTTATTATTTTACTTATATATACAAGAACTGGGGTGTGGGGCAGAGGTACATGGAGTAAGAGGACTCACTGGAGACAGAGTCAGGAGCAGAACAGTTAGATCCACTGAAATACACTTTTGAGGGGAGCGGCAGGCAAGATAGGAGAGGTCTGCTGTGCCATATGTGGATTATCTACCTGGCAGGGGATCAGACTCAGGCTGTAGGCTGTAAAGTTGATTCCATTGAACCTTAACCCCTAGGCCATCAGAGGGTCCTATTTCTTGATCTTACATATGGTAACTATCATGAGCCTCTACCGCTAGTGATCGTTATCAGAGTTGCTAGGTTTTTTGGTAAATAAATGTAAGTCTTAAAGTTTGTATTTTTCATTGTTCATGTGGTGGAATAAAAGAGGTTTTTATTTTGTTTGATTTAAGTTGTTTAAGAGTCATCACAGAAAATATTGTGAAAACTTAAAATTATAAATGGTGGTCTTTCATCTGAATTGTATTTTGCCTTGAGAAAGGACAAACAAGAGCAGAACCCATAAATGGAAGAAAATAGCATGATAAAAGGTGTATAACAAGAAAGACCCCATATTGCTTGAGAGAATTGAATATTTTAGTGATTTGAGAATTACTGTAAGGGTGGTGTAGGGTGTTTTGCATCTTTCATCTATCCAGCAGATAAATAATAAACCAGAAACAGATGGGGAGCCAGGATCTGTGAAAAATGCCTGGAGTATTTTGTAGGTGATAATTAATAAAAGTAATATTTAGAAAAACATCAAGTCAGTGCTTTAAATGGATAGTGATATAGATTATGAGCCATGGAAGTTTCTTTCTTCGATAATTTGCTCTACAGATGATATTTTTTTTAATGAAGGGAAAAATTACTCTTTTATGTTTGGACTACAGTAGTGAATTTATCTTATAAAGAAGCATTAGTGCTACAACTGTTTTTGAATCAAGCTACCTTTATCACCAACCAGGCAGCAGCCCCCAGAGCTGGAATGAAACATTGAGAATTAGAGTCTGCCTACTGCTATCTCTGAAACACAGACATGACATGAGATGGAAACATTATGCATTTCCACATGTCCTGTCCCCAAGGTTATTTGTATTTGTATGTTAATATGTTGTCCGTTGATGTTATAATTATCACCTGTAGGCCTAATAAAATGCAACCTTATTTTCAGCTAAATCCTATCATTTCTCTCCCTTTCTTCAAAATCAGGCAAATTGCTTCACTTTGATCAAATCCCTTGGTATTAAGAGCTAAATTTAACAAAATAAAAGTGTCAGAAATACTTGTAAAGCTAAGCATTCTAGGTCAGCCCTTAACCTACTCTTAGATATTCAAAATTATGAGAAGAGTAAGAGGAATTTTTTTAAGGGTTTTATTTTCTTGTTTTCTATTTTTTCTATTTTTCCTTTGTCCGGGAGGGTTGCTATTTCTGTAAAGTGGCAATAGTGGGAGGAAAGGCTAACTTCACTAGGGTGCATGCAGGCAACTGATATATTTCACTGTCTAAGAGAAGGAGGTCAAATCCTTGCCTTCCTTTCAGATTTAGAGCAAAGTAAGTTGAATTGCTATATCCCGCCACCAGTCAGTGTTTATCTTCCACATAATTTGACCTTTTATCCCTGCTGTATTCATATCAGCAACTGTGGGTTTAGTTTTATTATTTTTGTACTTTTTAATGTCATTTGTCTATGTAATTGATAATAAAAGTAAGAAAGGGATGGGTTTAACACAAGTATTGTAAACAGCCACTACTAGACTATAGGATCATAATTTATTCATGCATTTCTTTTATTTATCCAAGTTAGCATGCACTTCACCTGTTCCTCAGGACCTTGCAGCTGTGCCACCTAATTTTCATGTAGAAACAGAAGCTTCTGTTACATTCAGGAAGTTGTGACTGGACCTAATGCAATACCTCTTAGTGGATCGCTGCTTTGCACAGGATTTCTCTTGTCTTAGAGTTTAGATTGTTTACTGTTTCCTCACTTGCGGATTGACACAATCTTTTGGAATCACATGACTTGGTTATAATTCATTTTGACAAAATTCTGAGACACTTGGGTCATGTTTTACCACCTTTCACTCAGGAGTTCTGAGTTTCAGCCCCAAGCATGATTCCCCTCCTTGATCTTTAGATTGTCATCCTCATTATATTTCCCAGCCTGCTTCTGTCAGTTGAGTATCTTCTTTGGTCCTTCAGTCTTTTAAAGTTTTAGAAAGCAGAAGAAAAACAAAACCATAAAGAGAAAAAAAAAATCATTATACTATCTTAGTAGCTGTTTTCATTTTTAGACTCCTTATATCTAAACACATAATTGCAACAAAATATATCCAATTGCATTTTCTTCAGTATACTGTAGCAATAGATTCAGATGTCTTCAGTCTTTATAATGATTTAATTTAATGGCTGGAGATATTCCTTTGTTATTGGTTGTTCCCACAACCTATTTGATATTGTACATAATCTACAATACAAAATTTCATGCATATAATTATTTTATTATGTTGAATAATTTCCTTAAGGCAAATTCTCAATTATGTATCAAAGTTTGTGGCTTTTTAAAAAAATATTTTGAAGATATTACAATCTTTTCCCTTATATTTAATAATACATAAGCACTGTGGAAAATATAACATATCATTTCTTATCAAAAACCACTTTGCTATCTGTAGTGTCATTCTAAAAGATAATGATTTTTAAAGATTGTGATTTAAGCAATGTTTGTTCCCTCTATTTAAGTAAATCATATTATTTTGTATTGCTAGTTTTTAGCTTGGGGTTCCTATTTTATATAATCAGTGAGTTGCTTACTATCAAGGAATAGGATTTTTTTTATTGATATAATACTGACCTGACCTTCCGATATTAAGTTGTAACTCTATATTTTATTAGAGGAGGGAGATGTCAACATTAGTTTGACTCATTAACAAACACTGTTGGTGGTTTCAATATATGGGGTTCTTAGGTACCTCTGAGAAAAAATTCAGCAGTGCCATTCAGTGGCACACAACAAGTTTATTAAGGAGAATGTATTTGCTTATTTACAAATGGGCAGTCTTCAAGGGCAAGAGCTTTATTTTGCCAGGGCAAGAGATGTCCTTATATATGTTTCTTTGGTGGACTCTATCATCCTGGTGTTGGGTTGATTTGATTTTCTATAAGGACTAGTTATCCTCCCCCCACCCCCTGGCCGATAATAATTTCCCTCACCTCTGCTTTTTTAACCTTATGAAAATTTCCATCCTAAATGTTTCTACTCTAACCTTCCATCACTGTGGTAAAGACTAAAATTTTTTGTCCTACTACTGTAACTTATTCCCTGAGACAGGAAATCTGTCATTGAAAAGCATTGAGACCACTTCCCATGTATATTTTTCCTTATTGGAGCATTTTTTTTTGCATTTTTTTCTATCAAGCTGCCATTTATTGATAGACTATCATATGGTAGTATCATGTTACAAGATAATGTATATATTGTGTTACAAAATGTTACATATTTCTGTATAACATGTCTGGAAAAAGACATGCAGCTAAGAAATTGTTGCACTTTTAATCTCTAGTTTCAGCCATTATTAATGTGTTATATTTTATGAGTTAAGGTGTGTGTTACTTGTTTGCTTATTTTGAAGAAAATCAGCCTGTCTTGAAAGCTAATCATACTTCTATCAAGTTTATAGCTACTATAGAATGGCATTTCTTATGAAACTCACCTTTATCATTTGGTCAGAGTTAGAACAGATAGCATTACAATACTCTGATACTAAAGGTAAATGCTTCTAAAATTCTTCTAAAACCAACAAATAATCCAAAATCCAGTGAAGTTAACTCAGAAGAAATATAACTAATAAATTTTAAAAAATCTTAAAATTAAAATTCCCTAAGCCAAAAATAGTCCATGTGTTAATTCATATTTTAAATCAGTCACAATTCTGGATGCCAAAGATGAATAATGTAAATAAACCAAGCTCTAATAGTTGTATAAGTATTTGAAATCCATAAAATTGAGTAGTCTTCGTTTATTTTCTATTTTCTATATTTTAATCAAAGTTTAAGAAAAACTATAAGAAGTTGAAAGATAAGATAATTAAATAAAATAAGATTAAATAAAATAAGATAATTTTAAAGCTATTTCAATAATGTCTCAAGATAGCTCCATTTTGAAGGGCTAATATTGGCTTCATTTAGAGTCATTGGCTTGACAAACTTAGTTAACTGTTCACATATAAATCAGCTGGAAAAAACACAAACAAACGACAACTGCTTGCATTACTGAAACTCAAATGAGACCATATATATGTACTAGATTTAATTTTTCAGTTGAGGGTAGTATATGTACCTAACCCAAAATCTAAGCAGCCATGTATACAAAGTGCCTCCTGTCTGACATACACATGATTGAAAGAGAAAAATAAAGCCTGGTCATGGCTTATTAATAATGCATTAGAGTAAATATGGGTATGTATGTACAAGCACATGGAATTTCATCAAATTATCACATCCTAACTAACTACTTTCAGCATTATATTTCAAAACCTCTACTGGATAAAAGAGTTCCACTTTGTTTTATGTTTATTCACCACATAGAAACTGATGTATTTCAAAATTATTAATGCATATTTTCATTATGAGTGTGAATGATGATGGCTGATGAATGTAGTGAGCCACCCTCCCTCCCATTACAAATGACAATGTGCTCTCTGTTAAACTAAGTATATACTGCATATTATACTTTCTAGTTTCATTAAGCTCAATAACTTTATTATTTACTATATTTTAGTTGTTAAGAAATAATCAAAATTGTATTTAATTGCATAATATACTACTAACAGTTTATATCTCAGAGAAATAGTTAAATACAATGCAAGGTACAGGAATGCACTTAAGTAACTAGAGCTAAAAAAATAAATAAAAATTTCACAGGAAAATCTCCACACCTCTCTGGTTGCTGTATAATCATATGTGTGAATACTGGCTCTTGTTGAGACAGGTATCACCTGTAGAAAGGTAAAACTAAGAATTCTTAAGTTTTTTTGAAAACTTATTGGATATAAATTGATTTTATTTAAATTAAAAAAGTATGTAAAGTATGGTATCTAGCTTCTGACCTGTTTAAAACCTTACAGTGGTTTCCCTTTATATTTAAAATAAAATCCATTGTACTTTTCATGAACCATAAGGTACTGTTAGTGGACAGATTATGGGGTTCCCTGGGACCCCCAAAACTGCTCACTCTATAGGAGTCCAGTCATCTGTGAGCACAAATTACCCAGTTATCCATCCCCTCTTGGGTAAATGCCCAGCCAATACAGTGTTGTGTACTGTGGAGCTTCTGAGGCACAAATCTTGCAACCTGTCTAAGGAACTTTCTGACAGGGGATTATAGGAAAGGGGAAAAGAGGGCAGGCAAAATTAAAGTACAAATCAGGATAAAGCTGCCATTGTCAGTCTCCCCTATTTCTCCTCCAAGTCGCCCAAATGCCTGGTACAAGTTCAAAAGTTAAAAAGCAAGGGTCTGTCTTCAATCACTTGTCTCTCTCCAAGGGTCTCCTCTCCCTGTGTCTCTTCTGAGCCTCAAGTTTCCCTTAGACACTCAGCTCTGCCCCTCGTTGGGTGGCATAGGGAACATGGGACCTCCTTTTTTTATGGAGATATGGGTTACAGCACAACAGCCTAGCCCCTACCTATGTCTCTCATGTCATACAAGTTTCAGTCCTGTCAGGTAAAGGTGAAGCATAACTTCTGTGTGTATGCATATGCACATGTGTGTTTTCACTGTACTCTATAAAGATGGAATGGTATTTATGTTTTTTTTATAAAGATTTATTGCACACAAGAGCTGGGGTACAGGCCAGAGTCCAGGGAGGTGAGAGGATTCACCAGACAGAGCGGGGAGTAAGCAGAACAGGCAGACTGACTGAAACACACTGCTGAGGGGAGCAGCGGGTGAGGCAGGAGAGGTCTGCTGCACCCTGTGGGTCCCCTCCCTGGCTGGCGGCAGGGATTGAACTCATGCTGCAGTGGCTACTACGGTTTGCTTCATAGTGCGCTGCTTAACCCACTGTGCCACCAGGGAGGCCCCGGTATTTATGTTTTTTGCGTCTGTATTTTTAGGTTTTGGAATATTTTGTGGCACAGTACTCACACAGTTATACTTGTTGAGTGATAAAGTAACTGTTTATATTAAGATGCAGTACCTACATAAAATTTATAATTTGGGATTTCCAGAGAACTGTGCTATTGTTTTACTCTTTTCATGGTTTTACATTTCTAGTTGATTGTATCACATACTAACATGAAAATCCTGGCAAATTTAACAGTGGTCAAAGAAGTTAAGGAAACCTGCACTAGTAGTGTCATTTTATTGCAGTGATGTTTCGTAGTTTTTTATAATTTGATGACACATGGTGATAAAGAGCTGAAATAAGAAAAGGAGGATTATACCTAAGTGTATTTGTTAATATTATGTAAAATACTTACCAAAAGTATGCAAAGATGTCTTTATAGGTTAGTTTCTATTCTGGTGTGGTGAAAGATATGCATTGGCTCTTTGATGTGTATGCTCGTCTGCTTCTGGGACCATAAGACTAAGGCACATTGATTCCTGATATGCATGAGTCAGCTAATTTTAGTTTATGGAGCCCTTTGAAAGTCACTAGTAGCAAATCCAGTATAAAGCTGTAAGACTTTGCAGGAAATGTATAGTATCCTCACAAATAAAAAGAGTTGCACTCCAAGAAACTGCTTCAGGCTTAGTACTTTCTGAGCCAAAGTAGAAACCAAATGTGTGACAATCGGCCTGTAACTACTCTTATCCTCTACACCATAAGATTGGAAATATGCATTAGTATTAATATAACATCAATTGGAAGCAGATATATTTTGCTTTATGCATGTCTTGAAGAAACAAGTAATTTGTATAACACAAGATTAAGAGTATTTCCTGCTTCTCTTCATTAACTTGTATTTCTTATTCCATGCCAGAAGCCTCTTGAGATTATTGTGATGAGAAAAATAATATAATTCAGATTTGTTATATATATATATGAATACAATTCTGCATACTTTACTGACAGCAAGTAATAGACAAATAGAGTATTACATTCCCACTCAGGTAGCTCTGAGAATAGGAGTGAGAGGTAATTCCCACTCTTGGAAGTTAAATCTCTAGGTATACACTTTACCTGGAATATGAAAAGATTGAAATAGGGGTCTGTACTGTTGACAGACAATGGCTAATTTTTGACAAAATGATACGAGTCTTAGAACATTTTGAATATAAAACTGATGACAAGAAGGACTCAAATAATTATTTTGTTTGCTTAAGTAAATGATATTTTATTAATTTGTCTAAGTAAATAATGCATTAATTTAGGATTTTAAATAATCACTTATATAAATTACTTGCTCTTTGGATATCAGTCAGTCTCTCCCTGCCCACCTGTTTCCCATCCCTGTTATTCTGAAAATAACTTGGTAAAAATTGTTGTATGTAAACAGACTTGTTAAGTCTGTCTCATCAGGCTGGCTATGGAAGTTATACGTAATGTCAGCAAGATAACTCTGGAAGTATCATTCAGTATGATCTGATTAAAGCAACTGCTGTTTTTCCAGCCTACCAATAACAGAGACAAACAATGAGCCCTTGATGTAGTAACAAACCTTAATAACCACTCTGCATGTGAACACAGACTGAATATATTTGAAAAGTTCCACTAAGGAACAATGTTTTACTCTGTCTGAAATAGTTGCTTAATCTGCATATGTAATTCCCATTCCTTCCTACAATAATTCCTCCAGCTTTACCATCTGCAGACATGAGTATGTTTATACCATCACTGTATCACACAACACTTTTTCTAAGAAAATGAATGATTTTAAAATAAGGTAGTATGATATTTGGGCCATTCATATGGTATTCATAGTTGGACCTTGCACCCCACCATTCTGAAATAGCTAGCTTGCCTGATAGAATATCAGACTGTTGTTTTGAAAAATAAATTGCACTGCAAGACAGGTGGTACCTTGCAGTGTTGGTATATTGATATGTAGGAGACAGTATATGTTTGGTAGTAGGTATTGTTCTACCAATACCATAACTTATTCTTGTAGGAATCAGGAGGTGGAAATGGGAATTTTTATCATTATGGCAGCTAATGATCTGCTAATGATGGATTTGCATACTGTCAGTTGTGGCTTTTTGTGTCTTGGAGGTGTTCATTCGAAAGGGAGAATGCTGTCATCAGGGGCGCCAACAATTAGTTGATGAACTCAGACTGACTCATCACTTAGCCACTTTGATCTTAAATGTTCAACTAGAAACCAAAAAAATGATTGACAGAAGAAGTGGTTGATGCTGATTATCAAGAGAAAATTTGTTGATATTGCACATTTTAGAGGGTGTATATCTGAGATCAGGTCATCCTTAACATCCCCCATAAACTCAGCTAAAGCTTAATGAAAAGCTACAAAACTCCAAGAGAGTCATGACTCCTGATAATACAGATTCTTCAGAAGCACAAGCTAGTATCAACCATTAGCAAAGGATCACATTTAATTGAGAAGCTAACTGAAGGCCAAGTAAATGTAGAATGGAAGATATTAATACCACCTAGGGCCATGTGGGCTGTTGTAGAAATAGTATTTGCCATCATTTCTTTCTTGCTTTGATATTATAAATGTGTGTGTGCATTCACAAATCTGTTTGCATGTCAGTTCCTTCATTTTTTTCGCACTTGTGATTTTATTGTTTCATAAGTACACTGATAGCAGTTGAACATACTGAATTTAAGTTATATGATGACAAGAAGTGAGTTTAACTGAAGGATAACTGATGATCATTACCAAATAATGGATATCAAGTTGTTGGAGCACTAAGGAAACCATCCCATACTCCTCTGGGTTCTCTTAAGACTAAATGAGTAATTAAAAGAGTATCATATAATCTAGAAAAGTAAAAATAATTAACTTAATAACATATTGGGGAACTCATATACCTGTAAATTCTAAGGAATAAAAGATATTTTCCCTGCATTTAGGTACCTGAGGCATCAAGGAGAAAGAAGGGGATATTCATATGACAGAGAATAAGGGGATAACTTCACATTTACTCTGAAAGTAAGGTGAGCTTATTAAATAGGGAGGACATGTTCACTGATACACCTACAAACTACCTTCTTTCAGGTACTTCTTCCTTGATTAGGAAGGGACATAGGCAAAGCAGAAGGTTCCCCTGACTTTCAGGGCTCTCACTGCCTCAACTAAAAACAATTATACAATTTAGGGAATGGAAATATACCTTGAGAGACTCACAGAACCTTAATTGACCTCTACTCCCCATACCAACAAAGGGAGACCAACTCTGAGCATATTGACAAAGGCCTGTCTGATCCACAAACAGGTATTTCATACTTAATTTAGGGGAGAGATGAAGTAATGTGGCTCTGATTGTTTGAAGCATGGTTCATTTTATGTACAAGTGTGCTTTGGTTGTCACATTTTTGTCTAAGTGGAAAGTGTCTGGAAGCCAAGATGGTAATATTCAAATTGTGCCTGGCTGTGCTATGTGAACTTTGTTAAAATGGGGACTACATTTCAAATAACCCAGTGCCCTGGATGGTCAGATTAGAATCCTTCCAGAGTCCACACTATTTGGAAGGCAGAAATGAAATCACAGTCATTTGTCTTGGAAGGTCATCACTGTTATATTTGTTTAATGACAAATGCCACATTGATCAATAGTTTCAACCTTGTCTTTGCTCTTCTCCACACTCCATCCTTCTGCTCTCTTCTAATACAGATAAATAGCAGCTCTGACATTCAAGCAGATGCTCAACTCTATGTCCAAGGTGGTAGTGATCACACAGAAATCACAATTCCCTATACTCTCTCCACAGATCCCCTTTCCACAGCCTCACTATGATCATGGAATATGTTTGGATCCCTAGTCTCCTTGCAGGTTTTAACTCATTCACCTTGACTAAATTTTAGACAAACTTCATCCAGTTTCTAAGCTCCTGACCTCCCATTTTATAGTACTAAAATAGAAAATTTGTAGTTTTTAGCTCTTTTGGCTTATTTGAGATGTAAAACTTTTTAAAAACTCTCTTGACATACTATTAGCCAATAGTATCTTCCTCAAGGAGCTGGGAACTGTCCATTTAAAATGCAGTTATCAAAGGAAATAATGTTTATTTCTCCCAAACTTTGTGGGAAGTTAGGAGTCTTAACTTCCATGAATATTATCAGGAAACAGAGTTGGCCAAATCACAAGAAAAAAACATTCAGGCTTACAATAACTCTATATGCTTAACACATCCTGTTGATGAATCTCTGCCCTAACACCTTTTAGAACTTTTCTGGTATCTCATCCCACCACTAAAATGATCTCCTACCCTTTGTTTCATGGATTTGAGTTCATACTATACTGTTTTCTCTTCCCTGTTGTAACAGTCTTGAACAATTTCACTTACCTGTTTAATTTTCAGGTGTAATTTTTGCTTTAATAATGCAAGTAAAGCTAATTATGAGGAGATTAATGTCCTACTTAGTATTGTTTGTCATGCCTTGCCTATGTTCAGAACAGAGGCCATGGACTTTACCACCTGTAGATGCTTCAGCATTGGGAGAATCAAGGACAGTGGCTGACATTCTGAGTTGAGTGAATGAAACACTTTAATGTAAAAATAATCCTTTTCCCAGAAACCTACCTAGTCAGTAATACCTGTTTGAAAGACAAATAGTTCATTAATAACTCTGATTTATAACTTAGGAGGAACCATTGCACAAATGCACCATATGAAGTTATGTTCCTTTATGTTTTGAAGGAATTTATTGCTCAATTTTTCCCAGTGTGCATTGCTCCCATTTGTGGGGCCATATTCAAAATGGTGTCAGGCAGCCAGTTTCAAGAGATTGCATTACCTGTGTGGATTCAGTTCCCCTAACAAAGTCAAGTAGATTTTTCTTAATAGTCTTCCAGTAGGCCCCTTGTCATCTTATATACAAACTAAAGTTCAATCAAGACCCTGGGAGCCTCAGTAGATTGATGACCACTACTCAAAGAATGCAGATTGAGTGAGGTCAGTGCATTGAGTGTAGTACAGGCTACGAAAAACTTCTGTTCTTGCCCAAGCCCTTTGTCCCTAATTGGAGAAGAGAGCAATATGCCCTAAATTTCTGACCTTTTCCTAATTGAAGAAACATTTGCTGCCATTCCTTTTATGACCTAGAAGATTAAGTTTTGACTTACATTTATCAGTAAACATGTTCTCTCTATTTAAGAATCTCATCTTTATTCTCAAAGTAAGGATGAGATCACCCCTGCCTTGTCCATTATGTGGTCTCACCCTCTCTCTGCTCCATGTCTTAGGTTCTGAAACACAGGATAAATTTCCTGGTCTGCTCCACTTTTCTTATTTTATAACCATGTGAATTCTCCATATACAGTTATTAAATCGATTGTTTTTCTTTTAGTAACCCATCTGATGCTATTTTGATTACTCATCTAGCCTGAGAAGAACCCAGTGGGGTAGTGGATGATTTATTTTGCACCCGGAATGACATCTGTCTTGAATGAATTAAGCCAAAGGGGTTGAAATCAGCCAAAAATGATTGTTTTCAAGTACTTGTCAAGGAAATCAAAATTGTTTAAGAAGTGATCCAGATCACAAGAACTGAATATTCTGGACTTTTTGGTGGAGGATGGAATCAAATATGCATAGCCAAGAATAATTTAAACATGTTAAAACCACTTACCATCTTCCTCTTTCCATCCAATAATTTCTCCTATCTTTTCTTCCTCCTCTTTAGGATTCTGTATGGGTTTTCTTCCTAAGTATGTGTCCCTGAATTGCAGTTATTTGATCCCAAATAGAAGCAGTTTGCTTTTTAATGGCCCTATTATTTTTTAGGTTCACCTAATCAATCCTGTGCTTCTATATCAATGTATCTTATTATTTTGTTTTTTAAAAGATTTTATTTATTTATTCATACAAAAACTGGGGTACAGGTCACAGGTGTAGGGTAAGCAGAGTCACTGGACACAGAGTGGGGAGCAGAACTGGTGGATTGACTGAATTATACTGCTGAGGGGGGCAGAAGGCAAGGCAGGAGAGGTCTGATCCCTGCCTGGCCAGGGATCAAACCCACGCTGCAGTAGCTATGGAAGCCCTACATGCAGCCACTCAACCTCTTGTGCCAATACCTTATTACTTTGAATAGAAAATATCTCAAGAAGTTTGTACATGTGAAATATTCAGTTATGTAGGCTGTAATAGTCAGTTGTATCGACCAAACAATCACTCCACCTTTTCCCCATCAGGTAACATTAATTGTTTTTTCTGTCATTGTACTGATTTTCAATATATATGACTTACACTCAACTTGCTGCTGAATGGTTCCTAAAATACTGAGGACATCTATTATTTATTATTAATTTTATGATTATTTATTGATGAAAAACAATACATTACATAGTGTGATGTTTTATGAGTGTGACCTCATATATCATACATCAGAATGAATTGGACCTGAACGAAGGAGCAGTTACACCAATCAGAACTCATGGAGCCTATAGTTAAATCAAAATTGTCTGACTTGCCATCTTCTGCCCTTAAACACTACTCATATTGTTTCTGAATCACAGCTATTTTGGAGTATCTGGCAGGACCACCAGAAATTTTTAACAAACAGAGCTATTAAGATAATTGTCTAAATGGGTTGGATCAATCAATCAACTCTTAGTTATTTAAAGGTTGCTTATTTGGCTCTTTATTCTCTCCCTTTCTCTCTGGCTTCCTGCCTTTGGCCATTTCATTGCTCTTTAGCACTTTCATTAGAGATTTGGCATGAAAAAAGAAAAAAGATGAAAACTAAATGAAGCTATTTAATTTCCCAATAGGCTAAGCAATGTTTAAATATTCCTTCAGGGTAGTAGGATGCAGCTTGGGTTATCTCACCTATTCATTCAGAAGGTCATATGCTATATTTAGCATTATCATGTTGTCCACCATAGAAAAGGTGTGCATAAATCCAAATGAACTTATTTAAAAATGCAAAATTTGCCTTTCTAAAATGTTTGCAACTTTCAATAATATACTAAGTGCATTGATTAATCAATTAATTTTGATTAGCATTTCCTTTTTTCATAAAGGCTTTATTGAGAAATATCTTATGTATCACCATGTCATCCATTTTCATTGCCTCATTCTAGTGATTTTTAGTAATTTCATACTGTGGTGCAATGATTGACGTAAATCTATGTTAAAGTAATCTTTCTCCTCCAATAAAATACTGTTGCAGGGCAGGGAGAGGGGCACCCCAGGACCCTCAACCCTGACCACTGTAAATAGGTTCTACTATCTACCACATCAAGACAAAACATATAAGACCTTTAATGGAAGGGAACTTTAATACAATTAGTGAACAATACAGAAAAGATAAAGAATAAAGTTATTAAATCGAGCACCCAAGTTAACCATCCCTTTATGGGTAAAAGTCCAACCAAACAGGATTGGCCCAGAGCAAGGCCCAAAAGCCTCCCACAAGTCTAAAGCACCTTCCAGTGGAGACACATAGAAAAAGGTCAGAAACAGTTAGACAAGTCTGGGAGAAAAAGAGCAAATCAAAATCAAGATAAAAGCTGCCATTGTCAACCTCCCCAGTGGCCTCAAACCCACATCTGTTCCAACCAGTCTAGGACCAAGAAACACACACAGTTTCTTTACATGTCTTCTGCTTCATGTGCCTCTTTCTGGTTTTCTTGCTCACCATCCTGCTTCCTTCCTTCTCTAATCTCCTCTCCAGTTTCTTCTCCCTCCTCAGCTCCACCCTCCTTTGGGTGGAGCAGGAAATCTGGAACCTCCTCTTGTCCTGGGTACCACCCTGTTACAAATTTATTATACATTCCATGTCACCCTCAGACATAGACACCCACTAGTCTACGTTCTGTCATTCTAAATTTACCTTTTCTTCACTGTGTACTATAAATGCAATCATGGAGTAAATAGGACAGCTTAAGGGTTTCTATTCTTGAGCTAATTAATGACTGGGTGGGACTTGTGGTGTCAAGGAGAAAAGGGGAATCACATGATGAGGAGACGGTCAGGCTCATTAGTGTGCAGACTGAGGGGTACCTTGGGAATACTAACAAGGATAGGCTGCAGTTTGAGCTATACTCCAAACTTGCACTCACTCAGTTGATTCTGCCATCTGCTGCATTAAGAAAAAACATATTCTTAGTTTGAAAGAACTTTAATGGGGTTAGCATGTGTCAAAAGAGAAGAAAGAAAAAGGATAATAGTTTCTCAATCTCAAAGAAAACCCATAGTTACCCATCCCCTCATGGGTAAATGCCAAGCCAAGAAGGTCAGCCTTAAGCAGGGCTGGTGAGGCCTGAAATATTGCCACAAGTCTGAGTTATCTTCTGGCAGAAATACCCATGCCACGTCTGCACAAAAGGAGTAAAATCAAAGTACAAATCAAGATAAAGGATATCATTGTCAGTCTCCCCTCATGCCTCAACTCCAGTCTCCTCCAAGATCCCCAAATTCCTGGTACACATCTAAAATGGGGAAGCAAGCAGACTCTTCCGCCCTTGTCTCTGCCTCTCTCCCTTGCACTACATCTCTTCTGTGTCTCAAGCTTCCCCTCACCACTTACCTCTTCTTCACACATCTCTCACATGCTTCCTCTTGTGTCTTTCCTCCGTGAGTCTTCCCAGTGATGTATATCTTCACTTAGTACCTCTCATTAGATGGGGCAGGGGCATAGCACCTTACCTTTGGGGTCCACCTCTCATTAGATAGGGCAGGAGCATAGCACCTTACCTTTGTATTAAGATTCCTGTTACAATATGACAAAACCAGATTTCTGTAACTAGATGTTTGCTGTGCCATATAGCTTTCAGTGTTAAAGTGATTATTTTTGGAGATGATCCTCAATCTATTCTTCTAAGTAGTTGTTTATCATGTTTTAGGGTTCCTGGGTTCTTGACCATGGCTATGAATGAATTGAAAACCACATCCAAAAAAGCAAAGTTTATTTAGTGAAAATATACTTGGGAAGAGACTGAGTGGGCAGAGTTCATGGCAAGAGATTCATGACTTTGGCAATGTTTCCTGGTGTCCCGGATATGTCAGCCATTTATTTTCTTTAGGCATCACCCTCCCTACCCTAACTATCTGAAAAATGTAGTGCTAACAGTTCTCTTGCAACTTTTCCCTTTTTTTGACCCTCTGTTGGGTTTCCCTATGGGGAAAAGCAGAAGGGACCATGGTGAGGGTACACAGATGATGTGCTGGTGGGATATTTCAGGGACTACACTTGAGAGGAGAAATCAAATACTGTACAGAAATGAACAACAATGTAAAAAAAAATAAAAAAATTAATAAAACAAAAAAAATATGAAAAAACAAACAACAAAAAACGGTTCCCTTGTAACCCATGGGGTCTCAGTTGACATTAGCTCCAAACAATATGCATTCCAGACTGACACCTCTTGGAAGAACTTCTAGACATCTTGGGAAAACCTATCAGAATAATTTGGGAAGACTTCTAATTCACCACATTGTTTCCCTATGTCCCCCAGTTGATAGATACCTGAATTGGTACTAGTTTTTAGCTATTACGAATATTGCTGCTGTGAAAATTCACATGCATTTCTTTTTGTGGGCCTATGTTTTAATTTCTGTTGAACATACACTGTGAAAAGTTGAATCATTTAAAATGGAGCTGGGCAAAGGTATAACAGAGTAGTCATTTTATATGAACTAAACCAAACCACCAACAAAGAAGCCAGCAAAAAAAAATTATCTGTTGAAAGGACTAATATAGTGAACTTTTATTTACTTTCACTTTATGATAATTCCATCTGATCATTTACTTGTGACCCCATCCTCTGGCAGTTTTAACATTGTCACTCCTCTTGACCATTATGTTATCCATCATTTCCTTCTCCATTATTCCTTTTTTCTCTTAGCATTATACATATAAATATTTATACACAAAATATAATTTCAAAATATATAAGGAAAAGTTTAGCAAAAGTAAAATGCTTTTAAAGTGTCCACAATAAAAAATAAATAAAGTGTCCACAATAATAGTTATACTAATATTAGTAAATGAAAACTTCAATTTGAACACACACATCAGAAATGATGTAGGTGATTTGAACAATTTTATGTCACTGATGTTTTTAGAACACTTTACAAAATTAAAATTTAAATTATTTCCAAGTGTACATAGATGATTGATCAAAATAGAGAACATGTTGTGCCTTCCTGGTGGCACAGGGCTTAAAGTCCCAGAGCTATCAAGCTATCACCATTCACTGAGATCTGAGTTCGATCCCCAGCCAGAGAGTTAACCCACAGGGCACAGCAGATGACTCCTGTCTCACCCCTCAGCTGTGTTTTTTTTTTTTTTTTTCTTAAGATTTATTTATGCATACAAAATCAAGGTACAGGCCAGAGGTATGAGGTGGGGATGGTGGTGTGAGTGATTCACCAGAGTCAGCAGAGAGCAGAACAGGCAGATCTACTGAAATACACTGCTGAGGGGAGGCATGGGCGAGGCAGGAGAGGTCTGCTTTGCCATGTGGGTCCCCTCCCTGGCTGGGAGTTGAACACATTCACCACTGTTATTTCAGTAGGTCTGCCTGTCCTGCTCTCCACTCTGACTCTAGTGACCCCTCTCAACCCCCCATACTTCTAGCCTGCACTCCAGATCTTGTATGCATTAATAAAAAAAAAAAAAAAAATCTAAAAAAAAATAGATAACATGCTGGGCCACAAAGTAAAAATTTAAATTAAAAAAAATTAAATCCTGCTGAGTATAGATTTGAACAGAGACAATGTAAACTTACCCAGAAAAACTCCTGAGCAATAAAAACTTATGCAGTGTTTGATCAAGAGTATGATATTTAAAATGTTTCTCTCCCCTACTCCTCTCTCTCTGTTAATGCTACTAGTCTTTCACCACGCTAGCGTTCAGTTACTCTGCTTTCATTTGTATGGATGATGTGGGCCCTTAGAAAAGGCAATATGGATTTTCCTCCATACTTGAATCATCCCTTGCCTGGTAACAGTTTCTAGACCTTGACCATAAAGGTCCCTGCCCTTATGAGTGGATAAATTATTCTCTCACCCATTAAAATGCCAAGGGAAAGATCTAGCATACAGTACAAATGTAAACTACCTTTCATATTCAAACTACCATACTATTCTTCAAAGTAATTTTTTAAAAGATTTATTTATGTATGCATACAAGAGCTGGGGTACAGGCCAGAGTCACAGGAGGTGAAAGGATTCACCGGAGACAGAACAGGGAGCAGAACAGGCAGACTGACTGAAACACACTGCTGAAGGGAGCACAGGCAAGGCAGGAGATGTCTGCTGTGCCATGTGGGTCCCTCCCTGGCCGGTGGCAGGGATCAGACTTATGTTGCAGTGGCTGTGGTTTGCTTCACAGTGCTTTGCTTAACCCACTGTACCACCAAGAAGGCCCAAAGTAAAATTTAAGAGGCAGGCTGTTGTGACTTTTCTGGAAATAAAAAAATGAAATTTCAAGATAACCAGGAAAAATAAAGATTTTTAGAAGGAGTGGTAAAATGCCTATATCCTGGGGCCTCCCTGGTAGCGCAGTGGGTTAAGCAACGCACTATGAAGCAAACCACAGCCACTGCAGCACAAGTTTGATCCCTGCTGCCTGCCAGGGAGGGGACCCACATGGTGCAGCAGACCTCTCCTGCTGTGCCCGCTGCTCCCCTCAGCAGTGTACTTCGGTTGATCTGCCTGTTCTGCTCCCTGCTCTCTGGTGAATCCTCTCAGCCCCCACATCTCTGGCCTCTGTACCCCAGTGCTTGTATGCATAAATAAATAAATCTTTAAAAAATAAAAAATAAAATGCCTACATCCTTCAGGCTTTATAATTTATCCAGGCTTTTATACTTACACAGACAGTGTAAAAACTAGCTCAAATTCTCTGTAAAACAGATTCAATTTAAAATTTTAAAATAAATTCAGGCATGACAGACTTCTGCCTTGCCTGCTGCTCCCCTCAGCAGTATATTTCATTCAATCTGCCTGTTCTGCTTACCACTCTCTCTGGTGAATCCTCTCACCCCTGACCCCTACACACCATGCCTCTGGCCTGTACCCCAGCTCTTGTATGCATAAATAAGTAAAGATTTTTAAAAAAGATTTCAAAATAAATTCAAATTATTTTCAGTATAACTTTACCTCTTTTCTGGAACACAATGTATCTTATTAGAATTACTCCCCAATTTGAGGTTGGGGTCTCCATTTTCTTGATAATTTACTTTTGTTGGTGTAATTTTTCTGATTGTACATGATTATAATAAAGAGATGGTCAGATCTGCTATTCAGTGAAGCAAGAACAACACATGCTAAAATTCAACCTTAGGTGTCCTTTGCATATTTGGCAAATTCAACTTCCTTTTGTTATATTTTCATTTTCTAGTCACAGAAAATAAAACTTGGCTCAATCTTGTGGTAATTCTTTTGTGTATGCATGTGCTTTTTTCTGAAGCACTTTAATTTTTCTAAAAATATATTCAAATGCTTTATTTCTATGAAACAACCTGGTAAAATTTCTTACAAAGTACAGAATAGATTTTCCTTCTGAATATGCACTCAACACTAATGGTGAACAGTAATTAAGAAAGCAAACTTGGCTGAATGAACACATTTTACAAAGGAGCATTTAAAATACTGAAGTTAATATATTTGATTTTATCACAAGTCAACTACTGGGTGTCACTGTGCCAAGAAATTTCCTATGATCTTTGTTTTTGTCTTCAACAAAACATTAAGTACAGAATATTTTGAGGCTCCGTGTCTCTTACAATTCTAATTGTCATCAATAATTTATTCTTAGAAATAATTAAAGAAATCATGGAAAATATTTAAAACTTGAAAATTATATCTGATTTTAAAAATAAGTCATCATTTAATTATATTTTAGTAGCTATTTTATGTAATGCCTACATTGATTGTAACTAGTATATTTTCTCCTTTGAATGAATTCCTGTTTAACAGAGTAAAGTGGTATTAGAGCTTTGTTTAGTCATACTAAATAGCTATTCAGAAATATTACTTTCATTTAAAAATGCAACAAATGGAAACTTTTATATATTTAAGTCTTGTATATTTATTTTGGGTATATAATTATTTTCTAGGCCAGGGAGGTAAAATTTTTATGATTTTTAAAATTCTAATGATAATTACAACAGAGACCTGCTCTTTAAACAGTTTATTAAAATAAATATAAACGGAAGCTTGCTCACAGCTGTTCACACTAGATTCAGTTCATTCATTCATGAAATAATTCATTTTTTATATACTTAAAAATCAGAAATAGCATTTATGTTTATAAACAATCTGGTACCTAATTGTGGTATCTTTATTTTTATTTTTTCTGCATCTATTCCCAATGTAATAGCATAAGAAGCAATATTTTAAGAGTCTGTGACCTTTCAGTGAATACAGAAGAAGTCATTAAGATAGGATAGAATTGACTACAATTGCAAAGGACAGCAGGGGAAGGTAGAGAATTTAGTTGATTCAATGAAGGAAAAAAATAAATTTGTATTGGTTGCACTAATGTTTAGAAATCAAGGGTAAATATGTTATATAGTTTAAATAATACTAGGTCAGGGTAGAGGGAAAATACTCTTTTCTCTCAAGGTTCTTTTGAGGCTGAGCTAACACATTAATTAGGTTAGTAGGAAAAAAGACAAAATTTAGCAACATACAAAGAATGTTTGGGACTGCAAATTCTAAAGCAAATATAACAAACTAGGGGCTAAATCCTATACAAAATGACCTGTGGTGTCAATGAGAAAGGAGGAATTTCAACATGACAAAAAGGGATGGCATCATGTGACTAAAAGATTGTTTCTAATAATATTTCTAAACTTAAGTAATTTTCATTCTTTAAAAAATATTGACAGTTCTGTGTCTCCCTGGTGGCACAAGGGGCTAAGGACCACACTAGGAAGCATCCACAACCACTGCAGCATGAGTTCAATCCCTGGCCAGAAAGTTGACCCACATGGTGTGGTAGACCTCTCCTGTCTAATAGCTGCTTCCCTCCGCAGTGTATCTCATCAGTCTGCCTATTCTATTCCCCACTCTGACTCTGTTGAATCCTCACCCCCGCCATGCCTCTAGCCTGTACCCCAGTTCTTGTATACATATATAAATCTTAAAAAAAATATATTGACTGTTCATATGAGATCTGTAAGGAGATGACTGGCCTTAGTTCCAAGGTGACTCATATTAGGAAGGCCTACTCTGAATATTATGTAACAGTCCTACCTGCTTTTTGGGAAGATTGATCCCACAACTATTATCACATCACTGAATACACACACAATTACATAAATAAGCACACACAAAATCATACACTGACATGCTAAATACAAGACAGCTGGAGGATACATTTGTTAATGCAGTTACCAGCACAAATAAAAGTGGTAATGTAATAAGAAAGAAAAAGGAAAAATGTGATAAAAACAACCTATAAAAAGGGTAATCATTAAGTTAATTAAATGGGATTGTGTAAGGAGAAGCAGGGTAAAGAGCAATTGGTCAATGTAATATAAAGCAGCTATGACATTAATAAAGGAAAACAAAGAAAATAAAATAAAACTAAGATGATGGGACTTACTTCAGTTGCAACAATTATTAAAATAAGAAAAGTAAACTATAGTCCCTATTTAAAAGGTACAAATTCACAGATTAGCTAAAAAGCAAAAACAAAGCAAAAGAAAAAAACAAAATCTCTGCTATGTATAAGATACTTCGCAAAAATGATGAATAAAATTAGTCATCAGTAACTGTTTAATTAGGGAAACTTGAGGAATGTATACAAAGTAAATACTACCATTAAAATGAGGGCAACAATTTCTATATTAAGCAAAAATTGAAATGTATTTATAAAATAAAGTAAATGATATGTATTTATAAAACAGAATAAAAGTAATGTATTTATAAAACAAAGTAAAAAACTGATCTACTTTTGTATATAGACACTGCAAGAAAATGAGGGGTGTATAATATTTCTAAACTAATAACATTATTTATGAAATTATGATATAAGTATTAGCAAATATAAGATAATGGTAAACACCATATTTTTCCCTCATGGGTCACAATGTAAATAAATATCAAGTAGACATTTAAAAAGTTTCCAATGTGAAAATAACAACAAAAATTTGATTTAAAATATTTCTCCTGTAGAACATATTATCAGAATGAATATCACTAAATATTTTAAATTACATACAATGACAAAAAAATACTGAGTGTCAAATTTTGTCAGATAGAAAAACAATAATGCATAGGTGTTTATGCTTAGCCTTAAGTTATTTAAATGTGCAAATTATATATACAAAAGAAGTTTGAAAAGTGACAGCCTAGATTTATTAGTCAAGCTGCTAATTAAGACTTCAGAGTTAATTCACAGAAAATCAAATACATGATAGATAGCAAGTAAGACATTTTTATCATAGAAGAAAGGAAATGGTGGGTTCAATAAGGAGGAAAACAAAATCAAAAAAAGTGGGCAAAATAAAATTCCTCCAGAAATACTGGTCAAGGAAAAAAAAATATAAATTAATTATATTAGGAGGCCTCCCTGTTGGTGCAAGGGATTAAGTCACAGTACTATGAAGTAACCCATAGCAACTGCAGCACAAGTTTGATCCTGGCCAGGGAGCTGACTCATATGATGCAGCAGACCTCTCCTGTCCCCTCCTTGGTCCCCTCAGCAGTGTGTTTTAGTAAACACAGTGTTCTGCTGTCCACTCTGGCTGTGGTGAACCCTCTCAACCCTACACCTCTGGCCTACGCCCCACCTCTTGTATGCACAGATAAATAAATCTTTAAAAAAATAATCATATAAGAAATGAGTTAGTTGTTTAGCATACAAGTTAAACAATTTAAAAATCAGGGTAGTTACTATAAGAATCTTTATATCCAGTATTTTTGAAAATAAAAAAAATATTATTTTCTAAAAAAGTAAATGATAAGGTTTAAAGAAAATTTAATAAACTAAATATACCTAACAGCATCAAAGAATATATGAACAGTTAAACCACTAATACACACTCACTCACATATGAAGTTATGCCACTGATACTTTAACACAAGAAGGAAAATTTCTAAATTATATCATATTAACATTCCTAGAAAAGAAAGAGAGAGAGCAGGCCTCCCTGGTAGCTCATGGGATTGAGTACCACACTGTGGGGCTTCTGCAGCCACTGGCCATGAAGGAGATCAACATGGTGCAACAGACCTTTCTCCACTGCCTCACCCGCTGCTCCCCTCAGCAGTATATCTCAGTGGATCTTCCTGTTCTGCTCCCCACTCTGTCTCTCGTGAATCCTCTCACCCTCTGTGCCTCTGGTCTATACCCCAGCTCTTATATACATAAATTAGAAAATCTTAATAAAAACCAAAATAAAATAAAATGTATTTTACAAAAAGAAAAGGAAGAGCGAAATAAATAAGGAGACTTAATGTAAAGAAACATTTTTAATTCACAAAGGGAATGATTGCCTACATAGACTTTTTTTAACATATTTAACTAATATTTTTGTTTAGCAAGTTCCCAAATTCTAGATAATGTATCACAAGCATGAAAGGAATGTTGTTTGTATTAACATTACTGTTTAAAATAGCCCAGATGAGCTGTATATGACTAATACAATTTACAAATAAATTTTATGTAAATATTGATATCACATTTTAAGGAAAGAAGTTCTATTTGTTTTTTGGTCTATTGCATTTCCCCTAAAATAATTTAAAGTAATATGTTCGTGAGACCTAATATCTTTTAAAATTTTGAAAATAAGTTCATCTTATAAAATATTTACAGTGAAGTTATAAATAAGGAAATTATTCCCTTGTAAATTTAAGTGGATTTGAATGTTGATTAAATTCAAACTATGTATGAACACACTGTTGGTATTGCCTTTAACATAACTATTAAAAATGATTAGACCCACCATTCCCCTAACGTACATTCAAAGCACAAGTCCCCAAATTTAAATAAATTGAGCTGAGTTTTTCTAATGTGCCCTAAGTGTGATGTAAGTCATTAACAGGTTGAACTCAAACAGCAAATTATGTGCTTGACAGCAAGTCTCTACTGGCAAGAACAAAATTTAGAAGCTAAAACATGTGTGGAATTGAAAAGATAAGAGTTTTTCCCTGCAGATACATCTTTCAGGAAGAGTGAAAATATTTGAATAATCTGCCAGAAATATATTGCTATAGTTTTAAACAAGTAGTCCCAAATTGCTAACATTTAGATATGCTAAAAAGGTGTGCATAACTTCAGTTATTAACTTACAGTGCTAAATATAGAAAATTTGTGCTCTGTCCACTTTTACGTGCATATATGAATGTCTGTTCCCTTACACAAACATTTGTGTATATGTATGTTTGTTTGTATGTGTGCAATTATTTCTCTAGCTATATATATATATGTATGCTTGTGTGTATGTAAAAAAGTTTACAATGATGGATTTTACACAAAATATGCATTAAAAATTCTTTATTTCCTTTCTCTTTCCAAGGGTTAGTGTTTTCAGAGAGGAAAATGCTGCTTAATGACTCAACAATCTTACCTTTTACCATAGGATCATCCTGATGCTACTTTTTCCTTCAAAAAGCTGAACTCAGTATCTCTTTAACCTTACTAAGAGATACATACCTTGTTTTGACAAAATGATGTAATCAGCAGTAAATGTTTAAAAAGGAATGAAATAAAAATAGTTCAAGGCTAGCTTGAGGGAAGAGAATTATACCACTTGAGATGACTGGCAGATCAAATACAAAAAGCAAACACAGACTAGCCAAAGGCAATACTTTGATTATTTAATAGCCCATTCTTGAATGTTTAACTTCTCTGTAGACAGGAAATCAATGTCCTTTGAGACCTCAAATTCTAAGAACTGAGCATCTGAGCAGATACTACATAGTGTTAGAAGATGCAAGGGAGTTTGTTGAGTTAAGCCAAAATTATGGATACTTAGCCATGCTTTTGAAAATATATGTGAGAAAATACAGAGACAATAGTGACATAAGTGTAAAGTAATAAAAATGAGCCCCAGAACCTCATGGTACTGATACAGAGGGAAAATTAATCATTATATTAGGAAATAGGTACTGGTTATGTTCAAGGACTGAAGAGAAAGCCAGTGTTTCCAGAACGTGTATGCTGTCTCTTTGCCTGATTTGTGTGACTCCATTTACATGTGTTTGTTTCACCAAGCAGTCTTTCCCTTTCTAATTAAGAATGAAGGCTACTATGGAAAGACTGAGAATCAGATAAAGATGATAAGAATAGTCAAATATATATATAATGCAAATATGATTATATATCATAAACAGACACACCAAGAATGAGTGACTTAAACTATTTGATTATGTCCTCCACAATTTTATGCATTTTAAATCAATGTAAAATATACCATTACAGAGTACTGTGTGCAAGGACAAAATATATCAATTTATCTATGTAAGATTTTGTTTGTAAGAACTCTGAGAGTTGCTTAAAGAAATGCACAGCTAATTCATAAGTCACAAAGGCAAAGTGTAATTGGGAGAGCAGAAACAGCAATTATATTCCTTTGCACAATTGGTTTATTTTTTGTCTTCTTAAGTAAATCACAATTTGAGAGATTGAAAACTTTAATAAATCCATGGTTTTCATATCACATTTATTGCAGTGAACTGGATGCTTGTGTTTCCCAAAATGCATATGTGGAGGGCCCAATCCTCAGTATAGTAATGTCAGGAGGTGGGGTCTTTAGAAGGTAATTAGATTTGCATGAGGTGCTGTGGTGGAGCCCTCATGATGGAATCAGTGTTCCTATATGATGGGGTGAAGAGATCAGAGTTCTCTGTGGGGGTGCAAGTGACAAAGTGATTGTGTGCAAGCCAATAAGCCAGATCTCACCAGAATGTGAACAGACTATGACTCTAATCTCCGGCTGGTTAGTCTGCAGTATTTTATTGCAGCAGCCATGCTGACTAGCATATATACTAACAGTATGATTTGAAATGTATATTCCTAGTTTATATGGAACAGATATTTTGTGTGTGATTTAAATTATTTAGATTTCTACTTTTAGTTGAAGTCAAAGTATTAGAAGGGTCATTTTAAAGATTGTGGGGAGGGGAGGGGGAGGGTTGAGGGAAGATGGGAACACGAGGGACTGAGGTGATGGTGCACTGGTGAGATGGTGATGGGGAATACATGGGGATTACAATTAATGGCAAGTATATGTAAATTTTAAAATATTTTAATAAAAATAAAAAAGAACAATGAAAAAAATAAAGATTAGTAAACAAATGCTTACTACTTGAATTATTTGTCAAAAATCATTCTCCAAAGTTTACTAACAAGTGCATTGCCATTGAATTTATCTGGAAGTTGAGTTCAACTGTTTAAAATTCAACTGTGAGCTTTAAATCCATATATATATATGCCAACTTATCACTCCAGAATATTACCTGCCACCATGTTTCTCTAATATCTATGGTTAAAGAAAAGCTTATGTTTAGAGCCAAGATTATTACCTCATTCTTTCTCACTTAGACTCCTTCTTCAGCTCATACTTGTCTAAGTTATTTTCCACACTATGGTAAATGATCATTCTTAAATACTCTTCTTATAAAAATGTTTCCATGCACAAATTCTTAAGCAGCTTAACATTAGCTACAAGATAAAATCTATTCTCCTTTGAATGAATAGTCTATAAAGTCAGTGACAAAAAGGCTATCTATTTTATCTTCTTTTCTGTCTAACTTGTGGAAATCATAAATATGAATAATAAAGACACACACATTTAAAACATATTATGTCTATGCACACATCATATATATGTATATACGTATATCACTTGTATAATGCAGTAAATAATTCAAAATCCCCTACCATATCTTATAAAGTTTTATATGATTCTCTTATCCACACATTTTCCTAATATCCTTTATATTTAAGATTAATTTATTTATTAATACAAGAACTGGGGTACAGGCCAGAGGCACAAGGGTGAGGGAATTCACCAGAGTGGGGAACAGAACAGGCAGATGGACTGAAATACACTACTGAGAAGAGCAGCAGGCAAGTCAGGAGAGGTCTTGTGGGTCCCCTCCTTGGCCAGGGATCAAACTCACACTGCTGTGCCACAGATGCTTCACAGTGTGGTGCTCAACCCTCTGGGCCACCAGGGAGGACCCCGGTACCCTTTAAATTCTAATTTGATTGTTGTATTTATTGCTTAAATATTTTGCTCCTAGATAATCTTTTTTTTTTTTTCTCTCTTTCCCTTTGGACAACTGTATAAGATCACTTGTAATTTACTGCTACAATTATTGAGTTGTTTGTTCTTCCAGAATATTTGAACATTTTGAAAGAGAAAACTTTTAGTTGAAAAAATGTCAATAGTGGGAAATTAAATAGCTATAAATAGACTTCAAATTATTGATGCTTATTAGTATTTAAAAATCTAAAAGAAATATGTCATCTTATTTAAATCAAGTAAAATAGTATATCTCAAATTAGTAATTTTTAAACCTAAGTCTGTAGTGGAGGCTTTCCTTTATTGTAGTCATGACTTCCAAATATTTTATAGACACTGAATGAAGAATGCATTCTGTTTAATAAAAGTCAGGTTGTATGAGCATGAGCCATTTTAAAAATTCCTTTCAAAACTTAAGCTGTATTTTAAGTGACTTGAGTACTAATCTCAACCCCTCATATTGGAAAAGGAATAATGCTTTTCCTAAAACACTAACTTTTTAGGTATTTGATTTATCTTGGTTTCTGTTCAGTTAAATGAAGGCTAAATAGTTATCAGTAGTATTTCTTGATAGTGCCATGCAAGTAAAATCATTCTCACTGCTAGAAAAATGTGATTTCAAATAAATAGGGTTTTATTACCAAATGTTTTATGTAAGATGTAGCTATACTATACAGTGGATATGATAATGGATTGAGAGATTTTCATAAATTATAGGAAATGTAATATTTTAGGATACAAAAACAGGCTTAAATACAAGTAATATGAGTAAGGTTGCAAAAAAGCCTTGTCCATAATACAAACTGCCAAAGAGAAAAAAAAAAAATGTGTCTTGGTATAAAAGAATAATTTTTAAAATTAAAAATGGCACCCTCATATTAAAAGAAAGAGATATATTTTTATAGTTGACTTGAAGATAAACTTCACTAATGGATATAAGTTGAATTAGTAAGACAATTACCAGTGATTAACTAGAACAATTGCCTTTAGGTCAGAGACCTGAATCTTAGTCTCTTGCCTTGGAATGATTGTTTAGGAAGTAAAAGTTAGTTAAGAGTAAAAATAAGTATTTTCACTTCACAAGGTCTACTGAGGTTTTAAAATATGATTTGGATGGAATTGTCAGATACTAATAAAGTTAGCTGGATGGTTCTTAAATCACTCATGTCCTCCAGGGAAGCAGCACTGTGTTTAAAAGGGTGATTTTTTTCATCTCCAACTGCACATCAGAGAGTTGACATTTGAAGGGGAGAGAAAGAAAGCAACTTTGCAAAATAGGGCTTTTGGGAAATGGGGCTGTCTTCTAGGCAACTCTGATTAGAAAACATTCTTTTTACTTCTAAGTCCATGGAGGTCTATGAAATTCTTTACTCCACAGCTACAGAAATAACATCTTGGTCTTCATAAACAAAGGGTGATTCTTTTTTTTTTTTCCTGTTAAGAAAACCAACAGAAGCTTGATTCTAAGGAGTTCTGGTTTTGACAGATTTTTTTTTTTTTGTAACTATCATGGATGTTGGCAACAATAATAGTCTAGTACAGTGCCTGGCTTGGAGGAATGGAGTATGTATTTTAAGAGTTAGCTTTTAATAGTTTACATTATTTAAAACAAAAACTTTCTTTACTCAGCATGTATACTTTTTATTCAAAAGAATAGTCAACCTGGCTTAAAATAAATGAAGCTTAAATTTAGAGAACAGAGCAAAATAAATTCTGTTAAACAAGCAGCAAAGCTAGATAAGCATTAGTATGTATAAGCAAGCATAACAAAACCCTGATGATTTGGGATTTAAAATCCTGTTAATACTGATCTTAGGAAGAATAAGAGTCAATTACAGGATTGCATTTTACTCAGATAAAATATTATTTTGCTATAAGCACATGTATTTACATAGTGAGATTATTGTTTGCAAATAAAAGGGGAGAAGGATGGAGAGAAACACGCCAGCAGAGACAGAGATATGGTCACAGAGTAACAATCTCTTGTTTTTGCTAAAATCATAAATAATAATAAGAAATATTAGAAAACATCAGTAATTGGAAGCCAGTGGATCAAACATTTTTAATTACAGTTATCTCAACCTGAGAGAATAATTTAGTGATGCATAAAGATTTATTGAATACTTAGAGATTGTAATTATCCATATTTTCTTTTGCCTTTCTTTATACATGGCAATGTACAAAAATTTCTAAAAATATATAAAGACAAACTAAAACCAGTCTTATCCCCAATGTTCATACAGTTTTGTAGAAGACATAAAATAAGCATAGAATTTACTCAGTAGATGAGAAATTATGCACAAACATGTTATCAGTCTGTCTTGGGTAAGGGTACCAGAAAAATTTTGTAGGATGGGATGGCATTTGGCTAAACTATGAATTAAGTCTAAGGTTTCAAAAAATAGACAAGGAAAGGAATCATCAAAATGGAACTCACAGGATTACAGATATGTCTATAAAAGGAACTTGGCATCAGGAGGGGCCTTGCAATCCATACCCACAGTTGGCCTATTTTCAATAAGTAAACATGAGTTAGCGATAGTTCAGTGCAACTGATGTAGATGTTCAGAACGTAATAAAACAAAACACAAATGTGTTTGAACAGCCCCACATCTGACTGATGGATAGAAGATAGTGCAGACTTGAAAGTATAAATCTTAACTTGATTATGAGTTGAAATAGGGCAGTAGAAAAGGAAATGATGTAAGATACGAATGTGTGGGTCACCCAGGTGGTACAAGGAGTTAAGTATAAGCACTACTATGTTATTGGCAACCACTGCAGCACAAGTTTGATACCTGCCCAGGGAGCTGACACACAGGGTATAGCAGACCTCTCCTGTCTCTCCCATTGCTCCCCTCAGCAGTGTATTTCAGTCAGTCCACCTCTTCTGTTCCCCACTCTGTCTCTGGTCAATCCTCTCATCCGCTGAACCTCTGCATAAAATAGAGGGAAAAAAGAGATATTGCAGAGCTTATAGTATTTGGCTACCTGTTGAATATGGGACAGAAGAAGAGAATTTCAATATTAAGAATGGACAAAAATGACTCTGAATTTTGAGCTCAGTAGCCTCGGAACTATGAGTCAGGCCAAGTTGTGTTGGGGAGTAGTGTGATGACTTCTATTGTTAAAAAATATTGGTTATTTTTGTCTATATCCCCAGAAATTACTAGAATACACCTAAAATAAATGTAGTATAGAGCAATTTGTTCTTGCAAAATAGGATAACTTTAGAGGTATATAAATATAATTATTTAAAAAATTTTGTTTACTTATTTCTATTATTCTGTTTTAATTTTTTAGTTACAAATAGTAATTACACTTAACAAACAGTATTTGCCATTAAGAATTAACATAATAATCTTCACCTCTCTTCCCGCATACCATCCCTAGGAAAAAATGAAAAACAGCTTAGAAATATTGAAACAGCTATCTGTAAATAAATGTATATAACATCATTGTTCTCTAAGGTATATTTGATTGGCAAGCAAACCAGGATTGTTTTCATTACAAAATTCAGCAGCTTTGTATCAATACCTAAAAATCTCAAATAAAGGTTTAGCTTTTATCTGGTCTACATGACTTATTGTGATTTTGTAGGTTGTCAAATCTATCTGAATCATATAAAATGTGCTTTCTGGAAAACTCAATCAACTTAATTTTTAATACCCAAAAACATGTAAGTATTTAAAATGTCATTGTAGATTTCCTGCATTAAACCAGGTGTCTTGAGTAACAGCTTCTAGTATTGGGTGGAACAGGATTGATAGTGAACAGAGGGTTTGTTCAGCAATTACTAGGGAATGTTTGTTCAGTTTCATAAATAAACTACAAAGTATTCAGTTAAGGAAATTACAATATGATTTTAATAAAGATAAATATGATTGAATTGTTTAAAATTTATGGAGGAGTGAACTATGATTGACTGATGATAGATCATTATAATTTCACAGGTTTTGGATAATTTCTTTTTATTTTAAAGATTTTTTTTTTTATGCATACAAGAACTGGTGTACAGACCAGAGATGCAGAGGAGGAAGGGAGTGAGATGATTCACCAGAGGAGCAGTGGGGATCAACAGAACAGGCAGATTGACTGAAAAACACTGCTGAGGGAAGTAGCGGGCAAGACAGGAGAGGTCTGCGGCACCATGTGGGTCAGTTCCCTGGCCTGGGGTTGAACTCGTGTTTCAGTGGCTGTAGTTAGCTTCATAGTGCTGTAACTTAACCCTTGTGTCACCAGGGAGGCCTGGTTTTTGATAATTTGTTTGCACAATACAATACACATTGTTACAGAAATCAAACTGACATAAGGCAATGGTAAATATTTTAATGTTAAAATTGTAGATTGTGACACTAAATTATTTCAGGAAGAAAGTTAAAAATAATTAAATATGACCCCTAGATTAATCTTAGTTCAATTTTGTTGGGAAAGGCTCTCACTAGTGCAGTTCTCAGCTCCCACTCAGTTATACAAGAGTGAGCTTTGCTCCAGCAACACATCTTTACAGAGATGAAGAGCCCAAATTGCCTGTAACAAAGACTTGTGTGGGAATATCTTTCCCTGTTTCAGCTGCAGTGCATATTCCCTATAATTGGCAGTCAGGAGAGACCCACTGGTGAAAGGAAACTTGATGTGTACTACTGAAACTAATATTACCCTACTTCTTCTTTGTATAAGTAATATGTTACTCCATCCAGTGTTTGAATGTGTTTTATTTACTTATTTATTGTGCATCTCATATATCAATATGCAACTGACCTAAGTGTTTATAGAGAACAGACCTGTGATTATAACTGGTATGCAGAGCCCTATTCTGTTAACTATTGTGTGGTACTCTGCTTCACACATTCTGTGATAATGGGAATGGAAAAAAAAATCACATTGAGTTTGTGAAATATAATGAGTAATGATATGAATATTCTTATTATAGAATGCCTTCCCAAATGTTTGTGAAATTCCATTTGGTCTTAGAAGAAATTCCATTTGGTCAACTCAGAGAGAGAACAGGACTAAGGACAAAGAGTGGGGAGTAACAAAATTGCAGGAATTGAAGGAGCATGTAAAATAAAAATGATAGCTTTATAAAGAATTCAAAAATTATGTGAAGATTATCTTGTTTTTAGTTTACTGATCTGCCTCATAGTAAATGTTCCCAATAACATATGTTCTAAGGATGGAAATGAACAATAAAGTACTTAAAAATGAATAAGCATGACAATAAATGCTGTGTTGGAAGTAAATAGAATAAAGAGAAACTACCTTTAGTGATAGTTACTAGTGGAAGGTTTTCTTTTCATTGGATATTTCAACTGAAATATATAGATTATGAAGTGCATGGGGAATGACTTTTCAGGCTACAACATAAACTGACTTTATTTGAAGAAGATAACATAGCCCTTTTATAAAGAACAGTGGGAAGAAGGTAAACCTGGCTGTTAAACTCATCTACCAAAAAAACGCATACACTAACTCAGAGGGATATCTACAGCTGTATGCTTATTGCAGTATAATTTACAATAACCAAGCTAGGTTATGGAAATAGTCTAAGTCCCCAAGGATAGATGAATAGATTAAGAAGTGGTGGTGTACATACATGTGTATTCTTTCTATTTGCAACAACAAGGATGGAACTGGAACAGATAATCTCAAATGAAATAAATCATATGGAGAAAGATTAAATATTGCATCACGGTTTCTACTATATGTACAATACACAAAACAAAAGATCAAGTGTGAAACCATCAACGCAAAACCTAGAAATTGGTGGAATTAAGTTAATCTAGTAAATTCAAATTATGAAATTGGGTACATGATCTGGATGGGGGTTTTCTACAACTTTGTGAAAGAATGATACAAAAAGAATATGTGCATGTGTGTTTGTATGTAATATGTGTGCAATTGTCATTGTTTGGACAATTTATTAATGACTTTGACTCTTGACAAATATCCTGATAGGACTAGAAAATATGAAGAACAAAGATCAAACAATTTAATTTGCTAAGTTAAATATTAAAAAACAAATTAACTAGCGGTCTATTTCTTTCCTTAAATGAGACAACCTAGGAAAAAAAATCTAAAAATCTTTATGAAAAAATTGGAAATGAATCAAGACCTTAATGAAAAAGACTTTAATATTAATGAATTTGATGAAATATTTATAAATCAGATTCAAAAGGCATACAGATGAAGAATAGAGGTCAGACAAGTCAATTACGAATTAAGGAATATCACAATAGAATAAGTGATATCTTGTGTCAAATTTTTTTAATAGCAAAATGATCCTACACAAGAAGCATGTAATCTAGGTTATGAATCTTTTTTTTCAATATTTTAAATAATGAAAAACAAAAAGGAGGGGGGGAAATAGGGTAGCTGTTCAACTGGAGAATTATAGGGGTTTGGTGGTGGCTGTGGTGAACTAAAACACATTTGTAGAGGTGTAAACTATAATTATATGTAAGACATATACTGTGTTGTGAATGCCCTTACCTCAATAAATTTAAGTTTAAAAAAATAATCAAAACTAAAAAAGTAAATATAAAAAAGAGGAAAGTCGGTTTACTTTTTTAACTGAAACATTCAATTTGAAAGAAATTTAAATAAAAAGAGAATGGGGTCATATTGAGAAAACAATAGATACTTTTTGTAATCAAATATATCCAAAAATAATTAAAATATTTTCATTGAGGTAAAAATGTATCTTGATTTCCTATTCTTCCTCCATGTTCTTGTTTTTGAATTTGAGGTCTTGATATATATATTCTGCTTTATAGTTTGAAATTTTGTTCTATGCCACAATGTATACAAGATTTGGTAGACCCTCCCATTTCAAACCAAAAAAAGTATAAAATTAATTTTTTTTCACGTTGTGTTTTTTATTCCTCTATAAATTTCATTCTTATATATTTGTGGCTATATATATACCCACATATAAAATATACATATACATTATATATGCACACAGCATATATGCACACATGTGCACACACCCATATATGCACACACCTATATATGTACACATGCATAATACATGTATAAAATTGATAAACGGATTTTGAGTTTGATTTAGAAATTATTTTGGTTCCATATTTGCAGCTATTTGTATAATGGTACCCTTTTCTTTTAATAATTCACATAACTCATTCAAATTAAGTCCAAATAAGGGACTTTAAATTATTATTTCCCTAAATATGATTTTTGGGTTTGGACATGAAAGTAACTTAATAATTGCTATTAAGTTAGCGTATAATAGTGTATAATTTTTTTCTTAAAGATTTTATTTATGCATAAGAACTGGGGTACAGGCTAGAGTCCTGGGAAGTGAGAGGATTCATGAGAGACAGAGCCAGAAACAGAACAGGCAGTCTGACTGAAACACACTGCTGAGGGGAACAGTAGGCCAGGCAGGAGAGGTCTGCTGCCGCATGTGGATCTCCCCCTAGCTGGGGGCAGGGATGGAACTCCTGCTGCAGTGGCAGCGGTTTGCCTCACAGTGCATTGCTTAACCCACTGAGCCACCAGAGAGGCTCAGTGTATAATGTTTTAAAGAAAATTTATCATTAAAAATGTTTCTAATTTGTTTATTTATTCTTAAACTTTTTGTGTATTTGTTAGTGTGTTTTATGTGTTGATTCAGTTATTCATTATAGTTATTTTGTTTCTTTATTACAGAGACTTAGCCATGCATGCCTAGGTACAGATCAAATGCTTCCCAGGTAATGATGGTTATGTCACTTGATCAACTGTAAATTATTAAACACCACTGCATCCCATTCAGCCACACAGTTATATCAGTTTATATCAGTTACAACTGTAAAGATTAAAAATTACTTAAAACCAGAGTTTCCTGGTGGCACACGAGTTAAGGCACAGCACTCTGAAGCTATCCACAACCAAGGCAGCATGAGCTCAATTCCTAGGCAGAGAGGGGACCCACATGGCACAACAGACCTCTCCTGCCCTGCCTGCTGCTCCACTCTGCAGTGTATTGCAGCTAATCTGCCTGTTCTGTTCCCCACTCTGTCTTTGGTAAAGCCCCCACCACACACATCTGGCCTGTACCCCAGTTCTTTTATGCATAAATAAGTCTTCAAAAATTACTTAAAACCAACTAAGAGTAGCTTATTCCATAAATTATACATTATCTCAAATAACAGTTCTTAGAGTCAGTTTAAGGTGGACTAATTTCTAGGCACATCAAATCAAGGTCTCGGAAACACATTTCTTCATTACTTCTCTGCACTTTTAGCATGTGTATACAGGCTGTTTACTGTGTCTTTTTGCTGTTTTATTTTTTTTTAAAGACTTATTTATTTACACATACAAGAACTGGGTATAGGCCAAGGTGTGGGGGTGAGAGGATTCACTAGAGACAAAAGGGTGACCAGAACAGGTGAAGTGACTGAAATACACTTCTGAGGGGAGAAGTGGGTGAAACAGGAGAGGTCTGCTGCACCATTTGGGTCACCTCTCTGACTGGGGATTGAACTTTTGCTGTAGTTCTGTGGATAGCTTTATAATGCTGCACCTTAACCCCTTAAGCTACCAGGGAGACCCCCTTTTTGTTGTTTTAGCATGTAGTTTTTAAATACCTTGGCATAAAAAGTGAACATATGAGATTACCCAAAAAAGAGAAGAGGGATATAGATGTTGTGAGTAGTACTTATTAGCAGGATAATGTTTTCTAGAAGCTTCCAAACAGATTCTGTAAGTTCTCACTAACCACAGTTGGTTTACTTATGCTAGAACAAACAAAAAATAGCAAAGGAATGCTATAAAAACTATTTTCCTGAACACATTATTGTGTTACCCTTGACACTACAGAATTTCTAATACTCTGAACACATGGCAATAGATGATCAACTGTCAAAGAAAATTGGAGTTAGAACTGAATAGAACAATTGGATAGGAAAGTAACCACACTTGTTTATTATAAAATAAATCTGTGTCTTAAAAAAGGGGTCACTGTTACGGTTTGTGTGATCTAACAGTTTGGTGGCCATTCCAGTTTAACTTATATATTACAGTTTCATTGAGATATAATTGACATATAATATTTTGTTAGTATAAGTTGTATATAACATTATGATTTGATACATATATAGAGTGTCAAATGTTTACCAGCATAAGCATATGCTTAATTTACTTCCTTTCATCACCTTATAGTTAAAAAAAAAATGTTCTTCTTATGATCAGAACTTTCAAGAACTATTTTCTTCACAACCTTGAAGTCCACAATTCAGTATTGTTTATTATTGTTACTATGCTATACTGTTTATTGTAGTTACTATGCTAGTTACTATGCTATACTTTCACCCTCAGCTCTTATTGGTTCTCTAACTGGAAATTTTTAACTTTGATAATTTTCACCCAATCCTCCACACACTCTGCCTTGGGCAACCACCAATATACTCTATTTATATGAGTTTTTTTTTTAGATTTCACATGTGAGATCATGCAAGTATTTTTATTGTATTTGTCTTATTTATTTTACTTAGCATAGTAACCAGAGATGTTGTGACAATATCTTTGTTGTCACAAATGACAGTCTGGTCTTCTTTTATGGCAGATAATATTCCATTATCTACAGAGGTACTCATTACATCTCTTTATCAATCTGTCTTTTGATGGACACTTAGATTATTTCCACATCTTGGTTTTATGAATAATACTGCAGAAACATGGAGGAGCAAATATATCTTCTAGAAGATTTCAGTACTGTTGGATACATATCCATATGTAGAATTGTGAATCATATGGTGGTCTTTTTAAATTGGGGAGGACAACTTCTACATTATTCTTCAGATTGGATTTAACACCATAATGTCCATCAGCTGTATAATGTGCTCCCTTTTCTCCACATCCTTTCCAATACTTGTGGGATTTTGTTTTTATGATAATAGCCATCCTAACAGGTGTGAGGTGCTGTCACATTATAGTTTCAATTTGTATTTCTCTGATGACAAGTGAGTTTGAACATCTTTTCATACACCTGTTTGCCATTTGTGTGTCTGCTTTGGGGAAATGACTATTTTAAATATCATTTAATAGATACATAATAATATTCTTGGTTTACAGAGAATAATAATGAAAGTGGTAGTAATAAAGTCATTGTTTTAGTTTTCTTTAAAAACAATAGGTATTAAAATAACAAATTATTTCTAAATTAAACAAAGAACTAGAGAGAAAATGAGGGAGAGGATGTTTGGTAAGCTTTTGTTATTTGCTATTCTTAAGAACATATTTTCAAGATCACACACTAAAAAATTAGAGAAAAACCAGGCTACTTATTTCCTCTTTGTTGAGAGAGAGAGTTGGGGGTGGTTATTTCTTCACTAGGAGGATAGATGTTGTCTTGACATTCATTATTACTTAGTTTTATAGCATAACAAAAATAAACAATATTTTAAAAATTATCTTGTATATTTTGCCTGAGACTTCTGCAAATAATTGAAATGAAATTTGAAAGATCTAGAGAGTGTAGTTAACAGCTGGCACAAGTGCTTTTGACAATAGATTCTTAAGGGTATTTTTTTAAAAGATTTACTTATATTTTCATACACAAACTGGGGTGCTGGCCAGAGGCACAGGGGGAGAAAGGATTCACCAGAGACAGTGTGGGGAATAGAAAATGCAGATTGACTGAAATACACTGCTGAGGAGAGCATTGGGTGAGGTAGGAGAGGTCTGTTGTGCCATGTGGGGTCAGCTCTCTGGCCAGGATTGACCTTTTGCTGCAGTGGCTGTGGATAGCTTCATAATGCTGCAGCTTAACCCCTTGTGCCACCAGGGAGGCCCTCTTAAGTGTATTGAATCTATAAATATCCCTTTTAAAAATAAATGCAGAAATAATCCTTTACCGTGTGCATAAATGTATGCATGTGTTACATTGAGGTAGCTGAATTTACAACCCTGTGAATTATATAGGATATAGGACCATACCCTTTAGGTATTGTTGCTACAAATCACCAAGGTATCCAGACACCCACCAAGATATCCAAAATTTCCCACCACAGTCCATTGTGTTCCTTTCACACTTCGTTATCCCGCTCCTCTAATTCATAGTCTCAATTCTACAATCAGATTTCCAGGGTTTTCTGTAGGTTTAGCTTTTCTGACCCTTTGATGTGTTTCTCCATACTACACATATGTCTTTTTCCTTATTTAGCATTTCCCTCTCTTAGGTATTTACCTGAATAATGTGAAAGCACAAATTTGAAAGGATATATGCAGTCTTATGTCCATTGCACAACTATACACAGTTGAAAAATATTTCTTGTCTGTTAATTGCATAAAAAGCTATATAAATAACATGTAGCTCAGTGTGGAATATGCAAGTTTGTTTACCTTTTTTCCCCTAAAAAATGCATATCTTTCATTTTCTCAGTATTTTTCATTGTATAAAAATCTACCATTTCACTGACCATCTATGTATTTTTATTCTCTTTCCCTCATTTCATTTTATTTTGGCTTAATTCAGGAGTAAGTGCAGAGGGGAATCTTTTTCTTAAAATATACTCATGGGTAATGCCAACTTTAAAAGTGATTTAAATAAGAAGTTATCATTAAGAATTTAAATTTTTATTATTTTCTCTGGAAACACATGGCACCCCAAATAAATCATAGTGACAGTTCATGAAATAAGCTCATTGAAAAACTGTAGTTCTATAACAAGTCCTTAAATTTCCAGAAAGATAGGCAAAAATAAGAAAGAATATATGAAAAATAATAGCTAATAATACATCTGAACTAATAAAGATATACATCTACAAATTCAAAAATGAAAAGTCTTATAAATCCTGAACAACAGAAATTAGAATAAAAATATAACTTAGATTCAACATGGTAAAATTGTTGGAAAGCAAAGATGAGAACTTCTTTATAAGTAATGCATACAATACATATATATATATATATATATATATAAAACTTCCTTTTATCTTAAGGTTCTCCAGAAAACAAGGGTTTCTAGAAATCAGTGAAGTGATACATACATGGTACATCATATTTTGAAATAATTACAACCTTAAATTCTGTGCCAAGTGAAAATAGTTTTCAAATATGACACAAAATATGATATCAGACAATAAAATATTAGAAATATGAAAAACATATAAATATATTTACTATGCTATATTCCCCTATACTGCCAGAATTCTTCTATAAAAGTATGACTATAGTAATTTTGAGAAGATATTTTGAACTATGATTTTATTCATTATAAAGCTTTTACCACTATTTATAGCACACATTGATTATTCTTTGATAAATCAACATGATAACAGCAACATTATTAGTTTATAATTGCATCATACCTTCTTCATTTATTATTGGCATTCACCCATTTGGAAGGCATTTCCTCCTACTCTCCCCATTCAGTTTACATAAGACTGTTGAATAAAGTTGTGTTGATTCTAAAATTTGGGGCAGAATTGATATCACTAATATACTAAAAGCACCATGCATACACTTACAGTTTTACTATATTTATTTGTTTATATTTATTTGTTTCTTTCTCTATGGCTACTTCGTTATTTTATTTTATTTTTGCATAGAGCAGTGGTGTAGTCCAGAGGTGTAGGAGTGGGGAAGGGAGGATATATAAGGGATGTAGGAGTGGGGAAGGGAGGATATATAAGGGATTCACCAGAGACAGGGTGAGTAGCAGAACAGGTAGATTTATTGGAATAAACTGCTGAGGAGAGCAGCTGACAAAGCAGAAGTCTGTTGTGCCATTTGGGTTAGCTCCTTTATAGGGGATCAAATTCATGACACAGTAGCTGGCAATAGCTTGATAATGCAGAGACTTTAACCCCTGTGCAACCAGTGAGGCCCCTCTAGGTCTATTTTAAGTAAAACTAGAAACAATCTTGTATTTTTAACATTTTATTTGGCATTAGGTGTATCATTTATTTGATTTAATGAGGTATTGACCAGTAATTATTGAATGCAGTAAAGTGTGCCTTAAAAATATAAGCTAGAGTAGTTTTATTAATTTTAGTCAAGACTAACATAGAAACAAGGAAAATTATCAAATACAAAGAGAGATGTCACATAAAAATAAATATATCATTTCTCAAAAAGAAAAAAAAAAAAAACAAAAACAAAAACAAACAAACCTTAAACATTTGTATACCTAACAAGAGATCATCAAAAAGCTTAGGTCAAAGACTGATAGAACTGGAAAGAGAAATAAGCATGCCTATTATTATAGTTAGGGAGGGACTTCAGCACTTCTCTTTCAGTAAATGACAAGTCAAACAGGCAGAAAATCAATGAACATATAGTTGACCTGAATAGCATTGTCAAAGAACTTGATCTACTTGACATATAAGGAATATGACAACCACAAACTAGCAGAATACACATTCTTCTCTATGTAAAATGGAACATTTATCAAGTTAAACACTTTTCTAGGTTATAAAGCACAACTTATAAAGGAATAGACATTACAGAAATTATATTACCAGATCACAATAGAATTAAACAAGAAATCAATACCTGGAATATAGATGGAAAATGGCCTAGTATTAAAAATTAAACAACAAAGTTTCTAAACTTTAAGTAAACAAGGTGTTTACTTAAAACCATTTTAAGCTATTAAAAATTTGAAGAGGAACAAACAATATATTGAACTAAATAAAAATTAATATAAACTTTAAAAAATGGGTTGTATTAGAGAATTGCTAAGAATGAAAATTATAATGGTGCACATATATTATAATAGAAGACATTTCTAAAGCAGTAAACTAAGCTTTTACATTAGGAAATTAGAAAATGAATAATAATGTATATCTAAAGGAATCAAAAGGAAATAAATCTTAAATATTAGAGGAAATAATTCAATAAACTGAAAGCAGAAGACAACAGGAAACATCAGTTATCTCTAAACCTTGGTTTTCAAAAAGAAAATAAACCTGTTAAAAATCTATAACATTAACCAAATTAGAATAAGCAAATTGCCTATATAAAAATGAACTAAGTTCATCAGTAATGATCTCATAGACATTAAATAGATAATATAGGGATACTACAAAGCGACTCTATATTCACAGATTTAGTTACTTAGATGAAATGAACCATTTAGGCTAAGTATGAACTAATAAAGTTGAGTAAAATGATGTTCTGGCAAATATCTGACCTTTCAAACCTAAATAATCCCTTGGTGACTGGACCAGGATGCTGATCATTTTCCTAATTTTATGAGATTGTACTTTAAGATTCCTAACCCCATTTGTAATTTCTTGCTTGATTCAATTAAATAATGTAAATCAGAGGCAATTAAATTAAAAATATAAATATCAGAGAAAAAAATCCAAGTTAAAAGAATAACATGCAGGATAATTCAGAGAATCATAGAAGGAGTTGTGTCAAACTAGTAACATAATTTTGAGTAGAAGAAATAACTGATTTGTTGAGAGCATTTAAAATCAATTGAAGAGTTATTGTAAGTTGTCAAGTGCAGTTGTCTTACAGAATCTGGAAAGATGTTATATCAAAACATATCCAGACTCATATCAATTTCAGTTCACCGAGAAACTGACTATCTAACAGAGAAACTCTTGCAATATATTTTAATAGAATAATATTTTGTAGTGCTTTAGATGAGATAACAGATGAGGCAATGCAATCAGTTTGTTTCCACCTTAATATTTGAGAGCAGAGCCATTACTTCAGCCAAATTAATGAGAGGCAAATTACAAGGTAAACTCTCAGCCACATGGGGACAGAAAAAAAAAATCAATTATTTAAACTAGTGCACAGCATTCAAAGCCATTGCTTTATGGTAAATTGCTGTGTGATAAATAGCTTAGAGTAGTAAGTTGAATTTTCTTAAATTTCCTGGTAGTGGTGTAAAAACCTTCTACTACAAAGATGGTATTAAAACTACAGGTAGAACTCCCTGAGTTACAGCTGTGCATAATGAAGTATTACATAGAAACTGTAAAATAGCTAGAATGTGAACATAATCCTGTATTTGTTTCACATTAATTTACCAGGCTCTGATATTCTAATGACTTTTAAGTATATTGCTATGCATTCTACATTGAATCCTTTGTGGTGAATGTTGGAAATAAATAACAAAAATGCTGGCATTGTATTGTACTTGTCATAGTTTGGGCAACTAAAGTAATACATGTGATGAGGTCATATACATTTTATTGCACTTTTGTAGACTATTACAAGTTTCCATTAGACACAATTAACCACATGATCATCAATACATAAAACAAATACATGACATGATAATAAATTTAAAATGCAGCAAAACCTCATGAACTTACTTTGAATAGATTCCATAAAGCCCACTATTGAGTCACAATTTTTCCAAAAGTCAAGAAAGTTGCTTTTTACTGTTTAATTAAATTTATAAAAATATTTTCACTTTACATATAATTGCAATGTCTATTATCATATCTACTCTCAAAGATACATAGTATTAATACATTTTATAGCTGAAGAAATTAATGGGGATGGCTCTGGAAAAAGTAGTGGATATGAATAGTTAGATCATTCATTCTACAAACAAATAATCTGGGTCCTAACTAAACATAGGTTGATCACATTTGAGACTGTCATAGTTATTATTCTGTTTTAATATCTAATAACATGTATGCAACTATGCTTTCATTTAAACAAGTGTTGATTGAATGCATGTACTAGACTAATAATGAAGTTCTCTTTCTTTCCATATGATCAAACCCATAATATTTCATGTAAGTGCAGGATATATAACCAGTGATTGTTAATCCAATAATATAATTCAATATTTATGTTAGAAACAAGTTTTTTCAGATGTTGGAAGACCTTCAACTTCTATTTTAATTATAATTTAGATGTCTATTAGTGAGTGACACCTTAAGATATCTCTTAAGTGATTAAGTACTTTACAAGATAAATATTTCACTATATAACATGCCTATTTTGAATATTATATAACTTAGTGATTCCCATGTCTTTATAAGGAAACTGTATTAGGCAGAAATCATGTACAAAAGATTTATGTTTCCATACATGTGGGTTTAGATGGAGGGCATTTTTCATTGGAATTCACCTTACCCTTACCTTAGCAAAATTGTAACTTTTTATTTGGCCTCTCAATTCTTTATAAGTTATGCTGCTGTTCTGGAGTCAATGAGGAAATTGAAGTTAACTACAAATTCTTATTTTAGCAAGTACTGTGGATTTTAGAATTAATTTTCTTTCACTTTCCTTTTACTTGGAAGACCACTGAGATTCAGAGGACAGTTAACTGTTAGCAGCTCCTACATTTAGATCTTTGGTGGCAAATAGTGTAGAGACATTACCACCATGTCTCCATCCTCTATTCTGAGTACTAGTGTATATTTTTAGTAGAGAATGAGTCACACTTTAGTCAACAGTTCAAATATTTGTCCAACCTATTATTCAATAGTCCAGTTTCTCTTCTGTGCAATTCTATTTCTGCTTCCGTTCTCATTTCACACCTTTATTTCCCCATCTTCCCCCAGGTTCCCAATTGGGCAAACCAAGATTTTATTTTTTTTTAATTATATATATTTACATCATTCTTCATTTCTTGTACAATGTGAACTTTCTCCTCTCAGGTGTAGTCCCCGTGAAATTCCCACCACCAGTTCACCCATCACCACAGTCCCTTGTGCTCTTCCCACCCCTGCTTTGCTCCTTCTCATTCCTCTTCCCCTGTAGAATGCCTCTGATTTATAGTTTTCTGTTGATTTTGATTTTTAATTAATTATAATTATACTTTCTCTGATCCCTTATTTATTTCCTCTACATTCCTCCTATAAGTGAAAACATCCAATATTTTTCTTTTCCTTTCTGGCTTATTCACACCTTTCTTGAAGTCCCTACATCAATTTAGACCTATTTGTAAACTTGTATCAGTCTTCATTGAGGCCTCAAATTTACAACAATGTATAAGGATTACAGTAGTAAGTTGACACCTCTTTAGTTGCTTGAAACCACATGACATCCACAATACCAAAGTACCAGCAGACTTCTCTTTAAGTCTCTGTATTTGCTGGACTCCATATTCCTGTTGGCCTTGAAGGTGTATCTCAATTTTGCAGCCAGAATTTTCTCTATTTTTCCTTCCCATTCTTCCTTTTTCCTACATCTAACCCTCCACTGGCTCTCAAAAACTAACCATCTATACTACTTTGCACTAACTAGTCCAGTGAGCTGTCAATTTTATATATGTATATTATATATATAAAATATAATACATACATATAAATAATTCAGTTACCAGTCATGTTACGGGGTTCTAAACCAAGACTCTTATCCACCATTTCTAGAAGATTCCTTGATGAGAAGTTATTAAAGTATATGTATGTGTATTTTAGAAATATAGTTAGTCTCAGTTACTTGAGTTAAAAGCTATGGTGCATCTACATCTAAAATTGATTTTAACTTCCATGATTTTATTTTCTGTCTAGTACAGACAACTTAATCCAATTCATTTATTTTCTCTCCATTCACTCCAATAAATGTTTTCATTAGTTAGATTTATGAAAACAGTTAGATTCTGACTCAAATTTCTTTTATACTTTCCTCTGCTTATTTTTATTAGAGAGAAAATACTTTGACCTTTGAGTACTGCTGTCTCCTGGAGGAAAAAAAAAATAGTATCAATTTATTTCAGTGCTAGGATGACTTTTCTTTTTTCTAGGACAAATGCATCATGAAAAATAATGGTTTCTGGTACTGATTCTAATATGAAACTATTTTTTCTAGACAGTTCATTCTCAAAGATAAACTATTGGAGAAATAAATGATTGCTACTTACTATCTTCTTAATTTTTATTCCCTTTTCTGGTGGACATTTTTGGACTTATGTGTTTGTTGTCCCAGGACGTTAACTCCTTGTCACCCTTTGTTCTCTGTACAACATAGAATTCAGGATAAATCTTAATTTAGAAATGCATGACTAAATTCAACCAGTGCATCCAAAGCTTATAGTGAAAGGCACAGTTAGGGAATTGCCTCACTGAAATTGCAACTCAAAAATGGCAAGGTTCTCTGTTTCCGAGGCCTCCCAAATTTCATATGGGACCATCTCATATATTCCTTGTTCTCTCAGCTTTTCTTTGAGGCATCACTTAAGAAGCCTCCAGGTCTTCATCTGTAAATCCTTTTCACTTAATCTCATCATTTCAACATTCAAAGACTATTTTATTTTCCACTTGTGAATTTAAAAAGGCAGCTATACAATTTACTTTGACACTCTATTTCAATTTTTTTTTTCCTTCTGTTTGCACCAGTGCATAAATATGATGTTATGTCATACTGGGAATTACAGATCACCTTAATTTAGAACCAAAAACTAAAGGTTCTTGCAAACTGGTTCACAGGAAAAATGGAAGCCCAGTACTCTGACACATAGATGATCTGAAAGAATGGCAGTGGGGGAGTTGGCAAAAATAACTTAATTTCTCAAGTAATCAACCCATCACAAATTAATACTCCAAATATATCTTGCTACACCTGCTTGTTAAATTTAGACTTTATAATCAGTACTTATCTAACTCCTAATGTGCCATTGATTCTCTCCTAACTTTCAGCAGGTTCTTCTCTGAACATCTGCTTACTCATTCTAAAGCCTTTAAGAAATTCATCATTTACTACATATTTTGAGCAGTTTCAATTGCCCCAATTTTCATAACGACCTCTCTGCCCCTCAACACACACTTTGTTTTCTGTATTTGTGACCATTACCTAAGATGAGATTTAAAGGACAACATTCTTTCTCTTGTCATAACAATAGTTTGGCATTGACAGTTTTCTCATAGTAAGGATTTATTTAACTTAATTGTTGCTAGTTCCAATCCACAACTCTTATTTTCATAATGCATATATCTCAAAGAATCTTGCAAATAGCCAAAAATCACAGATATTCGGTGTTTTATACTACTATGTCTTATTTTCATTTTTAAAAATATTTTATTTAATTATGCCTACAAGAGCTGGGGTTAGGGCCAGAGGCAGGGGGTGAGAGGACTCACCAGAGAGAACAAGGAGCAGAACAGGCTAAAATACACTACTGAAGGGAGCAGTAGGCAAAGCAGGAGAGGTCTGCTCTGCCATGTGGGCCCCCTCCCTGGCTGGTGATGGAACTCACACTGGAGCCACCAGAGAGACCCCTTATTTTCATTTTCCTTTGCTCATTTTCTATTTTCATTTTATTCTTTTGTTCTTATTTTTAATATATGTTTCCTAGTTTTTTCCCTTTTTTAAATGATTTACTTATAAGTGTACTTTTTAATTCACAAACATAAGAAAATTCAACTTTATTGATTACAATGTCTAGCTTTATTATATTGTGCAGAAAGAACATGTCCTTCGTAATTCCAGTGTTTTGTAGTTATTGTTTTGGTATGGTATGTTTCTTTTTTTATTATATGATTGAAAAAAAGTAAATCTTTCAGGCAAGAAACAGGTCCCTACACATTTAATAGATTATATATTTGTAAGTATTGTCCAAAGATTCAGGTTCTTTTTTCTTTAATTTCCTGAAAATGTGATTTAAAATTTCCCTCTAAAATTGTTGTTTTGACTATTTCATGTCAACAGAGTTTTTTTTTTGGTCAGTTTTTAATGTATTTTTTTTAATTGAGACATTAGTTTACAATACTGTGTATGATTTAAGAGTTACAATATCATACTCTTTAAATGTATTTTACCACACCTTGCCCACCACCAAAATAACCTATTATCCTCTTCCATATCCATTGTATACCCTCCCACTCTGTTCTTCCCCCTTTCTTTGTAAGGAAGAAAAATAATCTAATGGAGAAATACTACATTTATGGCTTTTGTAGCCTACTTAGTAGGCTATGAGAAATAAAAGAGATATGTATATTTTCTCTGGTTTATAATTCTTTATATGTGTAATTCAAATTCCCATCTATACCTGTATTTTCTTGCTGCTTGTTTAGAATTTTATTTCTTTATTAAGGTGATGCTTAGACATTAAGTATAAATAGAACATGTGTAATTCCAGTGGTACAAGAGATAATTACCTTCCTTCCTTATGTCAAATAGCTCCCCAATGTTTTTCTGATGATTTGAATTTCATAATTACCTCTAAGATTCAGATTAAGTGCTCCTAAATGAATGAAAATGACTGAAAACTGAGTAATTAAATAATTTAACCTGGGTTAAGGGCCAACAAGATGAAATTCAGAAATGTGCCTAAAACTAATCCTCCAAAAAAAAAAAAAAACATTGGGGAAGAGAAAAATATCTAAATGATAGCTTGAAACCATAGTAGTCTGATATTTAGTGCATCTTTTTATGTGTATAAAATCCAAGGACCATATAATATACTCAATAGTCTATCTTCATATTTTTTTTTCCTAAGTATAAAATTATTATCCAGGTACTGATGATTTATAAATTAAATTATTTGTTCCTATTTTCTACTCTCTCTGCTATTTTTGTAGATTTATAGACAGCTATATTTAACAGAGTATTTTATTTAGTAAACAGCAAAAAGAGTGATGTTGACAAGAATATTTTTCTTTAGACATGAGTTTCAAATATACCAGTTTTCATAAGAATTTATAATTCTGTCAAAAGTGTATCAGAGACCATGAAATATTTTAGAGAAATTAAACCATATTTAATAAAACTATTTGTGGGTCATTGTGATCTCAGTGTAATGTAGTCTCAGCTATGTAGCTCTTCTCCAATATCACATCTCATATATAAGACAAAAATACCACAAATACAAATTCCAATCAAGTGACATAATACATGGACGGCTTTATTTTCAGGGGAATGAAAATAGGAACCTTATTGTGTTATAAAAAATAAATCTAACAGTGATCTCAGATGTCTCCATTATACCTGTACTTGGTCCCAATTATTTCTAGCTTCTTTAGCATTTTCTTCTTACTTTCCTCAGAGTCATAGATCTAGCTCAGACACATGTATCTGCTTTCTTATGTTAAACAATTGGACCAGTTTTTATTTTTATTTTATTTTTTAATCCTACCTATTAACACTAACAAAATCTAAGAAACCACTTTTATTAACTAAATTAGGCTAAATTTAAATTTAATAGTTATTATTTTTATATCATATTATCTATGCATTCAGACAGAAGATACTGATTCAGTATCTGCCACAAATTTGCATAATCTGCATGCAAAAGAAGATAATGACAGATAGAACTAACAGATATCTGCCTTCACCATGGTTAAATTTCAAGAAAGACAATTATTTAACTTAAATTTGTAAGTGTTTTAATAAAGGGAATATAGTATTTATAAGATACATGACAGTAAGAAGGATCATTACCTAAAAATAGAAAATCACCAGGACAAGTAATATTTAAAATGAAATTGATAAGATACATAGGTGTTGATGAGAAAGGTTAGTACCAGTGACATCTGAAAACCATGAAGAAATTGCAAAATATTTCAGGTAAAAGAATGACAATCTCTAGAGAAAAGATAAAACATGATACATATTCATGTTACTAAGATAGCATGGCAAATTACAACACAATTTACTGACATAAACAACTGTCTATTACACTCAGAAATTGTGTAGGTCAGGAAAATCTGACATATATTAATGACACTTAATACTAGCTGTTACCTTTGTACTTCATTTTCATCCCTATGTGTGATATTCAGTGTAGTCTATGTAGACTCTTTTGGATGTCCTCACAGCATAATGGCTAGTTTCTAAAGATGAACATCCAGAAATATACATAAAGAGAGGGAGGACTCACACACACACACATGCACACACAGAAAGATGGGGGAGAGAGAGAAAGATTGATTGAGGTGGGAGGTATATTCTTTTATGCTAAGTCGTAGGAACTAGGATAATTTCTGCTACACTCTACTGGTTATAGGAGTTGCAGAATCTGACCCAGATCCTAATGGTGGTAATGTAGTTGCTCTCTCTTAATGGGAGGAATGCCAGGCCTATATAAAACTGCCGTCTCAGAAGATGGAATCGTCCATAGCCCACTTGAGTCATTTAACATGTTTAGAATTACTGAAGTATGGAGTGCCAAAGGAAGGTAATGCAGTGCTTTATGAGATGCGTGAAAACATATTGATTTTAATATAAGGATTATAGAACTATATTGATATTTTTTAAGTAGGGTAATGACTATCAGATAATTATGTTTTGAAGATATGTATGATTGCTTTATGTAAAGGAAGCAAGTTTAAATATGGAGTGTATTATAACTGGTTATTTGAAAAATTTGTATAGGTTAAGGTGAAATCAGAGAGCTGGGAAAAAGTAGATAAGACATGAATTTAGCATTTAAGATGGGAAGGATGTGCGATTAATTGACTGTGAAAAGCCAGGAAGAAAAAGGAGTCAAAGTGACAAGCAGATTTCTGGTTTAATGGACTTGATGAACCATGGTACCAAAGAAAAGGACAAAAGAGAGTATATTTAAAGGGGAAACTGCAAGTCAGTTGGGGTTAAAGTACAGATTTTGAGGAAGAAACTATATGTTTTATACTTCAGCACATAAAACCACTGAGAACCAAAAGACAGAATAAAGAAATTTTCAGCCTGCAAAGAACAATTGAAACAACAGGAGTATAAGAGATGGCATTCTAGGAATCCATAGAAATGGAAAGTCTATGGAAGAGACTTGAAACCTCAATATTTTAAGACTGATAATTGCCTATTTGTATTAGATTGATCTTATTATGTTCCAGTTAGTGTTCTGAACTTTTAAAATACTTATCTTGATTAATTTCTAACTGTAAAATCAGTTAGGTGTTATTATTTTCCCATTTAATAAATAAGGAACATTATTTATTCTTAGGGAGGCTAAATTATGGTGCATGGATTCCAACTTGGACATTTAAGTCTACAGCTTATACTATTCTTGACCTCTTCTGTTCTCTGCTCAGAAAAAAAAAAAAAAGTGTGATGAATGAGTAAGAGAGATACCACAGGTACAAAAGGGGCACCTGTACTACCTTGTTTCTTCAACAGCATGGTGAAAGAGCACTTCAGGAAATAATGTGTTCATGGTTTCATTTAGCTTTAAAAGTGCCCTGATAATTTGCTGAATGGACAGCTTGTGGAGCTGCAGAGCAGATATGCTATGACTGAGGGAAATAAACTCTTATAAAAGTACTAAAAATTATGAGACCATTAACATTTAAATGCTAAATATTAATACTATACTTTAGGTATTAGTGCTTTTATCTGAAATTGCCCAGTTAAAGACAAAACTTGAAGTAGTTATATATATCGCAACATAAATCAATAATTTTCAAAATTTCTTTAAAACTTGAGAGTAGATAAACTAGATGACCAAGAATATCGGTACAACATTTTTTAACTACACACAAAACTTATTTGAGGTCATATATATTACTTTCAATATTTTAGGGAGTTTTGTGCCCTCTGAAAAGTTATATTGCCGAGGACCTCTCTGGTGGCGCAGTGGGTTAAGCAATACACTGTGAAGCAAACCTCAGCCACTGCAGCATGTGTTCAATCCCTGCCTCCTTCTAGGGAGGGACCCACATGGCACAGCAGACCTCTCCTGCCTCGCCTGCTGCTCCCCTCAGCAGTGTGTTTCAGTCTGCCTGTTCTGTTCCCAGCTCTGTCTCTGGTGAAATCCTCTCACCTCCCTGCACTCTGGCCTGTACCCCAGCTCTTATATGCATAAAAAAATATATATTGCCTTGCTGGTTTAAATTTTAAAATGATTACATTATTTGCCAAAGAGCAAACTCACTATATAGGGAAGTACAGTATTTCTATCATGTAGCATCTTGTGTGGCATGCCTTGTTACTTTAGTATTAAAAACAATGTCTGTAAAATGACTAAAATTGAACTTTGCCACTAATGGAATATTTGTTATTGTGCCTCTCCAAGATTATAACCTTCAGTGCTCATACAGGAGTAATAATATTCTAATAAAAATGCATTGCTCAATTTATATTTTTATTGGAGACTCAACATTGTCTTTATAATATAGAAATATTTGAATAAATGTTTTTTGGGAGGTGTTCGCAAATGTTTACATTTGCAGAAGAACTCTGATCTGACAAGTGTGCATTGACTTGAAAAAGCTCAAACATTATGGATGAAGTCATTCAGGCTGTGTTCAAGCTACTTAATGCAGCTCCTTAAAACACAGCATTTATTGAATTTCTGCAATAAAGCCGTAAATACGGAAGCGTACAACCTTCCATTTTTTGGAATATTGTTGAAGAAAAATCAAGGTCTTTCCCCTCAGGGTTCAAGGACTCTACAAAATATCTGTTACATACTCTTCATGTCAACTTGTTTCTTTTTAGTTCCCCCCACTCTTTGGTAGGCGCTAAGGAATACTAAAAGTAAGCAAAATTAAATAATTCTTTTTGCCTTAGTTGTAATTCCTGTGAGCATGTCCCCAGCATTAACACTTCACACCAGTAGTGATTCTACCCTTAACTACTTTCATTACCCCGAAAACCAACCCTGCACCTACTGAGAGTCACCAGCTCTAGATGGACTACACTTTTTACGCCAGTCTTAGTCCATTATTGCTATGATGACAAAGCACCATAGACTGCATGGGCCATAAGCAACAGAAGTTTGTTTCTCACAGTTCTAGAGCCTGAGAATGTGCTGGGAGATTCAGATCGTGATAAAGACCCTCTTCCTGGTTTGTGGGCAGTGGTCTTCTTGTTGTGTTTTCACATGGAAGAAGGGCCAACTAAATTTCTGGGGTTTCTTTTATAATTGCACTAATCCTATTTATATGTGCTATTATACCCTCATGACTTAAATCACCTCCCAGCGACAGCACTTCCAAATATCAGCATAATTAGGGATTCGAATTAACATGGATTTTGAAAAAACACGGACATTCACTCTATCGCAAAATATTTAGATTTATAGTTTATAGAGTTAAAGATTTATAGCTTATATATTTATATATTTAGATTTAGATTTATAGAAAAAGTTCATGTTTTCCTTCTCATCTTTTTGATCCTGTAAATTCCCGATACTTCCATTTTGTCCCATCATCTATAGGGTGGGGGTTGGGGGATAACTACTTCCTGCAATAGTTTTTAGATTTACCTTACTCTTTTCAGCTCCTCTTTTACCAATTATTCATGCTACATACTCCCTTTTCCAATAGCTAGTATGTCTGTGTTACTTACTGGATCCTGATTTAATTTTCTGTTATCTCCTGAAGGATTCCTGAGAATCCAGCATTAAAGGCCTAATGCCCCCTACATTCTTGGGATTAATATCTTAGATGTCTTAATAGTATTTACTAAGTATTTAGGAAATTATTTTCTGAAACTAATTTGTTATAGTGTCTATAATATTAGCATCCATTATCAAAATGGCAAATGATATTTTAATTTAAGATTTATTCATTTATCCCCTGAATATGAGTTAGTGGATCTATAGTTGCAAACTAATTCTTTACTGATTACTGACATAAGTAAATTGCCCATATTAAATAGATAGGCTACAGATGACTGGCATTACAATTGTTATGATGATTTTATCATTTTTAAAAGGAAAGTATTCTGCCACCATTATAGAAACTTGTAAGCCATTGCTTTGATAAATAATTTTAAGGGCTTTTAGCATTTTCCTTACTATTTAACATTTATGCCACTTTTAAAATACTGCATAAAGGGCCTCCCTGGAAGTGCAAGGGGTTAAGTTGCAGAACTGTGAAGCTATCTGCTGTCACTGAAGCAGAAGTTCAATCCGAGAGTCCACACACCTGGTGCAGCAAACCTCTCCTGTCTTGCCTGATGAACCCCTCAGCAGTGTATTTCAGTCAACCTGCCTCTTCTGTTCCCCACTCTCTCTGGTGAGTCCTCTCACTCCCTGAACCTCTGTCCTGTACCTCAGTTCTTGGATGCATAAATCAATCTTTAAAAATAAACACTGCACAAAGAATACATGTTAAAGTATTAAATCACTTGTATATACTTATAGTTTGCTCTTTAATGAGATTGCGGTAACCATATATTATATAATTTTTAACTCTTAGTATCATTTAGTCTCTCAGGTCATTAAAGGGTCACACTGACTGAGATAAGCAGTGTATCACTTAGTAATATTTGTTACAGTGATAGGCCCTTTTGAAAAGATAACTAATTAAAGAACATTCCTTGAAGACATGGTAATTCTGAGATATTGTATTACAGAATTATTGAAGAAATCCATGGAAGTGAGAAGCTATATTGAGATGTTGTTCTGACTCTTTTAGTGCATAAAAATATATTAAATTCACATTGACATTTAAAAAAAAAGAATGTAAAGAAAGAACTTTCTATTATCTGTCCTGAAGATCTTTTATGACATAATACTCATATTTCCAAAATTTTGATTAAAACTACACTTCAAAAGTCAAATCTTTTCAAAGAAACTCTAAATTACTGAGTATGAATTTGAAAATCTTATCTGATGTTCTCATGAAAAATTCTTCTGACCTTTGGTTTGACATTGCAGAGCTTTCTTATTTTCTAAGAGCCTCTTTTGCTGTGTTCCTTTCATAACAATGAAATGATATGGAAAAAATCTAATAAAAATATGTACTCAGTGCACTTTGGGATTGTAACTTTACATGTACATATATAATTGTATTATATGTGTATATATATTTATGCAATAAATGTAAGAATGCACTTATAAAATTAGAATCCATTTAAATTAAACATTCTAATTTTCTTTATTCTGCATAGTGCATTACAAGGTAATTTTTCAGGTTGTATTTGCAGTTGACTAGAATAATTAGTCTTATTTTAGTTAGAATGATAATAATATAGAATACAAGATATGAGTTTGTAATTATATTAACAGAAAGGACTTTACAAATTGTATGCTTTACCAATACAAGAACTTTAATGTTATTAGCTGTACATTAGGACCTAGAGTCTCTGACTACAGTTCTGTGGGTCAGCTATGTGGGGGTGACTTTCCTGAATCTTCTGACTGTGAGTCTTTCACCAGGTTTCAATCAGATATGGCTGGTTGCCAGAGTCTTCCCAAAGCTCTACAATGGGAAAGATTATTTTTAAGCTTATCCATGTGATGGTTGGCATGATTGAGACCTTCTGGTCTGTTGGCTAGATGACAAGCTCATTTTTTGTCATGTAAAACTCCCCATAGGGCAGCCTAGAGCATCACAGCTTGCATCATCAAGGAAAGCCACTGAGAGGGCAAGGTGGAAAGCAGCAAGACACAACAGAGTTCTTCATAAACTAATCACTGAAGTGGTATCTGGTTATTTTTACCACATTCTGATTTTTAGAAATAAGTCACTAGGTCCAGTCAATACCTCAGGAGAGTGGATTATGCAAGGTGTAAATACCAGGAGGCATGGATCATTGCGAGGCATTTTAGAAGCTGATTGCCACATCTGAGTTCACAGCTAGATTGTTTTTCCCAGGTTTTCTTATAATCAACTGTTCCATTTGACTGAGTCCCATTCTCCCAGTGGGATATATGTGCATGTATCATTGTGAAAAAAAGTTTGTTTTTTTTTCTAAGGGAAAAAAATGCATTTTTGTATAATTTCTTGACTAAAAGTTTTAAGACTGTATTTACACTCTCTATCAGCTTCAGTTACTAGAACAGAAACAATTTAACACCCAGGGTACTTGAACCACATTAAGAATGGACCTTCATCCTAGTAATTTTGGATTAAGGTCAGTGCCCTGATGGAAAATATATACCCCATTATAGTATATGGATAATTATGAATAATTTATACTTTGTATACTTTGTTTAAGCTTTTGCTCATATGAGGGATTATTTGTTATTATATTACATTAGCTTTAATATCATACTTGGATTCCCTGCATGTTGAGCATCATTGTGGTGGTAAAACTTTGTACTAGTGAAGAAGGTAATGTTGATGGGATGTGTGTTTGTGTGTGTGTGTGAGAGAGAGAGTGTGTAAGAGAAAAAGCAAAACATTAAGCTCTAAGCAATTTTCTTTATTCTATGAGGATTTAGTGATATGAGTGTAAACACTAAGCCATTTTCTACATTCTTTACTTCCTAGATGAGTAGAAAGGGAATAGATTATATGAATTATCTAGAATTTCTATTATTATAAACATCATTTAAAATATTTAGGAAAAATTATCAAAGCTTCTCAAGGTCTTGAATTGTACTGGAAATATAGAACATAGGTCAATTATGAGTAATGGCAGTTCTACCATAGAAAGCTGAGGTCTCTGGGCCTGATTTTATTGAATGCAAAGATTGATTTGGTATCTGTTGACCTTCTCTGCAATTAGTTTTCTGTTTTTTATTGCATATTCAGTGATAAGAAAAACAAATTTTATACTTTATTCTCAGGAAGCATGTAGCCCTCTAAAAGCTGCAATTACAACAAGTATTGCAATTTTTGATTCAGTAAATAAAGTTACTTTCCCTACATTTATTAAAATATTTAACCACTATGTAATTAAAGTTTCTAAAGAAGTAAGCTGATACAGAATTGGAAGTTTTAATGGTTGTGGTAGTTTTGTTTTGATTCATTTGTTGTTTTGTTTTTATTTTTGCCTAAAATATTTTTGTTCTGTCAATATGATGAAAACATACTCCTGTTAATTGTGTTTAAAAAAAAATTGAGTGAAGAATTTGTATTGACCCCTATATTGAATAATACCAGGAATAAGCAATGATAATAACTTAATATTGTAATAAAAATACTTGTTCCTTGAAAGTAAATTCGTGAATTAAGTAAAATTGCTTTTGCATTAAGATTGCATTGGCTAATCAAGGTGCATAAGACTCACTATGATCACCAAATCATATCTATTATTAATAAGCATACTGACCCCTAAAACTCTAAATTCGCTAGGTTTTTACATTGTAAGATATCTAAGTATATTTTAATTGTTCTATGTTCTTCTACTAGATAGACCTAATAAATGTGGCATTGCTTAAATCAATAGTTTTTTGGTGATCTTCTGAGATTTGATTGTCCTAATTTTCTATACTTGTTATTATTGGGACAAGAAACCAGATATTACAACAATTAACTAAATCATTATAATCAGACATTACTGTTGTGATGTATATATGCACAGGTGCACAAACACACAATCACAGTTAACTAAGGTTTTATAAACCATTATTTTGCATCAGTTTGCTCAGATAAAAGAAAAGTGTTCCTATAATTTATCATCATGGCTATAATTACAGTTAAATTTCATTTCAGAGTATGTGATTATTTCCTACTAAATGGAACTACAACATTATAGTTTCTCAAATTTCAAATATTCAGTATGGGGCATTAATAGCCATGTTAACAAAAGGAGAGTCAAAACAAGTCTTGGAGGTCTAGGCATTGTCACACTAACCAGGTAAATTATAAATTTACTCTATCATCTCTTTTGTTGAAAACAAGTAATTTTGGTCTTCTGCTTATATATAATGGCAAAAATAATTTGAAGCAATCTCTCTTCCTATGCAGTTGAGCTAGAGAGAACAGAGAAATTATATCCATGATGAACCACTGTGACACTTCATAACAACATGAACACACACAAGTCTGTTTTTAACACAAGTGAGCATCTTTCAGCTTCTTCCCATCCCCCCCTTCCCCAAGAACACATGAGAAAAACAAAACAAAAATAACTTGGTTTTAGAATAAAATCTGTTTTGTTAATATACCTCCCAGAGGTGGCCTTAAGAATTATAAATAGTTTCCTACTGGTTTTAGGGGCAGAGGGACACTAGAGGCAGCATAATGCAAAAACTTAGAAGAAATCAATATGTACTATAATTAAAGGAACACTGTTTTGTGCAGTGGGCACAAAAACAGAGAGCTGCACTGCAGCAGACAGTAGTGTTTATAGCTGAGTATGACTTTGTTAAGGGACGTTCTGTAGGATATCATTGGATCTGAATAAAAAATATCCTAGGGACTTATTCATGGCTTATCCTTTTTGGAATATCTTAATAACTCATATCTAATTCTTTATGAAACCCAAGATCTGATTCTATTACACAGTGTTTCAATGGCATTAATTATTCCTGAAATTTCCCAGTGAGAAATCACAAATAAAACTGCTCTGTGGTGCTCATTAGACTTGTGCTTAAATGGATTCTTTAGCACCTTCCATGGATCGAGAAGCAGCATGTTCTGCTAGTGACTTGAAAGCACAATGGGTGTGCCTCACTGGATTTTAGAGTTTTGTTGTCTTCTCTTTATATAGTGGGGAAACAAAAAAGTAAAATAAATATATAACATATAAAATAATGAGACCTTCTGAAAGCAAATTTCAAAGATCTTCTAATGTCCTACTAATAAAACCCTTTCCAGCTGATATCCTGTTATACTGGGCAGTTGAGGAATTTAAAGATTAAGAAGCTTCTGTGAATCCTATTCAAAGAAAATCTGTATTTATCTTACAAAAGTATAATGTAATTAATTATTGAAAAGCTGTCTATTAAAAATAATATCTACAGATGTTAACCTATACTTGAAAAGTAGTTGAAGTCAAGGAAGTTCTCTTTGAGCTCTAGCTTGTATCTACTGCTGAATATTTTCTTAAATTGTCTAATTCTATGTCTGTCATTGAAAGTTTAGAATCATATATTTTAAGATAAAATGATCTTTAAAATTACTAAGCAACTAAAAACATAGTGGAACATAGTTTCCATTATTAAACATATTTGATTTGGGTATTTTCCATATTGTTTCATGTAGTTCATGATTTGAGTAGACAATAATATACTAAAATGATCTTTCCATTCAGTGTTATTAGAGATATACAAAATAACTTAAAGAATATTGTAAGGAAACAATCATCATGTTAATGATAATATATCCCTTTTGTATGGGTGAATTCAGTAATCACTTTGTTATTGTTTTATACACATTTCTAGAATTTCTGCATATGATACTATTTTGAATAAAACTGTTTTATAATTGATAACCTCATCTTTACATAAAAATCTATTATCTAGGTCTTTAAATATGTTTTAAAATGTTCTAATCTGTGTAGTTCAACTAATTGCATAGGATCAACTTAGAAATTCCAGATATAAATCATGGTATAATACAAGCCAATAGAACCAATTTCAGAATTAAGAAAATATCAGAGGCTGTGTTTCTCTACTGACTCTATATATTTATAAAGGTAAATTTTGAGAAGTGCAATATGAAATATAGTACATGTCTATCCATTCACCTATTTATTTGTCATTTGTGTACAGAAAATCCATTGGAAAACATTTTTACATTTTAGTAACTTAATTTGATATTTATTGAAAGGAACTTGTGTTAATAAAAACTAATTTTCATATGAAAGTATTTTCAGATGCATATTGAAATGACTATAATAGTAGAGCCAATTATAGGTAAGATCATTTAATAATATGATGGAATAGTAAAGTCATATTGTATAGTTTCTAATGTAATATAATATCTATATATTATACTCAGTGTTGATCTACTTTATATACTATGAAATTCTTGTTAAGATAAATACTATGTGCTCTGACTTTATATTATATCAAATGTAAATCATTATAAACACCTCTTAAGATCTAAACTGTTTTTGAAAACACCATCACATTTTAAAAATAAATCTCTGCTTATTACATGCATTAGTGATGGCAAATAATTTTCAGTTCACATATGTTAAATGACACCACTAGCTTAGATTTACTGAAAGTTTGTTAACCATTGTTCTCAAGTGAGTTAGGAAAAAAAAAACTCAAGTAAGAATATTACACATTAATTTCTTTAAAGAATCTTAAAAAAATATCTATAGAATAAGTACTATTTTTATCGCTCTACTAAAGTAACAAGGGAGAAAAGAACATTCTGAAACCATAGTTTAATTGCAGAAGCTTTTTTCTTAACCACACAACTCTATTGGCTTCTCAATTTTAACTTCAAAAACTTAGCACTGTTTCAGAGGTGAGAATTATGGTCAAACTGATGTCATTTTAGGAGTCAATTGATAGTCTGTTACACTGTTTGGAGTGTGGGGTTCTTGGGTTCACTCTGAGAAAGGTTTCACCAGAGCTCTCCTTTCAGCTACACGTGGTGAGTTCCCAGGCAAGTTTCTCCACAAGGCAGAGATGTTAGTTATATTTTAAAAAGCAGAGTTTTTTTTAGGAACAGGGACAGAAGAGTAAAGGACACTTGCATAGACACTAGCGGGCGGAAGGAGCTGAGCCTTTGTAGGGGCAACCTTAGGTTTTAGTCTCTTCTTTTGGTAGGGAGGTGCTCACTTTTGTGAGTGGTTAGATTGTTACCGATTTTGAACAAGTATGCAGAACCAGAAAGAGCCTGGAGACTCTACAGTGGGCAGTCTCCATATCTCTATCCTCAGGCCTGTTTTGTCAATACTCCCTACAGCATCTGATACCTGTTTGGGTCTTATCCTTGTTATAAGGCACTGGTGCCTAGGATCCTGTTTTCTATAACGGGATACATGGTCCTGTTTATCTCCTCTACTCCACCTCCTTATATGAGTTCTAGTCTTGTGATGTTTCCTTTCCAGTTTTTCTATTTTTATTCTCCATCAAAACTGCATCAAAGTCATCTGGGTAACAGGTTCAAATACAAATATGTGGCTCCAGACACAGTTGTAAATGTTCAAATCTCTTAGTAAATGGCCTTGTGATTTTAATACATTGGAGAAGTTCTTTTATAAATTGCTTATTCTAAGTATATTATGTATTCAGTAATTCAAAATTCATATGATTTGAATGAATTTACTTCAAACTCATGCTAATAGAGACAAATTCTATAGTATATTCCTATAAGTGGGTCAGAAACTGTTGTTTTTTTGTTAAGTGTAGTTTAATCAAAATTTTCTCTATGTAGGCGTGACAGGAGATTTCAATATCCCATATGTTCATAAAATTTTATGTAACGTTTAAAAACAGTTATAGAACACTTTGAAAAAGTAAGTGGAATTACACATTTTACCTTATATGTAAAATATTAAATAATAAATTTCATTATTTGAAAAACACAAAAGTAAAAGGGAAAATAGTTTTACGTAAGATATAGATGAAACTGATTTATGTACACAAAATACATATATAATCAAATATATTTATGTACATTCCTAAATCTATTTAAATATTTATGTGAAGTTGAAGGTCATAAGGATAATTGCAAAAATAAAACATATTATTTGCAATTATTAAATCTGTACTGGTGTCTGAACATTTGATTGAGATGTTGATTTCACAAACATAACTTTAACCGTGCTACAACACTCTGAATTTCTAGTTATTTTTATTGTATGTAAAGGAATTTCTTCTATGAAAAATCAATTTTATTAAAAATCAATGATTTCATATGTATAAGTATATATTTATTTATATGTATATAATTATTATTTATAGTTATTTTAGTATATAACTACCCAAGAAGCTTAGGTAAACAATGCCAAATCTATTCTATTGTATATTTTCCTTTTGAAACTATTTATCGGGCCTCCCCTGGTGGCGCAGTGGGTTAAGCAACACACTACGAAGCAAATCGCAGCCGCTGAGGCACGAGTTCGATCCCTGCTGCCAGCCGGGGTAGGACCCACATGGTGTGGCAGACCTCTCCTGCTGTGCCCGCTGCTCCCCTCAGCAGTGTACTTCTGTTGATCTGCCTGTTCTGCTCCCCACTCTCTGTGGTGAATCCTCTCACCCCCCCACACCTCTGGCCTGTGTCCCAGTGCTTGTATGCATAAATAAATAAATCTTTAAAAAAAAAAAGAAACTATTTATCAATGGTATGGCAAGTGTTCTCATTATAGTATTTAGGGTTTAAGCTACTCAGTAGAAGGCCTTTATATTCTTACCTAACTTTTGTATCATTATGACAAGGTTTCTTTTCAATTAATTTTCTAATAGAGGTATATTTTGTGTAAGAAGAGCCTTATACATAACTCATTATAAGCTCCCAGGTATACATAACTCATTACAAAAGAATGATTTATTTAGGAATATAAATTATAAATGATAGACAGCAGAAGGAATTAAAAATCAAGAAGAAAACACTGTAATCTAATTACATTGATTTTTAAAGTCACTGCTATTTAGAGACAAGAAAGACTTTTGGAGGACATTGCAATATTCAGACCTCCTATGCTTATATTAATATTAGAAAATTATAGTATGCAAATTCACTTAATATTGTAAAGACATTTCTTTGAGCAACCTTATTTTTTTAAAGATTTATATATTTATGCATACAACAACTGGGGTACAGACCAGAGGTGTGGAGGGTGAGAGGATTCACCAGAGACAGAGTGGGGAGCAGAGCAGGCAGCTTGACTGAAATACACTGCTGAGAGGTGCAGCAGGCGAGGCAGGAGGAGGTCTGCGGCACCAAGTGAGTCCCCTCACTGGCTGGGGATCGATTGAACTTGTGCTGTAGTGTCTGTGGATGCTTCATAGTGTGGTGCTTAGTCACTTGTGCCACCAGGGAGCCCCCTGACCAATCTTCCTTAAACCTGATCCCCCAATAAATGTGAGACTGTCCTGGAAATAGGTGTTGCACTCCCTGAGATGCAAGCCCCTTTAGGTCTTTCTCTCTCTACTTGGACTTTGAGTGACCTATCCTACTTCTTCTGCTGCTGCTCCCCAGCAGTGCTGCCCTGCAAGGTGACAGTTTTGTATTCTGCATCTTTTTTCACATTAGTTCTGTAGTTGTATGTTTATGGACAAAAATATAAAAACATATTAGCTGTTACATACGTATTTTGAATGTATTTATTCTACAGTTTTTTGTTGTTTGTATGGAGTCATAGGATTTTCAATATGTAAGGTCATATTCATCTGCAAACAATAACACTTTTACTTGTTTTAAGGTTTGAATCAGTCTTTTTCCTTTGTTTTTCTTGACTCATTGCTTTGGCTAGAACCTTCAGTGTCATATCAATTAAGAGTGGTGGTTTAGGACCTCCCTGGTGGCACAGTGGGTTGAGCACCACATTGTGAAGCATCCACTGCACAGCAGCACGAGTTCCATCCCAGGCCAGGGAGGGGACCCAGATGGCACAGCAGACCTCTCCTGCCTCGCCCGCTACTCCCCTCAGCAGTGTATTTCAGTATTTCTTCCGCCTGTTCTGCTCCCCACTCTGTTTCTGGTGAATCCTCTCACCTCCCATGCTTCTGGCCTATACCCCAGCTCTTGAATGCATAAATAAAAAAAAATCTTAAAAAAAAAAAAAAGAATGGTGCTTTAATTGTAGAGGAAAATTTTCACCACTTAGATTAATTACTTTCAATAAATGTTCCTGATGAAGTCGAATGTCCACGTGCAGAAGAGTGAAACTGGACTTGTATATCACTCACAAGCATTAACTATTAAAATTCTGATTTCCAGAGACATTGTCAGGAGCATGAGAAGATGCCACAGACTGCCAGAAAGTATTTGCAATAGAAAAATCTTCCAATGACTGTTGCCCAAAATATACAAGAACTCTTAAAACTCAGCAATAAGAAAACAACCTAATTAAAAATTGGACCAATGACCTGAATAGGCACCTCACTGAAGATGATAAACATAAGCAAACAGTTTTTGAAAAGATGTTTGGCATTATATATCATTAGTTAATTGCAAATTAAAAGAATGGTAAGATGCCACTGTACATCTATTAGAATAACCCAAATCCTAAACATTGGTAATAAATATTGGTAAGAACACAAAGCAATGGGTAAAAATGTGAAGCAGCTAACTGCACATACTCTTATGATATGATTCAGCCATTACACTTCTTGATGTTTACCCAAAGGGTATGAAAACTTATATACTCACAAAAAACGATACACAAATGTTTATAGCAGCTTTATTGATAACTACCAAAATGTGGAAGCAACCAAGATAACCCTCAATATGTGAATGGATAAATTCTGGTGCACAGAAAATAGAATATTATTTGGTGCTAAAAATAAAGGCATTATCAAGGCACAAAAAGAAATGAATGAAATTTAAATGCATATTAACAAGTAAAATAAATCTATCTAAAGATGCCATAAAATTAACAAGTAAAAGAAATCTACCTAAACATGCCATAAATTATATGACATCTTAGAAAAAGGAAGACTGGGGAGACGATAAAAAGGTTAGTGGTTTAGGAGTTTAGGGTGGGAAGCTAGAATATCAGATTTTTAGGTAAATTTATTTCATGATGGTGCCATTGAAGTATGTACATTATAACATATATAATGATATGCCATTATACATTTTTGAAACTCATAGAAGGCACAGCACCAAGAGTGAAATCTTAATTTCACTATGGACTTAGGGTGATAATGATGTATACATGTAGGTTCACGGATTGTAATAAACATAATAAACTAAGATATAGAATGTGGATAGTGGAGTTGGTAATGCTTGATTGCAGAAAGATATTTCTAATTTATTTTTTTCAAACTATAACTTATCTGAAAAGTTAAGGCTATCTATGAATAAATTAATAATAAAATACAACTTATGCTAGATCTCAATATAAGATAATTATTTTAAATAATATAATCACTTATTTATTATCTATACTGAAAGAGTAGGGGGCATTATTATTATTACTGAACATCAGGTGTTAACTGAAACTGTATCAAGTAAACTGGGGCAAGCTCTCATCTCTAGGTGAAGTAAATGCATATTACTAAGTATTTTTTTCTCTACAAAACTCATTAAGGGCTGGAAGGTATTTAAGTATAGGTATACAGTCTGCATAATTAAAATTGATACACTCTGTTTATGCTTGGAATGTTTTCTTAACAACTGTTATTTTGAAGAAAGAGAGAGAACTGATCCAAAGGACAAAATTCCATTCTAAATTCTGCCAATGTCTAGATGTGTGATCTAAGAAAATGTCATAAATTCTTCAAGTAATTTTCTCACATTTTTGAAAGTGTTCATAATAATCTCACAGAGCATTCATGAAGGAAAGTAGGATAATTATATTAAATACAATTATTATTATTATTATTACTACCACTTTGCTATAAATATTATTGCAATCACACCACCTTGGATGACTGATGGCTGATATTTATCCAAAAGTAGTTCATCCTGTCATTTCTCTGGATTACATTTTAATTCAAAAAACAGAAAATACCAAGTCATAGCCAAGTATTTGGAACATATTGGAGGAAGAAAGACACAAACAGCACTTTAGCTATTAATTATAACATTAGAGATAATAATCTGGCATATGATGGAAAAGGGTTTGATAAGGCTAAGAAGAGTTCTTAGAGCTGGAACAAAAAGTGAGCCAAGAGTAATTTATGCCAAAGAAGATAAGGGAACAAAATTAAACAAAACCAAGCAAATCTAAGGACACCATTTGCAAAAATGTGTGCATTTGTAGAGCTACTGAGTAATTGGCCCATTAGCAATTATTATTTTTGAGACAATAGTCATCCTCTAGCTTATATGCATTAGTGCCATATACCCAAGTATTAAGGTTATCATAATTCTAACTCTAGATTTATTTTTAAATTTTTGTTTTAGATAGTGAGGAATGTAAAAAGTATCCAGTGATTATCTTAGCACTGCGATTATTTGATTTAAGCCTAAGGCAAAAATAATAGTGGCTTTTTTGGGGGCCTCCCTGGTGGCACAAGGGGTTGAGGACCAGAACTGTGAAGCTGTCCATAGTCACTGAACCATGACTTGGATCTCCAGACAAGGAGGTGACCCACATGGCACAGCAGACCACTTTTGCCTCGCCCACTGTTCCCCTCAGCAGTGTATTTCAGTAGATTGCCTGTTCTGCTCTGATTCTGCCTTTGGTAACTCTTCTCACCTGCTGCTCTCTGGTATGTACCCTAGTTCTTGTATGCATAAATGAATAAATCTTTAAAAAAAAAAAAAGAAGAAGATTGGTTTTTACTGTACGGTCAAAGCTTCAGAGTATCTCAGTTATCAATCTAAAACTTTCTCCATCACACTTACAGTATCAAAACATTATAAAAACACTTTAATCCCTATGACTTTTCATGAAAAAGGAAAGTTTTAGAAAATCACATAATAGCAAATTCGTGTATTTCAAAGCAGATAATTTTTAGTAACTATGAAATAGTTTTATATATTTAAATATTAATGTTGGAAAAATAGAAACAAAAAATCACTGTTATTTTATCCCCAGTAAAATAAGAATTTAAGTGTTTTATGTACTTTGTTCAGTTTTGTGTTCAGTTAAATCAGAAAACAATGTTCTGGTACAAGATATTTATCAGTAACATGAGGCAGTTGATTGATATGTTACTATGTTTGATTCTTTAATTTTTCCTGTTTTTAAATTTTTTCATCATTGATTAAAATGTCTTATTCTTCTAAAAACATTTTATTTTATGTCTTTTATATCACTGTTCATTTTTAAACTATGTTTGCTTTCTTTTCTTAGGAGTAGTCCCCATAGAATTTCTACAACAAGTTCACTCGTGCACCATCACCACAGTCCCATATGATCTTCCCTCCCTCTTTATTATCCCAGTTAATGCTTGTAGTAATTTCAAGATTTTTTCCTGACTGTAAATAAGTGCTTGATGAGTATTTAATGCCTGTAAAACTTGAATTCCTAATGTAAACAGTACTTGCTATTAAAATGTGATAGTAAACATGAAAAATAATGGAAGTTCTATGGGTAGTGCCAACAATGAACATCCCCAGTACATCATTTCAAGCTATAAGCCCCAAATGAAAAATTAAAAGTAATAATTCATAGTTCTTAGGAATGTGTGATATTGATTAGCCTTCATATACACATGTTAGTAAATAGTAATAAGATAAATTTATTTCCCATTATTCATTTCAGTACATCTACTGTATGTTACAGTTCTTGAAAATCTGAAAATGAATCCAAGACTGAAGAGATAACAGATTATATTTTATATAGACTTTTATTATCATGATGTATAATTGATAGCACAAATTGCTGAGTTGTGGAGTAGAATGCTTCCCATGTTAACAATATAACAGAAACATGAAATACATTTCTTCAGATTAGAAAAGTAAGATCCAGTAGTTTTTGACAGTTATAGATTTCCTATGCAAGACAGAAGGAATTCTTCTAGATGGGAATAATCTATACTGGGATTTAAACATCCACAGTTCTAGTAAGTAAGCAATCATTTTTCTCCCTCACCGGAAAATGTTGAAGTCCTTTCTATTTTATTTTTTTTAATTTAATTCTTATTGAAGTATAATTGATATGCAACATTAAATTAGTTTCAGATATAAGCATAATGTTCCAGTATTTGAGTGCATTGTGAATTACTGCACCATAAAACATTAACATTCTTTAATGATTTTTTTTGAACAATTTAAGCTAGTGTAAGTTTAGTTTAACCTCTTAAGCACAGGAATAGGGGAGTAAAATAACTAAAGCAACACTGTTATTCAGTAATGGCTCCCATGTATTTATTAGAAATTTTATTTTATTTTTTAGTTCCTGTAGATTAGTATTTGTAGCTGCTCATCTTCAACATCAGTTCCTGTATCTAGGAGAATAATACAGTCCCATTAGTCCTTTGGATTTTGCTTCTACCCAAGTTCTTTCCTCCATCCTCCTTCCCTCTCGCCCTCCCTGGTTCCCATTCTTCTCTCTGCCTCCATGTTTGTTATTTTGTTTGCTTTTTAAAATCCAATCTGCTTTTCTGTTTACTCTTAGACTATATATATTGGTGATATATATATTGATATATATTCTGTATAAATTTCTTCTTTTATGGCCTTTAATAAGCCAACAGTCTGGGTGCTGTTCTTACTACTATTTTCTTGGAATTTTTTCATCATTTTAACATAAATTTCTCTTTATATTTGTTTAATGAGAACCATTCTTGAGCAACTTGTAGGTGAAACATGTTTCTCTTAGTAGAATGATCTAGTTGCATCTTTATCTTATGCTATTTGTTCTCATTTCTAAACTTTTCATTCCTCTGGCAGAATGTTGTGTTGATTATGGTAGTTTCTAATTTCCCTTTTCTCAAGGATGTTTGAAGGAATTGAATAATATTTTACTTTTTAATTTTAAACCATATAGGAAGTGTGATAAACTTATACTTAAGCTCTAGTTTGAAATAATTTGGAATGTTTTTAAAACTCTAAATCAAATTATCATTAATTATAAGAATTCTTGAAAGTCTTATCTGTCTATAGAACTATAGTGTGTTTGTATGTGTAAATATAGATAGATATATAGTTTATATATAGTGATATGTCATTTTTTAAAACATTTTCAAAATAAATTATGCTACCTGAATCTAAGAATGCCATTTTAAATATTCCTATAATATAACAAGTGATTATCTCTTTCTGCATCATTCCATGTTCTCTCTCATATTAGATACATTTTTCAAGTCTCTTACTCTGCTTTAAGTTTTCCTGTCTTTAACTTCCTGAAATATTTCTGAGAATTAGTACATGTGCATATCTTCAGTTTCTAGTTCCTTTGTTAACTGTCTCATTTGATATTTAGTCTATTCAATAGCTTTTTCATATTTATTATTGTGCATTCAACATAGGCATTTCCATTGGGTTCCACGTTCTCAGATAACTGTTGATATGCTATCTTTTCCATGAAAAGACTCAAAATACTCATTTTATATCTTATATTGCAATAGTATCTGCTGCTTTGGGTTGGTGCTACAGTTTTAATATGTTTTTTGCTGCTTGTGTCTAAGTGTCTGTCTGCACAATTTTCTTGTATTTCTACTTTTGGATTTGGGCTTCTGGTTTGACCAAAATGAATTTACAGAAATTTTGGAGGACCTGAAATAAAATTCTGTTCCACTCACAGAAATATAAGTGTTAAATTGTCATATTGCAGTCTCAAAAACTGTAGGACAAGTAGTCTTATGTTTTTTACATAATGTCCATTTTAACCCAAACTCCAATGATTTCAGTAGTTAAGTTATCAGTTTTCAGGCAAAGTATTTCCCTTCCAAATTGTTAGAGTCAGGATTGACAAGTTAAGTTCCCTTTCCTGTCCCTCTTCCCTACCCTATCATTTTTCTGATAGTGCAACCCTTAAAAATTTGTGGCTCTATGATTTGATGTCAGCTTTAGTGACTCACCTTTTAAATGTATTTTGATTTGTCTTTTACATTGTCTGGCAGATTTAAATATTTTTATTTTTGGTATTTAATAATACTGAAACATCTAATAGAATCCTGTCACATTTTTAATAATTAAGACTGTTTTCCACACTGATTTCATGATTCCTTATCTGTCTGTTGTTTTTTTGCTACTTGTGTATTTTCTGATAACATAGCATATTTTAAAGTTTCTGTTATTTGGAATTTCTACTTGTGTGTGTGTATATACATTAGTAACTTTTATATGGCTCATCAATAATTGATAGCAGTGGATGTTGAATGTGACGAAAAGCAGAACATATTTCAAAAAAATATTTGTTAATACATTGTTAACATATTTGTTAATGTTTGTTCATCAGAAGATATAAAAACTTCTGGTACCTCTGGTACCAGAGAAAGGCATAATTTCACCCAAAGAAGAGGTAACCAACTCTAATGAATTTAAACAAATGTGCAAAGCTATATTTCAACTCACACCTCCCACTCTACTCCCCTAGGATCCAACAGAGTGAAAACTGATTATATGCAGGCTAAAGAAGGAAAAAATAAAGCAAGGGCCATTTCGGTACAAATCAAAATTATTAGAGGATGATGGGTTATGTTCTTGTAGAAACTCATGAAGCTAAAAGTGATAAAGACAATTCATAATAATAAGTAATATTTTGTGTGAAACTTAATCCAGTTTCTTTGCGTACTTAGAAGATATACTAAAAGAAAGTCTTGGATAGACAAATAAGAGTTATTCAAGCAAAGAGAAGAAATGTTTAGCGCATAAATGTTAGTGTCTTTGAAAGTCTGCCTGAAAGAGAATTCTAAGTAGGTTATTTATTTGTTGTTGATTCCTGTATTCAATTTTTATTAGTATTTAATATCAGCTTCCAAATAATTTAACAAGTCTTCACTCACAATACCAAGCAATTCTTACATTTTGTTAGTTTCCCTTATAGCTCAGGTACATATTGAAAATGGAAATAAGATTTTAGGGTGATGGGAAGCTAAACAATAATTTTTGTGTTTGAGATAAATTCCCTGTGTTTTTTATGGAACCTGAAATTAAACAAGAAAGAGTACAGTTTCAGGAGAAAAAAGAATGGTTTTCAAATTCCATACCATTGAAGCATTACACAGAAATAAAAAGAAGTAATGATGCTTTTTGGGGTGGATTTTAGTGGGGTTTTTTTTTGTTTGTTTGTTTTAAATAGAGCCAATGTAAGTAGTGTGCATAAAGAAGAGTAGGAGTTAGATTAGATGTTGTTAACTTGGGTGATTGGGAAGAATTGGTAAAAGCTCTAAATATTGAAGATCAAATGATAGTAGCTTTAAAGATTCCAGCTGAACTGAGAGAAGACAAAGAACACTGCCAAGGGGCCTCCCTGGTGGTGAAATTGGTTAAGTAAGCAATGCACTGTGAAGCAAACCACAGCCACTGTGGCATGAGTTCTATCCCTGCCACCCAGGGAGGTGATCCACATTGCACTGCAGACTTTCCTGCCTCACCCACTGCTCCCCTCAGTTGCTCCCCTCGATCTATGTGTACTACTCACCACTTTGTCTCTGATGAGTCCTCTCACAACCCCCCCCCCCCACACACACACCTCTGGGCTGTATCCCAGCTTTTATATGTATAAATAAATAAATCTTAAAAAAAAAAAAAACACTGTCAAGTGGTTTAAACAGTAAATGTAAAAGCCAGAGTTTATATACAGGTTAAAATTATTGTTCAATACAAGATGAGTAAGTTTTAAATTATTTCACCTCTTATACCTCTGATTCCTTATCATTAACATAATAATAAAATAGCAACTCTTATGGTATTGTGAGGACTAAACATGATAATCACTAAGAACAATATCTGACATATATTTATCTATACATATTAAATAACACTAAATTATTTCTGTAAACTTTGGGCTTGTGACTGGAACTAGGGAGAAATGTCAGGGCTGAGGAAGCAAAGAAATCACAAGTATGCATTATATATAACATGGTGCTATGAAGTTAGCCCCTTTCCTCCAAAGGGTCAGATAGACTTTTCCAGAAGGCACAGAGTAGTCACCATGGTACTGGAGCTAGAAGTCAGTGGATGGCCTATGATCCTCAGGAGGTGTATTACTGTTACAGAGCAACCCTGAAATAAAATGGTTTTGCCTAACAGGGTCCTCACCCATTCACTCGAAAGGGACTTATAATAAGCCCCAACTGCAGGTACACACAGCAAAGGTTAATAAAGGATTTTATTTACAAAAAGAAGGGGAAATAAAGTAGTGAATATCACAAGGACAAGAGAGGAATACAAATCTGTAAATGTCCTACCAGTTCCTCTGAGCTGGAACCCAATGGCACATTGAGAGCTGGCTCCCAACGAAGAGTCCCCAAGGCACAAACGTCTGCTTTCATGCCAAACCTGGCTGCTTAACCCAACCTTCTGGTCGCAGTGATCCACTCTTCGATAATGACCTTATAGGATTTGTGTTTTGGGTATATTATTGGTCTATTTGTGTAATCCCTCAGGACTACCTTTCCCCCTAACATTACCCTTACTTAAAGAATGTAGACACATTGTTTTGAGCGAGAATGGTGAGTGGCATGAAGGTTAAGGAGAGTCTTCTATTCTTGCCTAATTTCTTCACCCCTTCCTAAGGGAAGATGAAGTGAATATGCCCTGAGTATCTGCCCATTTTCAAATCAAAGGATCAGTATCCAAATCCCTGATATGACCCAGAAAAAGATTTTGTTGGTCTCACAGTTCTAGGTTTACTAATAAACATATTCTCTCTAAGAATCTTCATCTTTACTCTCAGAATAAGAATAAAGTCATGCCCTTCTTGTCAGCTATGAGAGTCTTCCCCTCTCTGTCCTTGATGCCCCAATTCCTAAAATACATGACAAATAGCCCTGGTCTGCTCCATTAGTCTTTAGAATTTACAGTCCTGTGAATGTTCCTTATGTATATGGATTTTTCCTTTTTAAACCTATCTGATGTTGTTTTCATTAATTGTCCAGCCTGAGACAAACCCGGAGGACACAGGATGATTTACTCTGTGCCTTGTCTCATGTGTAACCTGCTTCATATGATCATTTTATTTATTTATTTGTTTGTTTGTTTATTTTCCATTTAAACTATTAAGTGGAAAGGGAAGTTTCTTGAGATCAAGAATGCATTTTGGGCTTTTTGGACTGACTTTAGGAGTCTGCCTAAGAGGAGGACTAAGAAGCTAGAGATTTCCTAGTTATAGAAATGGGGAATTAAATGCAAGCTGTCCAAAAAACAGTTAATAGAATATTGTGTTTTGAAGGTTTAAAAAAAAAATAGCATCCCTTACTTGAATAATTAATCCAAGAAAAGAGGTGTGACATTGGTGGTAAGTGCTGGCTAGAGAGAACCAGAAGGAGGCAAGAATAGAACAGCCAGGGCTATTTCAATCCTGCCAGAGACTTTTTGTGCATTGAAATTGTTCAGTGGCAAACCACTCTAATATTTTAAACTCAGGCCTATTAGAAGACTAAGTGGGGTGCTGAGAAATGTCCTCTATTCAAAGAATCACTCTGAAAAATCTTAGTCTCAGCATCCTGGGGAAGTAGATTGTGTGGCCTCAGTCCCGATGTCAAAGTCTGCCCTGGCTCTTTAAGCTATATTTTTCAGAATAAGTAGCACTTTAATTTTTGATGGAAGATCTTAAGGAAAAGATCAAACCCAGATTGAATATGTACATCTTGATTTTGAAGAAAGGCCCATATCTCTGAACCACACCCTGGTGTCAAACATTGCATTTGTGCCTTACAGCACTGAAATAACACAGCCACTGTTTGTGCTTTGTGTATTAGATTAGATAATGCAAATGGACATTTATTTGCACATCCCAAACTTTCCAGGTGTGGCAAATAAATACATAGGACAAATGGTTAATTTTTAATTTCAGATTCACAAGAAATACTGATAGTTTAGTGACAATATGCCCCATAAAATAATTGGTATAAATACTTATATATATATATATAGTTTATCTTAAAATTCAAACTAAACTGACATGCTTTCTGTTATCTGGCAATCAAGAGGATATTGAGGCTACTTTACTTCAGTGCCATTTCCCAAAGAACTCCATTCAGTCAACAGACTTCTTTAACCTCAATAGGTTTTAAGTGGGCACTCAGATAAAGTGAAATTTCCAATGAAGTTATTTGAATTTGAAGATATCCATAGCTATAAAGCAAGAAAGCTTAAAGCTTTGTGATGAGACAGAATGAACAACTGGCCGAATTCATAAGTGTTTATGGGTGTGTGAGTTGCCATGAGGATGAAGGCTGTGAAGATCTCAAGGATTACTACACTGCATTAAATAGTGGTTACATGGTTAGTGGTATAAAATAGACAAGGCATATAAACAAACAAACAATCCCATTAAGATGAATACCCTAGAAAGATAACTCAAAGTTCAAGTGTGTTTGGAGCCAGAGAAACCTAGAGGGATTACAGGGGAAATAATACGCAGTCTCCATCCAAAGGCAGTCTTGTATTTATTTAAATCAAGTGCAAAGAAGGGGCAGTGCACATATGTGGGGATATATGAGAAGGGAGAGAGCTGGGGCAGAGTGACCAGGGGCTATTGCCTGGGGGGAGAAGGGGGTCCATTGTCCTGCTAGTCAAAGCATATCATCCCCATTCTCCACAATTACCTAACTTTCTGCTAATCCTTAAAAGTAAGATACTTAGTTGATTTTGCTAATCTGGCCCTAATATATGCCTGGTTTCCTATACAAGGACTTTTGTCCTTGGTGAGAGGTCTGCTGCCTGACTGCATGCCTAGCTGACCAGCAAGAACTCTGGGTACCAAGATAACAGTCCCAAGAACAAGGAGATCTGGAGATCCCACCTAAGGGATTCTGAACAACATCACTATCAATTATGCAATTTAATATTAGTCTTGGAAGAAATCACTATGTTTTAGAACAGGAGTAGCTACAATGTTAAAACATAGAGAGATAAAAATATATAAAATGACCATCTCAACACTAGCTATTTAAAATCTTTATGACAAAATTAAATGCTTACAACTTCAATTTTATAACATGAAGAGACTCAGATAAATTACTTTTCAAAAATATATAAAAAATACAAAATCTTCAAAAATATGTATCTACTTTTGTATACTGGCAATACATTATTTTAGCTGTCCTAATATAGCTGCTCAGTTTACACTAATGACTACAGACCTATTTGATACTAAAAAAAGATTAAATGTGAATTCATTGAGAATCTTTGAGTTAAAATAAACACAAACACTACATATAAATCACTAATATTTTTAGATTGTGTAGTTGATGGTACAGTTCTTATAATAGTATTATTTTGACATTGAAAAAGTATACTAGATATTTTTCTTTTGCATTTTCCCCTAAATATCTAAAATTATAAAGTGTTTGAGTATGTGTAGGTGTGTATGGCATGTGTGTAGGTTGTTAATGAGGGGGTATGTTAATAATATATAGAGAAAAAGAATATGGAAACTAGGTCTCAACTACTTGCTGAGTCATTGTGAAAAATAGTAACAGAAAACTTTTATTAATTATACAGTGAATTTCAAACACTGTATTCAACAGTAGTATATATATTCTAAAATTTATTAAAACATTGAAATAGAATTCTCTCTTAATTGCTTGAATTTTGTTTGAAACTAAAAAGAGATATCAAATTATAAGAGTTTTTGTTTGGGAAATAGTGTCATTGAATCCATACATGACCTTATTATTGAGTATTTTGACAGTTCTCATTATAAAATAGCTCAATATATATAAAATTCTGATTCATCCAGAGGTTGCAATAATATCCATTTGTGTTGAGTAAAATCTATGATTGTGATTTACAGATTGTAAAGTAAGCTTTTAAGATAAATTTCCTGTCAGTGTTTTACTTAGTAATTGAGTTTTCTACGTGGCCATAATTCATAGATATCTCAGATAATTTCTGGAGGGTATATTTTGGAAAACTAGACTCAACCTACTAAAACAATCTGAGAGACAGGATAACATTGACAGTTGAAAGTCAAATCTATCTTGTCAAGCTGAATAAATTCAAATCCTGCTTACCTCGTTCACAATCTGACAGTAGGGGATTTTCTAAATCTTCTTTTGTTTCCCTTTCATAATGTGAACTATGGGAGAAAATAGCACTTAGTAATTTCTAAAGTTTTCAGTCAAAATCTCAGAAGGACATAATCTTATAGTCATTAGTTGTATATATTCTGGAGCTAGAGAATTTGAGTTCAAATCTCTTCTGAAATTTACTAGCTATTTTGCTTTGGGAAATTTAATTTGGAAAAAAAAAAAAAAAAACAAAAAACCTCTGCATCCATTTTATTTCCCCTCTATAAAATTAAAATAGTAGTATTGATTAGTTTATGCACATTTATTTTGAAGATTACATGTTTATTCATGCAAAATAGAGCAATGCTTGCTTTGGATAAGTCAACTCTAAATTATTACTTAATTTTATAATAATTAAGTAATGAAAATAAGGTAGAGATAGTTCTCTCAAGGAACTCCTAGAAAAGAGTTGTTGTTTAATTGATCTCACCCTATTGTATTAGTTTCTATTGGCTGTTATAACAAATGAGTACACATTTATGAATTAAAACTATAGAAATCTATTATCTCCCAATTCTGGAGTCTAAAGGTCTGAAAGAGTTTCAGCAAGGCCACCCTTTCTTTGTAAATGATACAGGAGGTTATGTCCCTTACTTGTGACTTCTATTAGATATTTGTGTACCTTGTTGCATTCCCCTCTTTCTTCCTGTATCCCCCTTCTCTATACATTGTTTCTCCTCTGTATGCATGTGATCAAATCCCCCTCTGTCTCTTTAATAAGCCTATTTGTAATGACATGTAGAGTCCACCTAGATAATCTAAATTGATAGACACATTCTGAGACCCTTAAATACATATATATAGAATACATATACATTAAATACAAATACAGTAACACAGATTATTGGAATTACCACATGTGAATAGTTTTATGAGTCATTATTAGTCTTCATAGCCATTAAGAGATTTATTTACCATTACAGAATATTTTTCATTATATTTTATATCACATTTCATATAATATTACATTACTAATTATTGTTAGTGAACTAACACAAAGTATTGTACCATAAAGTAGTGTACTACATTTGGACTATAGCAACAAATGAAATAAGAAAAATAACTGAAAAATTAAATTCACAGTTTTGAATTAACCTACTTTTATATAAAATTCTCTTTGACTATTTTTTGTATTTATATGAACTGGTTTATATATTAAATCATTTTTTCTCCAAATTGAATTAGAGATAAAACTATAACAAACCTGGGAAGTGTGAGGCACTATAGATCATATATAAGATTCTCCATTGTTTTGAAACATAGATATTCCAGTAATGGGAAATATGAAATAATAGTAAAATATCTACTTTTTCCATCACTTGATACTTTCTAAATTAAAATTATATATTTGAAATGATAATTAAAATGAATCATTTCTTACCCTTGGGTCTTAATATGCCAATTACTCAGCAATAACATTTGCTTAATATTTAATATTTCCAGTCACTTACGTAATTCTACTGAATGGTAAAGTGACTTATGAGACTTAATGCAATTTTATATGTGGAAGGCATCATGAATACTGAATATCACCTAGAAATTAATTTATAGGTTACTTGAATTTCAGTATAAGCTTTTTCTAAGAAGTAATTAAACTGATGCCCATAAATCTCTGAAACTGTATGATAAATTTTATTTAGAAGTATATATTTTCTGGGGAAAATTCCAAAATATGATTCCAAAATAGTCCAGACATTTTTAAAACCCATGTCTGGTGCATTATAGGAGGGAACATGTCAGATTTTATACTGGCATTACCTAAACATAATTGTTTCATTCATTCAACAAATTATATTCCTTATTTGATGAACATCTATATGAGCTGTTGAGATTTTAGAAAATGAATAAACAGTAATCCTATTTACACATCTGAGTTGTGCAATTAAAGTAAAGAACTAAGTGAAACAGATACATATACTAGGGAATTTTTTGTTGACCTAATAATCAAATTGTACATGACATTAATAGGAGGGCATAAAAGAGATCAATATAATTTCATGCACATGGAAAGAGGCTCATGAATGTAAAACCTAAAGAAATGAATGGAGCATTTTACCTTTGTCATCTTTAAAGAACAATTGGCAAAGTTTGTTTATATATTATTTTCCCTGACTATAGTGGGAAGGTGCCTTGTACCCAACCCTTACAGAAAGGGTAACTTTTACCTGAGAATTCATCTGATTTCAAGGACAGTGAATCATAAATTTATAGCACTCACAGAAGGAAAGCAATAGTGAATCTTTTCACAGCATTCTTGTTTGCATCATCCATTTACATAATGTTAGTTCATAAAAATCAGTATGGCACAGTGACACATTTTAGAGCAACCAGCTCTGAATCTCGTGAATATCAACACCTCTTTTATCATTTTATTAAAGTTGTTTGGAGAAAATAACCCTATTCTATGCTCTAGTTTGCTAATAATTCCCTAATGGTAATTCTTCACCCCAAAATCTCATTGTCGCATATGGCCACAGAGTCCCACCTAATGCATGTCCTTAAGCAAGGAAAAACACTGACAAGCATGTGTAACACACTCAGCTCCTTCTCCACATGCATTTCAAAGAACTCCCCAGTCTGATAACTCAGTCCTCCAAGAGGAGGAACCTTACAAAGAATGGAGATCCTGTCTGACAAGCTCCTTTAAAAGAAATTCTTGTACATGGTGACTTAGGGAAGGGGTTTGAGAATTTCTATTCACCATTCTCCATCTTTTTTCTTTTACTGACTATAAAACTTAAATCACTGACGAGGAGTTTATCCACTTGCAGTGCAAGTTCTGAGTCTACCATGTTAACAAGTTTCCTCACATGGCCTTTAATTCTCAAAGCTTCCTTGGGTGCTTTTATAGAGCCAGCAGTGGCTCATTTTGCTTCATTGACAGTACTAAAAAATGGGCCATAACAGTTCATTAATTAAACTAATATAACAATTATTCTGTAACCAACACAGAAAATTAATTTATTTTGCATTCCACAGAAATGTTTTTCTGATTATTTAATACCATAAAAGCCATCAAAAATATTTCAACAAAATTAAATTATATTGTATATTAACATTAATAATAAAACTATGCTTGCATATATACTATTTTATCTAGATAAATGAGTAGAATTTCTTTAACTGTCAAACTGTGTGCTATGTCACATGACATAGAAGTAGTATCCTTAAGACCTCAGTAAGAAAATTTGTATTTAATTTGTATCATATTTAATGAGTCCAAAGATATGAAAGGCACAAATAATATTTCTACAATACCTTTCTTGACTACAGCCCTACCCTTTCACATGTGCACATGTCTATACACACTCATAAAACTTAGAAAACTCACAAATGTCTTATACCTGTAGCAGTTAAACCCAGAAAAAATAAGTCTGCAGTACACAGGATGTAGAAATTTGTTACATGTGAAAATAATTATAAATCTTGGGTTCAGCTTTCTCAGTCATTCTAAGAAAGCACAGACCACAACCTGGCACTTTGAATAACATTATAAGAAATCTTCCAATAAACAGCTGATTAGAAAACCATGTTTACTGTGTAGGGGGAAATTCCACCAGTGAATTCAGTCTGCTTTCCCAAAGAGTGGTACTTCTAATAAAATTGGAATTTGTTTTTATGTTCTATATTCAATATATTGTTCCTTTTAATTAGATTTAATCTTGAATGAGTTGTCTCTGGTATTGAAGTATCAAATGTTATACTACCTAGTAATCATAATCTCATGTGAACTAGCCTCCGATAGCAAGCCACGATGTCCACCTCTACTATCTTTGACTGTGTAATCATTAAAAATAAGAAATTTATTTAAGGATGCTTTTGCTCTCTTTCCATGTTTTATTATTTATTTCTGTATTTTTAGTAGAAGAATCCTCATCGGAACATTTCTGGATTAAGGCTATGCTAATAATTTTGAATCTTAAGTTTCTAGATACTTAGGGTCAGATTCTCTGCACGTGATTTCTTGCAATGTCTATTTTATTACCAAATTCTAGAATATCTCAAACACTGTGTTTTAGTTGTTTAGGCTTCATTTATTCCTTCTGTAGTAAGATATGCAACTAGTATATCATATTCACTTGCTCTTTTTATTCTTTCATGAACATTTACTTGTGATAATTCAATATATTGCTTAAATTAATGTTTTTTTATTTTCTACATCATGTAAATATATCCTATTAAACAAATTTGAGTTAATGTATTTTCTTCTATTTCATTTGCTTTCTTACCCATGTTTCTTCTTTCAGTGATTCTTTAAGTTCTTGTCCTTCTTTTTCTATTAATTTTCTTTGTGTCTCATGCACTTTTTAAATCTTATAATAAAATACCTAGTCAATTTCTAATATCTTCTCTCAGCACAGTAAAAATGTGATTTTCAAAATTTCCATACACTTTTACCTGGCCTTCAAGAGCCTACCTTCCTTTTCACATTGTTCTAGTTTATTATTTAATGTGATACCTTTCTCCTAACAAAACCCCCCTCTTCTTACAGATTTCTCAGATATGCCTCAGCTTCTATTTTGATAATGGATTACAGAATGGTATTTCAAATGAGTATATTACTATAGCTTTTTGTTTTTGTTATTGCTGTATTTTTGTTTTGCTGCTATTTGATTAATATATTTCTAAGTCTAATCCTTTTTAAAAGAAGATAAAAAAGTTAGTGGAGTTTCACCTTAACAATAAAATTGAGAGAAAATTATACAGTTTCTCTAAACCCCGTGTCCCATAACTGGCATAATCTTCTCCATTATCCATGTCACTCATCAGAATGCCATATTTTTTTTGACAAGTGTGAACTAATGTTGACATATCCTGCTTACCCACCTTGTGATTCACTCTGGGTTTTGGGCATTGTGTGGATTTGAATAAATGCATAATGACATGTATCCGTATTGTAATATCAGACAGAGTATTTTCACTGCCTTAAAAAGCTGTGCTCTGCCTATTATTTTCCCACCCAACTCTCTTCTCTGGCAACAACTGACCATTTTATTCTCTCTAACATTTTGCCTTTTAAGACTAATTCTTTAGAGCCTATACACATTTCATTTATTTCCAGCTTACAGGGCTGCTAATGATTAGTTGGGATTTTTTTTTTCTCTTATATTTTCAGTCATAAATCTTTTGACTTTGCCAGAGGACTTGTGCCTGTGTTTGGATATATCTTTAATGATCATACAGTTTTCAAATTTGCCTTAGTTTTCATCTCCTAATCTACAGTACCTCAAATTCAGCCACAAATTTGGTGCTCTATCCAGTCTTTGGGGATCTGACTACATCTTTGTGACAGTACAGTCTTTATGTGGCCCTATAATGGCAAGGCATTTTAAAGCCCTCTGTGGACAACTCATTCCATAAATTTTGCTTTTAAATTTTTGGTCATCTTCATTTTTGCCCCCATGCGCATCAAAATTTAATGCAGTTACAATATAAGATTTCCTTTATACTCATTATTCCCTTTATATTCTTTATTTCAACAAATATCCTTGAGAGAAAGCTACAACCTTGATCTTAACCTAGTTATCTCAGTTAATGACACTAGTCTGCAACTGAGATTTTTTTAGGGAACTGCCAGACAAGTCAAATTGTAAACCTTCTCTTGCTATGGGGCTTTTTATGGAACTCCAAGTATGGTCTAGCCTTGTAGGTGGCTACAGGCTGCTTGTTTTCTCAGTAACTAGGTTTCTGAGTCTGCTAGTTTTCTAGGTTATAGCAGAGCTGGGGAGAAGGGATGTGAGTAAGCGAAACAATTGTGCCACAAATCTCGCTGTTCTTACTGAAAGTCAGTAGATTTTTCTCAAAGGACAACAACAAAAATAACACATTCCCCACCTTATTTCATTATTTTGGTTAATTTCCAGAGATCTGAAAATCTTGACTTTAGTAATCTGTAGCCAATTATTTTATTGTTGTTATGAAGGAACATAGATTCTTGCTCCGCTTTTCTGAAATCTCAACCCTCCCTTTTTATCTTGTGAAATTCTCAGTGAGTGGTTTTGTTCTTTTTTTATGTCAAACTTATTTTTATGACAAAGCAGACAATATTCTGTTTTCTTAACTGACTGAACTCATTGCGTCATTGAATTTTCTATTGAGACCTGCATTTGATCAGGAGTCCTGAAGGTGAAAGGAAGAAAATTATTATTACATCCAGATACTTTGTTTTACATAAAGCATATAAGCTAAATTAATATTCTCTTTAAAGGATAATTTAATCCTCCATGTCTAAATAGATAACACAATTTAAGACTCAGAGATCTAAAATTGTGTAACATCAAAGGCTGTGATTTGTAAGCTACTATTCAAATCCACTCTGTTGCTATACTAGTAGATTCTATTAAATATTGGATCTTATATAAAGTTTTTACATTTTTATTTACATACCCATGTCCCTCAATAAAATGAGTGCTTGAAAAGTAGTAGCACTATTAATTCATATTTATATCTCAGTAATCTGCCATTTTTTAACTGTTATCCAGTGAACATGATGATGTATGAGGAAATAAATGGATTATCTTAATTCTCTAAAATAAAAGAATTGAATAAGAAGAATTCCTACATAGATGAAAGGAGCTGTATTTCCATCTCAACAAACATTGTGAGTCAGTGTACATTTCTGTGGTGGATGTGGTATCATCACATTTGACAAAATTTGATACTCAAAAAATTTATTTTTGTTATAGATGTATTAAAGTGAAGATAGACTTAAGAGAACTGGATGACATTGATAAGTATCAAGTTCTCTCTCATAAGAGAGGCATTTGTCCCTTTCCTCAAAAAAATAGATGGACGCTAATGTTTTTTTTTTAAAACCTAATATCACTAAAGGGTAGGATCCAAGATACTTTAATTCCATTGATTATGATCATAACTACTTATGAAACAAAGATAGGGAGAAAAAACTGTTCAATTAAGTTTTGGCACTGTCGTTTGGGTTTAAGTTCTAGGAAATTGTGTGAATATAAAGCAGAATATTGCTTCTGAATTTGTATGAGAATAAACATTGATTCTATCCACTTAAAAATGAAAAGCAAATATAAATACTGACCAGCTGGATTTCTAAAGAGGGTTTCATGAAATAATGAAAGTACACAATTTATATTATTGATTTACATATGGCCAACACTTAGAATAAAGGATTTTTCTCTCTGTGTGTGTATGTTGGCTTGCTATTTTATTTTCCTGTGATATTTTAACTTTCTTTTAGTGACTGTGGAAACTTGTGATGTGATGAGCCCAGGTTATGGTCCTGCTCAAATAAATGCATTTGACACAGGCTGACATAAATCTTTATTCTTTACCCATTCACTGCTATAGCCAAATTCTCATGCATCTCACAAATAGCCACTCTTCGACAATCCAAGGTGATTTTATAATCAGAATACATCATAACACAGCTTAATTCTTCTTTTCTTTGATTTTGGCCTTGGCCTGCTGGCCTCCTCCTCTATATTCAAAACTTCACTCCACTTTCAAAACCCATATTCAAAATCACCTATCTAATATTTAGCTTCATGTACACTTGTTCAAAACTTGTGTTTTGTTTTATGCTTCCACCAAGTACCATTTAAATATTAATATTAATGATATATTTTTATGATCAAAGTTAAATTGTCCATCTTTTTTATGACTGTATTAAATGATTGCTAGGAAAAGACCATGGTAGTATGAATTTTCTACCAGTACTTCATATCCTTAATATCAGAATGATTTGCATTAAGGAAATGCTGTAAGTAAATGTAATCTTGTCAGTTACAATACAGATTGAGGTCAGGTTTCATAGAATTTATGTACTGAATTGAAGCATGTGATATTTACACTCAGTATCCCCTGGGGAAAATTACTTCACTTTTGGATATCTTGGATGCAGGGAAAATGACAGAATACTAGAGAGAATGTCATATTGCACAGACTACTTTAAGCATTTCTAATACCTAACTTATTCCACTGTATGGAGTTATGCATGTGCATATTTGAAGGAGATATGTTTGTAAATCTTTCTGCTGACAGTAAAATAGAGAGCTTTAAATACATTTTGGTGCATACCTGACATTTTCTTTCTGAACTCAATAAGAATGTAAATGAAATTGTGCAGCCTGTATATAAATATTCTATAGACATCGATTTGGAATACCTATATTGAAGCCATAAAAAAAAAAAAAAGATACCTAGTAAATACGTTTAGTTTTCACTCTTAGACCTGTGGAAATGCCTGACAGTGCAAAATGTCACTTTTAATGTATTTTACACCAATTCTGTGGTACCCAAAGACGAATGTCAAGTTATGAACAAATGGAAGTGGCACCAAAAAAGAGGATGTTATCTTTACTCAAACATCCTTATATCCCTGTTATGTCTGAAAATGGAACTTAGCTAAACAGATTGAAAAACTTACATAGTGAGGATATAATACAACTTTTGTCTTCTTTTTACTATGAAATGCCAAGTTTCTACTATTACATTTATATACAGTTTCCCCATGTTTATAAAATGGAACATAGGAATTCAAATGGCATCAAAGTGAAAGAAACAAGAGAGCTTTTCAACTCCAATCTCATTTAATTCTGGGCAACTTTTCAATCTTAGAGTGGATTACATTTTTATGTTTTACTGGCTATTCCAGTAAGAACTTCTGTAAATCTTAGCCGTATCTAACTCCTGAAAATCCATGTAGATACAGTCCAAATCTAATTTAAGTAATATTTTACTAAAATATTTCAATTGTATTTCTTTTCTTCAGGTGTGAGATAATGCATTAATTCAGATAGCTGATTAACATCATGAGGAAAGCAATGATGAGTTTGGAAGATTTATAAAAATTAAGAAGAGTCACTATGCTACTTTTCCTGCCATTTATGGTAGACCTTAACACCAATGCTGTCATTCATTTGGGATAAATAATGTCTTTGCAGGTATAATATAAAAGACCGGGAACTGATTAAGGACCAAAAGGATATGCATCCTCATTAATTTCATAAATATTTCCAGTTTTTGAGTTCGATTCAAACCACATCCAAGATAAATGTCTTTTCTTTCTGACTATCCTTTACTTAGCCAGATTTATAAATCAAAAATTTTAGAAAATATTTCTCCATACCCATAATTAAACTTGATTTTCCTTTGCTAACTCATCTGAAGCTGCTTTGATCACTTATCTGAAGAACCCAGAAGGGTGTAGAATGATTCCTGTATATCCCAACAACCGGAACTCCACAAAAACATTTATATTTTCCTCTCAAAATGCTGTAACTATGTAACTACATACATTAAGTAAAATGAAACATGTTTACGCCCCCCCAATTTTTCAGCCAAAATCCCTGTAAGATATTAGGGCAGGAGAATAAAATTTGATTTCATGTTCTAATAGGTACATTTAATATAAGTGGAATATTAAATTTATTATTTCAAAGGATCTGGATTCAAAACTTATTTAATTTCTGTTTGTAAAATTAAGTTACCATTGTGCTGAGACTAACAGAATTGCCTGGAGGAAACTGCCAGGAGGTTAATTACCAAGTTCTCTTGAAAGTCAATAGTTTTTTTTCAGCAACCTTCTCCACTAAGGAAGTCCTTAGGGTATTTATGCCTGAAGAACATTACTATTAGCATGTTTTTTACATTCTTGAAAAAGATCCATATTCCAAATAAAATTTGCCTCCTAGCAGAGAAAGTAAAACATATTTGTAAATAACCATGAAACACCTCTGAAATAACACTTACACAACAGATGATATACTTACATATCTAAATATGTTGTGAATTTAGAATTAAAATCATCTTTGTTTCAAAGGAAAATGCAGTGTTGTATGTTTTGAATATAATCCCTGTGAATTCATCTTTATATAATAACCACAGCTTTGAAGTACAGTATTGAGATGGATTAAAATTGTCAATGAGAAAGTTCAATTAGTTCTGCAATAATCCTGAGAGGTTATTCAGCTTGATGTTCACATCTATTCTCTTATGTAAGTGGCAATATATTTATTGAGCAGATATTACAAATGATTTGACTTCCTATGATGAATTAACATTTTGTTTTAGATCACAAAGAGAGAATACTTATTGCAAATATAGAATTAAAATTAAGAATCTAAAGGCCATTTAAATGTACTCTCACTCTCTGCTTTCTTGTTTCTTAAGAACACTGTTTTTCAGCACAGCACTCTTACTGTAAACATAATGGGCTTGGCTCCCCAGCACTCCTCAATGGTCCTCTAAGCAGCCACTCTCAGTGAATCATGTTTAGGTGTCAAGATGAGCTATATTTTTCATTCTCTGTTTCATCCAGCTTTTTCTTTGTGTCACATATATTTCTGAGGATATTGTCCCAATCTTCTTGAACACTTATAGGACTCAGTACTTTATTACATTGTAGTCATTGACCCACATTCACTTTCTTCAGACTGCCCAACTAAAATGTTGAATTTCTTTTTGACTACAAGATTCTTCAAATGTATTTGCTGTAAAAGAAACTTGGAAATTTTGCAGAAGTGTTTACATAAGAAGTGTATGGCTCAATGAACTTGACAATTTTTGCAAATTCTGTTTTTTTCTTGATAGAGATGAATGGTCTACATCAAGCAGTCCATCCTACCACTTTACACGACTTACAATACAAAGTAGGAATAGGAAGTTGCAATAGCATATCATTCAAAAGGGGAACACAGCCTTAGATCTCATGAGAATCGTTGTTCTATGGTAATTCTGAATTTCAGGCAAGGAACTGTTATCAAGTTGTTCTCTTAGAAGAGAAGATATTTTTGAAGATGGCTTAATTTTCTTCCAGGAGAGTGGCTTCGATGTCCATCTGTTTGTATTTAACTTGTGTAAACTTTCTTTCATCCAAGTTTTCCCCACTGAGTTAAAATTCTTTCTTTATTAGAAACTGCCCATATTTGATTTTGCAGCTTGATTTTATTAAACAAATTTTAAAACTCACAGTCCTTTTTCCTGTCTTTTAACAACTTTCATTATCTTTTCTTGGCTCCAAGATGGTAGCTCTTTTTCAAATAAAACTTCATAAATGTTCATTTGTTTTTTATTATCTGATGTGGGTTGTACTCTGTGTACCAAAAGCCATGTGATGTATCTCTTTTGTGTGAATGTCATGTGTCAGAGAGACAACTTCCTTAATGTTTTTTGAAAGTGTTTTTGTCAAGTTGTGAATGCTAAGTACTTCTTTCAATCTTTCAGAGGTCATAAAGATTTTTAGAGCTAAACCCTCGATTTGATACTAGTTTTGAATTCACTTTATGAATCTTCATCAGAGAGGAGACTAAAGAGGAAAAAATATTCAGAAAGATTGAATTTTCTCTATTTCCTTTAAACCCTATATGGAAACTAAATGATTTCTTCATTAGGTTATCTTTTTGCTTATCAAATCACAGACTTACCAGGACCAATCAACATTTACAATATTGTGGGTCAAATGCTCAGTTATGTTAAATATACTTTCTGTCTTTGTCATTATTGTAAACAACTGTTTTGCTAGTAGTGCCACCTCAAATCTAGTAGTTTCTCCAACCTGGTAAGAAATAAATATCTCTCCAGTACTATTAAGTGCTAAGCATTATTTTCCCAAATCTTGTTGCTTCTTTGTCATACATCCATCTTTGACATGGTTCCAGCCAATGCCACATGGCATACATTTTTGTTAAGGCAGGGATTCTTCACATCAAATTTTGTGCCAGTTGGGTTTTGACTCATGAAAAATCATTCCTATATGTACTGTCTTAAAACAAGAATTATGTATTCTTACAGTGCTATGGCTTGATAAGGAAGATTTTCTGATATTGATGGGTTTACCTGAGTCTGGACAGTTTCAGGTAGCCTCATTTAATTTTTGGGGGGTGGTGAGCAGTAAGGTTGGCATGGCGATAAAATTTCACTCAGTTATTTTAGAGTTAAATCTTTGTCAATTGGACAACACTAGATGCATATAATCATCCAGCAGGCTATCTTGGACTTGTTAACCAGCTAGAAGAAACATTTCTATCAGCATAAGGCAACTGGATTAGAAGGTAGTTCTCTTCTGGACCCTTTTAGTAATACAAATCTGTTTCTAGCATCTGTTGTTAGTTCATTCTCCATCAGCTATTGTTTAAAACAATTCATATATTTTCAGGGTTTTTTTGTTTGACAGCTTCTTAAATTTGATTTATCATATTTATTTAGTTAGTAAATAATTAACAACTAATTACAAAATCCCAGGGTTCTTTAACAAAATAAAGTTGTTTTTTTTTTTTCCTTAAGTCATATAGCAGTTGGAGCAAGTAGGAAAGGATCTTTGCTCCAAACTGTATTTGAGAGAAAGAAGATTTCTATCGGTCCTAGTATTCACCTCTTTGAGATTTATAAGTGTTCCATTTTATTGTTTGTGTCATCTAACTGACAGTAATAAAGAAGAGCCCATGCAGAAGGCACATACACTGTTGATCATTACCATCTATATAGAACACACATATCATTTCTACTCTTAGTCTCTGAATGAAAACCAGGCATTAATATCTATATAGATACAGATAAGCTAGAAAAATACAGTATATAGTGGTCAAAGGAAAATGAGATACATTTGATAAAGTCACCCAGTTCCAAGCCTTAGTACACAAAATTCAATACTGTGTTTTACAAAATGGATATTTACCTTGTATTTTTGAAATTTTGACCTATCTAATACATTCCAATGCCTATTAAAAAGTACCTCCTTAGAGGTTTTAATATACTAGTTATAAAACATATAATTAAAAAATCTCAATATGCATAACTATTTTAAATAGAAGATGCCAAATGCGAGCTTAGTCATAGTGAAACAGCCGAACACATTTCCATTTTTTCAATTTATCTTGAGTATCCAAAAGTTATCAGAATATTGATAGACAGAAAGTAGGAGAGGTCATTTCCCTACAGGTACATTATGTATTTGTAGTGTTCATAGAGAGTGACTCTTAAGGGAAGCACATAGTATGAGTACCCAGAGATTATTCTGACAGCTATTGATAGACAGAAAGAAGAAAGTCATGCAGAACCATTTAGGTATTTAGAATCTTCAGTTTATTTCCTTGAAGGAATGATTTGATTTTTGACCAATGTTCTTTCCTGGCCAGTGTGCCTGAATGATAATACTATTACTATCCAGATATATGTGGGTTTTCATATTGGTTTAAAAAGAAACAAACAACATCCTTGATTCCATTTACTATGTTCCTGCTTTATCTAATATTGTCTGATTGCACGTTTTGAGAATATAGATATTTCCCATCTGCAGCTATTTGTATTTTTCTGATATCAGACAGTAAGGGTTAGTGTTCTTGTTCTTGTTGTACTTACTTTTTAAAATTTGACTTTTTCTGCTAAATTGGTGCAATACATATGTGTTTTCACTTTACTGTCATATAAACACATAGACATTGAAAATAGAGAAATTTACCTTCAGAATCTCTTAAGAATTTTTTTGAAAACTAAGTATTTTCTTTAACTGTGGATAAAGATCTTACTTTGCTATCCTGAATTAACATCTTCATTTCAAATAGATACCCTATTTGGAATGAGATGAAAATTTAATACTCCAATTGTATGCCTCATGCTTTGTATAGTTTGAAACTAATGATTATGCTGCTTTAAAAGACAGTTATCACATATTGGGAAATGGGAATTGTTTGTTCAAGATTAAATGCTGCATTTACCCATGGAGATCAGAATTATTGCAAATGTTAAAATGAAGGAACATTGAGTTCAGAGGTTCTATGCTTACAAGTATTAGGGATTATAGAATTTTATAAATATGATTCCTAGATCAATCAGAAAATAATTAGGACATATTCTCTTTTTCAAAAATTACAGCACTAAAAATTGAGCAATATTACCAGGTCAATCATTGTGGATCATTGATATTCTATAAGGAAATGTCTAGATTTCAGTTTGCTTGAACTTAATTTAAAAGGCATTTATTTGAAAAAATATTGATTCTCTTGTACTAAACTTGTTGCTGTGTATTGGCTAATACTTAACATAAAACACAATCTAATTATTACGAAGCTTATAATTGTTTGAGAAAGTATACCTAAAAAGCAAAAATTCAGTGTTCTAGCTTTTAATATGTAGCTAAATGTGGTAATATACAATTGTGCATAGAAATAGGAACAGGGGCTGATCCTAGTAGTTTGGAACTGTCTCCCTTGTGTCAATAAACAGACATATGTTCCACTAAATTATACCCCGCCCATTGTTTATTTCTTACTCACTAATAACATCACAGGAAAAGAACAGAGCTATTAAAAGATGAACAGTGAATGTGATATAAGGAACTGTAAAACTTTGGTACAATACATATGCCTTACACACCCATATGGCTTCCTATAGTTCCATCACATATATTGTATATCTCCGATTTTTGAAAATTGCATTTTTAAAAATGCATTAACACTGAATGTGTCCAACTGAAACAAATACAAGCTATATAAAATATTTGATTTTAAAAGTATGCTTCAAAACAGAATATTACAGATACTTTGCATTAGTAACAATAGTAATAATGAGGTTGATGAAACAAAATTCAAGGAGTTATTTACTCATTGACCATTAATTTTTATGAATGATGTAAAATATAGTCTAGTGATATTTTTAAATTTCCACTTTTTTCCTAATAAGATAAAAATTCCAAGTAATTTGATTTTATGAATTGAACCATCATAGCGAACTGGTAGAAAAATCATATACATATATACACATGCACAACAGTCTCAATTGTATTAAAGAAAACGTGTGGTTATTCTGTTGTTTTACTTCGGCAGCTTTGCCTAGTTTTTCACTAACCAACTGTCATTTTGCTCATGGTAAATATTTTTGTCTGGTACTACTGAAATGAGCCCATGTCTTACTAATCAAGTATTTCCACCTGTATGACCCTCTTGTTCCAAAATGTTGATTCAAATATCTAATTTCAAATGTGGTTGTAATTCATATGAGTCATCAGTTGATTAATTCCATAAAATTACAGATATGTTGCAGTCTGCATGGTGGTATAGTAACAATCTGTTTCATTCATTTTGTAATTACCATCTGTTTGCACTGATGTGGTAGGATATGCCACTGTCATAAATTACAATGAGATGCTTACAGTAAGCAGTACTATACGTAGTAGATCATTATCAAAGACATATTTCATACATATACTGGGTGGCTCTTAAATCTTGGAGAGTTCACTGTTGAGCATTGAAATAGTGCAGTTGAAAGTTCTGCTTAATATTAAGTAATAGCATTTTTTTTCTCTTTAGATCTCACCTAATTTTGTTCTTTTATGGATCATTTGTAAGAAACTGATGCACTTTCACTATCAACATACTGTATTTTAAAAACTGTCATTCATTCAATGAATAGTTGTAGATTAAATGTGTGTCTATGTTCTGCACTGAAGTTATAAAAATTCCAACATTCAGTACTTACTATCAGCAACTGGTTTCTTTGTAGAGTATAGATGATAAACTATAAACTATTATGACTAACATAAAAATTAGTCATAATAAAGACATATATACAGGGGTCTTGTTCTCCATATGGTTGTAGTCATGTATGTCTTCTTAAAGGACATGATATGTGAAATGAATCTTGATTCTAATGTTAATTTTATGTGTCAATTTGATTAGGCTATGTTACCTAATTATTTAGTTGAATTTTTGTCTAAATGTTGCTATGAAAGTACTTTGTGCATATAATTAGCAATTATAATTATTTATATTTACTATTAGGTTTATGGAAGATATGTATTTTGAGGAATCCATGTAATTGAAATATGTAGGGTAAGACAGAAGTGTGGAAATCTAGGCAGTATGTCTGTTATAGTCTTGAAGCAGAATCCCTTTCTTCTATGTTAAACTTCAGTTATTATTCTTATGGCCTTCAACTGATTAGATATGTCTTACCCATCTTATGGAGAGTCATTTATTGTTCTTAAAATGTGTGTATGTTTCTATATGCAGAGAGAATGGAGAAAGAAAACCAATGAACTTTATGACCTATGAATTTATATTGTGCATAATATGTAATATATTTGTTAATACATTTGCATGTAATATATAGTAATATAAAATAATATATTATATAAATATATAATTTACATCATGTATATATTTATATTCATGTAAATCAGTTAGAGTTAACCTTGACAGGATGATTACAGATTCTAAATTGCCTCCAACATTGATCATCAAAGCACATTATAAAGAAAAGTTATGAAGAGTGAACTGTTTTAACTACTAGAGGTGGGACATCTGATCTAGAATCTGAGGGGAGGATCTGTGATAATTCAGTGTAGTAGTACTGATATTATGACAATGAAGTATAAAAGGGAATGCATAAGGGTTATATGTTTTATTTCAGTAAATAATATATTTTCATATTAAACGTGGATTATGGCTTATTTCATATCATTTGAAATGAAGGACCTAAGTTCATATTTAATTATTTGTTGTTGTAGGGTTTATTGTATTTGTTTTTAAACTTGTAATAAATACAACTATTATGACTTTTTTTAAACTTTATGTCTTTAGTGCTTCAGATTTTATCTCATCTTATTTACCCTCTTCTTTCAAATACCTTAACATTTCCACTAAGGAATATTTCATTGGTTATGTTTTCTGAATGAGGGTGAGCTTTAGACAATTTATACTAGAAAATCCATGGGTAAGTTGTCATAAATTAAACTGAATTTAACTACTTATGTCATACTTGATAGAAAGCTTTTCATGTGGAAGATGTGAAAATATATTAAAAACTAAAATTATTCCTTCTGAATTTATAACTATCCCTTAGCCAATCAATTTTTCAGGCAAGGATATCAGCAAATATTTTAGGTAAAGGACCAGATTAAATGTTTAAGTCTTTGCATTTCGTACTGGTTCAGTTAAGTTTGTACACCACTGTCACAGAGCTAATTCTTTTTTTTTTTAAAGAGTTACTTATTTATGCATACAAGAGCTGGGGTACAGGCCAGAGTCCAGGGAAGTGAGAGGATTCACCAGAGATAGAGTGGGGAGCAGACAGGCAGACTGACTGAAACACATTGCTGAGGGGAGCAGCTGGCAAAGCAGAAGAGGTCTGCTGCGCCATGTGGGTCCCCTTGTGTTGCTGTACTGCAGATGCTTCACAGTGTGGAGCTCAACCTGCTGCACCACCAGGGAGACCCCACAGATCTAATTCTTTTAGTATAAACTGAAAATGATGTTTTCAGGATTGAATTATATAATTTTTCATTCAAAAATATTTATCAGGTGTCTCACGTTTTTGCTATACTTACTTATTTTTTAAAGATTTATTTATTTATTTGTTTGTTTGTTTGTTTATGCATGTAAGCACTGGGGTACACAGACCAGAGGTGTGGGGTGGGGAAGAGGATTCACCAGATTGAGTGAGGAACAGAACACGCAGATAGACTGAAATACACTACTGAGGGGAGCAGCAGGTGAGACAGGAGAGGTCTGCTGCACCATGTGGGTCACCTCCTTGGCCAGGGATCGAACTTGTGCTGCAATGGGTGCAGATGCTTCATAGTGCAGTGCTTAAACCCTTCAACCACCAGGGAGGCCACATATTGGGGTGGTATACTTATTTTTTAGGCTCTTTATCTTTCAGTTATATAGTTCAGCACAACTATTTTCCTCTAAATTTAGTGACTGAAAAGAAAACATTTGATAACGTCTCAGAATTTTGTAGGTCCTTTTGTGTAGAGGACTGGACTCCAGGCAAGTTTTGGTAGGTCAGTTTTTCATCATCATTTGGTATTACTGGTATAATTTGGTATATTTACCTGAAATCTGAGCTGATTTAGAGTGTTCGTGATGACATCATGCATATGTATGAAATTTTGCCAAAGTAATCAGAAGGCTAAGTGCGCCTGGCACCTTTTTCCTCTCCAGGTAGTCTCAGAGTTTCTCAGTGTGATCTTCAGGTGGTAGTTAGGATTCTTACAGCAGTAATGGATTAATGCACAAATTAGCATTTTTTACTAAAGACTTGGCTAGGAACTTTTATGATGTCACTTCTTCCACACACAAAAAGTAAGTCATGGGCCAGCGCAGAGTGAAGAAAAGTAGTGTAAAACAATGCATCTCACTCAGTGTTAAAAAAAATTGTGGTCAATTTCAATCTCACATAGCCTGCCATTTCATTGTAAATATTTTAATATGTTTTCTCACCCTTCCATGACCTCTATATTATATTTTTCTTTTTCAGAATATCACATCTCAGTTAAGTCCAAATGTAGTTCCGTGCATATGGTGCTCCTCCATCTATTAATTTGTAATCTTAAGAAATAACTTTTTTACCTCTCACACAGGCAACATATAATGGAGATCTAGTCATGGAACAATTGTAATGGACACTTCTGCTGGCAAAGCACCGGGGCTTGGGGATATAGATAACCCTAAGTCATAAGTGAACTGTAATGCTGAAATACACCTGCATGTGTGTTGTCTAATCCTCACTCCTCCTCCCTAATACAGATTCTCTGAAGATCTTGGCTCTATCACTAGATTTTGTTTCTACCATTTGAAGCTTCCTTTATTTTCCCATATAAAATGGACAAAGTTTGTGAGTGAGGATACTGTTTTGTTTTATTTTTAGTACATGGCAGTTCCAAACACTTCTCTGTACGTTGTGCTATCTCTTAGTTCAAGAAGCCATATGTCTTTAAAAATATTGTGGGTTGCTTATGTTAAATTATGTTTTACTTTAGTAATCTAAAGCACACCTACACAAAGGCCCTCTATATGTACACTAAGAGACATAATGTTCTATAAAAATAACATTAATATTTTAAAATTATTTTGCTTTATTTGTCTAATAGTATTAAAATGCATTTGTATAAAAGATATGTAATAAGAAAGTGATAACTAAGACTCAAGAGTCAAGAAAATGTCCTTTTGACTCAAACTCCTATGGGCACATAGGAGTTTTCAGTTACATAAATTTGATGTCGTAAAATGTAACTAGAATGACATTTTCATTTGGATTGGATAGAATATATTATCATAAATAATAGAAGACATTGAGGCTCTGTCCTCAATTCTACAACTTTCCTTAAATATTTTATATAAATTCTAAGTTGACTATATGGAGATGAACAATGCATATTTATTGTCAGGGCTATATCATCTATCCTATACTAAGAAAACTAAGGATGCTACTAAAATCAGTATTGAGACTACAAACATGGTTTGCATTCATTATCCTTGGCTTTGAGTTTTGGTCTTACCTGAATTTCTACGACCACTGAAAATGCTTCCTCCTATACTTCAATAGATCCTTTTATTTCATCAAATACTATCTTGTCACATATGCCATTATTCTAGTGCAAAATATAGATTGTGGTATGTTTAATTATATTCTAATTACAGAGGAAAGCTATCAGTTTTTGTTTTTGTTTTTTTAAAGGTTTATCCATTTATGCATACAAGCACTGGGGTACAGGCCAGAGGTGTGGGGGGTGGGGTGAGAGGATTCACCACAGAGAGCAGGGAGCAGAACAGGCAGATCAACGGAAGTACACTGCTGAGGGGAGCAGCGGGCACAGCAGGAGAAGTCTGTGGCGCCATGTGGGTCCCCTCCCTGACTGGCAGCAGGGATCGAACTCGTGCTGCAGTTGCTGCGGTTTGCTTCACAGTGTGTTGCTTAGCCCACTGTGCCACCAGGGAGGCCCAAAAGCTATCATTTTTTGAACAAATGTATCATGATACAAAAATGTTGGTTATCACAGCTAATTTTTTTCTTCTTCACTATATTAACTATATCACATTAGCAAAGCTTAGTTTTCAGTTACATAAATTTGATGTGGTAAAATGTAACTAAGAAATTTAAGTCTTCTATTTCCAAAGCAAAAATTCTTTGCATTACTACATATATACTTTTTTTTTTTGCATTTTCAGATATGTGAGTAGCTGTGCAACTGAAAATTAGTTTTAGTATATAGCAATGTCAAAAATAGTAGCCGACTGTGCAAGAAATTAGAGATAATGGCATAAAAGTGATGGCAATTTGCAGGCTACTGGTTAAAGGATATTGGTTCTCTCCTGCTGTTGAATATGAGCTCAGTTCTAGGGCTATATCTATAGAGAGCTGAAGTTTATTAAGAATCCACCAAGGCACAGACTCTGTGCTTAATGTTTCGTGTGTAGTCAAGAAACAAGTCTTTATTCATTTCTGATACAAATAAATTATTCCTATGAAGACCCCCTGTGTTAATTTCTTTGAAAATTCATATTAAGAAAAAAGCTTTGATGACTTTACATAAAGATAGCAGGAAATGTGTTGAGAATTAAAAAAATGTTTCATTGAACATTTCAATAAAAGTCCAATAGACGGCATAGAAGTCAACAGTTTCATTTTTGTATATTTCATGCTCTATTTCACATCAATATTTCTGAAATGTTCTTTTTTTGTATGTGTAAGTAGATGTGGGGGCAAAGTGTAGAAAATATTATGTTAGAGTTAGTTAATTGGGAAAATACAAATATATAGTTGAAAGAAAATATGCTTAATATATATTAGAGCAACTAGTAGGAAGAAAAAATATGAAAATCTCAGTGTATTCTTTTAATTCAGAAAAAGAAAAAAAATTTAAAAGTTAATTTTATAGTGAGTTTTGAAATCCAAGAGTGCAGCTTGGCAATGAGTCTGCCCTAGCATCAGGCAGGGTAAGTACTATATATGAAAAGGGAGTGTTTGTCCATAAACTCTGTGCAGCTGAATTTTAGAGTTGCTGTATTTTATAGCAGAGCCTTTCTAAAGTCTATAAAACTGTGCCTATATTATCTGACAAGACAAAATGCACGTGTAGGTATGATTCAGGATCTTGAAATGGGAAATTATTCTCCATTATTTAAGTAAGTGTATAACAAAACTTACAAAATCAAGCTCCTTTTGTCCCACACACAAGGAAGATCAAATCACTGAAACACTGGTGCTTAAAAACACTTAGATTAAGTTTATTATAACGGACAGACAAAGAAGCTTAAGAAAACAAAACAAAACAAAGCAAAAACAAAAACATGAGATTCTATATATAGGTTCTGGGGACATGGTTGCCAAAAAATGTTAAATTTTGTTGACGGGACAGTCATAAAGCATGTGGACTTGATTAAATTTCCATTAGCTAGTCCTAGGACAGTTCATTCAGCAGAAGTAGGGAGAGGCTTTTTCCTTCAGGTAACTGGAATTTTGAACTTCTGTGGTGGGTTCCACTCTGGGCAGCCCCTCCTCTCGTGACAGGTGACTTCTGCCTCCAGTCTTCAGGAGCTCAGCTCAAGACTAGTGCGTCCACTCACAAGGTCAAGTCTCTGTTGCTTTCCTAAAAGCATACCTCAATAGAAAAGTGTAGACTTTTTTTTTCTTTTTTTCTTTTGTGTTCTTAGAGTCTGTAAGTAATTTTAGCCATTTAGTCTCTTTGAAGCCCTTAAATTATAGGAGACCTTAAATCTTAGACATTTTCCTGACTGGGTTAGAGAGAAAGATGTAACTAAGAAAGAAGGGTCAGAAAGATGCAGAATTGTTAACTTTGAAGAAAATGAAGAAGTCTAGGAGCCAAGGGATGTGTGGAGACTATAAAAGTTCTTCTTGAACCTGGCAACACTTTGAGTTTAGCCCAATGAGATCCATGCTAAGTCTTCTGACCTCCAGAACTCTGAGATAAAAAATATGTGTTGTTTAAATGCCAACTATATTTTGAGAACAATAGAACATTAATGCACACTCTCATTTGATAAGGCACACTTTTTTTTCACTATATGGCTATATATGGCTATAGATATTATAATATTATTTAAAAAGAAACATTTCTTTTCAGAGAATTTTGTTATTTGATTTATAATATACTAGAATCCATAAGAAATCAAAGATTTCACTTTGACACACAAGTTAAGAAGAACTGGCTCACACCTAATGACACAGATCTGGTCTGTTCCATATAGGAGTCTTTTTACTGGCTATATCACATTTTTTCTGTTTTGTTTTTTTTTTAAGATTCAATTTATTTTATTTATTTTTGCATAGAGGGGCTAGCTTTGCCAGAGGTGCAGGGAGTGAGAAGATTCACCACAAACAGAGTGGAGGGCAGAGCCGGCATATTTACTGAAACACACTGCTAAGGGGAGCAATGGGGGAGACAGGAGGTCTGCTGCCCTCTATGTCTGTTAGCTCTCTGGCCAGGGATTGAACTCAGGTAGTAAGGGTGAAAAGGTGATAGCACTGAGACTTAACCCCTAGGTTGCCAGGGAGGACCCTTTTCTCAGTTTTTAAGAAAGTATGATGAACTCAGGGATGACTTCACCTAAATATTAATTTAATAAAATAGGAACCAATATTGTAAGTAAATTCATGAGGAAAAATAAAGGCATTGAGAAATTAATCAAATCTCTTAAGTCAAGATAAGACGATAATTTAGTATATGTCAGCTATCCTAAGATAATTATTAGCAGTTGTAGGATCATTATATATTGCAGAGAAGTACATGCACTTAAATAGAATTTTTCGGCATCTCTGGACTCTCAGCTTAATTTTCCAGTGTTTCTTTTCTCATGAATTATTCATTTTTCATTATAATGCATGTGACCTTTTATTATTACAATAATTTATCACTTAAAAAGTTTGTATAGTGTGTATTTTGAAATCTGTAAAGTTTTATTTAAATTATAGAATGAAAGACGTTTGTATAGTGATTCTCGGGTTTTTGTTGTTGAGAATTTACACATATAGGTCTATAGAATCTATACCGGATGTCCTTTAAAGGATTTTATATGTAAATTTAATTAATTTTGCATATATATGTTCTATAAATTTTCACTGGAATAGAAGTGGGACTTACACTTTGAAATCACTAGTCATAACAGTTTACAGAATTTTGAATAAACTGAATTCTCTTCGTGTGAGTTTCTCCATCCCTTATTTTTGTGGCCAGAGTTAATTTACTAGTGTCCCCTGCCACCCTGATAGCAGACACATAGTTGTATCTTTTCTAATACCAATTCTTGAGGTCTCTGACACTGTGTATTTAATAATTCAATTCAGTTCTGGAACAACTACCCAGAGTTAGAATTTCAGTGTTAATTCTGCAAGTAAAAGACCCATGCCCACAAGACCACCCCAACCAGAATGCCTAGTTGCATTAGGGTACCCAGGCTATCTACACTTCTGTCTGACTTGCCAAAAATTCAGGCATTTCCTCAAACCCTTTCTTGGTTCTGTAATTGACTTAGAAAGAGTTACTAAATTTGGGGAAATGCTTTACTTACTATTATCTTTAATATAAATAATGCAACCCAGAATCAACTGAGTGGAAGGGCAAGGCTTACAGGGAGAGATCCCACAGCATCCACTACCTCTCTGAGCATAGCATCCTCCAACATGTCCATGCATGTCCAGGCTGGAGGGACTGCAAACATGACCATCCTGGTGTTTTTGTTAGTTTGCAATGTGATTGAATCTCTGGCCATTGTTGATTGAACTTTAGCTCTGGCCTCTCTTTCCTCCTACTGGAGATCCTGGTGAATAGCAAGTTCCAACCCTTTAATGATGGCATAGTCTTTTTAGTGACCAGAACCAGTCTATTCATAAGCATACACAGAACACTTTGGAGATTCTGAAGAATTTAGGAGATTTGTTTTAAAACCCTTGGACAAAGGACCAGTATATGTGTTAATACCACATCTCCATTGTGACTTTCCAACCCTTTGATAACTTACAATATGGACCTAAACACTGGTTCTGCTTTCAGACCCACTTGATGAGGCCTCTCTTTATGGGGATAGAGTTCATTTCTTGTCATAGATTCATAAATGCATTTGTGGATAATTGTTACTAGAGTCACACATAGCTGGTAAGGAAAAGCATGCCTACATATGGTTGATGACTTCTAAAAGCTTTGTAAAGCTCAAAATGAAAGCTTTTAAATAATAGCTCATAATAAAGCTTCTAAAAATCTCATAATGAAATAATTTAGTATTTGTTTAAAACACTAGTTTTGTTAGTGTTATCTCTATTTGAATAATTAGATCAGAAATTGACTGCTCTGATTTTTTTCTTTCTAAGTGGAATCCAGGTCTTCTGATGAATCGTGTGTGTGTGTGTGTGCGCACGAGCGTGTGTGTGTAGAACATGTGTCCGTTGAACTAAGGTAGTTTAATGTCTCTTGCTCATGCTGAGTTCATAGAAAGCTAAGAAATTTATAAATGTTGCAGAATCACAGAAGAATGAAAGTGATCCCTGAGCTAAGCTCCTATAATGTAATAAAATAGCTGTTCAGTTTTACTGAAGATTTAAATCATCATTAATTGAGAAAAGTTGTTTTTCTTCTGAAAATTTAGCATGGCACCAGGAATCCAGGAAGGCAGAGTACTATACCCATCATTATTCTCTATATTAACTTACTGACAAATTGTAATTCTTCCCATTTCTCTTTTTGATTTGTGCTTTGCCCAAAGAAGTAAGAAAAACCATACATGTTTCAAGCACTTTGTTTGCCTGTCCTTCTTAAATGTTATGTATAGTCAACAATGTAAGAACAGGAATTAGATATCCATTTTATGCAATTGACCATTACTTTTGCTGACCAAATTTCCATTTATGAGATCGTTGCATTATAAAGCTAAAATTGTGCTACATTAGAAGTAAAATTCAGTTTTTCAGTTGCCTAAAATTTTGAGCCCTCTTCCAGTATAATTCAAAAAAATCTAAGGAGGTGAACTCAGTAAATCACTTTACCCATGCAAAAGAATGGAAGGAAAATATAAAGAAAACAGTGTATATGGCTGGAGATTTTAAGTTTGTATTTACATGGAGCTTGCATATGTGGAAACTTTATTCAATGATTGATGTCTTCAAATCATTAAGATTCTCTTGTTGAACCTCCCTGGACATAAATAAATAAATCTTAAAGAAAAAAAACTTTTTTTAAAAAAATATTTATTTTTACTTATTTATGTATATAAGAACTGGGATGCAGACCAGAGGTGTGGGAGATGAGAGGTTTCACCAGAGACAGAGTGGGAAGCAGAGCAGGAAGATCTACTGAAATACACTGCTGAAAGGAGCAGCAGATGACACGACAGGAAAGGTCTGCTGTGCCATGTGGGTCATCTTCTGCCTATGGGTATCTGGTATGGAACTCCTGCTGCAGTGGCTGCTGAGACTCAACCCCTGTGTACCAGGGAGGTCCAAGATTCTGTTCTTTCTAAAAGAAAATGAGTCATCCCTTAAATGCCCCCAAGTACTAGTTTACAGTTTACTGCCAGAGGGACCAAAAAAAAGGCAATTGTTGATAAATATAGTTAAAGTAAAAGTTTTCTATTGATTAGAAATTATTTATTAATAAGTCACAGAAGCAGTTTCGTTTATAGTGTAATTAGAGTATAGGTAGGGTAGAAAATGTGTTAATTACTTTGTCTTTAAAAATTTGAGGTTCAAACTTTCTCATTCAAATTAATAATTTCATTCAATTTTAGTGCATTATGATTTTTTCTACCATATAAATGAAAAAAGAAACCAATTATGTAGTAAATTATAAACATTATTAAAACTAGTTGTAATCATTTTGACTAAACTTGCTTTTAAATTTGATGGTGTATTCTATAGAACAAGAATTATTTGTAGAGATTTTTTTCACTGGTGAAGAGATGGAAGCATTGGGCATGAAGATTATTTTCTACTGACTATTTGAGATCAACAAAAATAGAAAGAAGCCTTTGGAACTGTCTTTATCTGACTAAAGCAGAACCTTCAGAGAAGTGAGCTATCATAATCCCCTATTTTGAACCACTCAATCCCAAGAAGGAAATGGAATGAAATTGGTATAAGTCTTCTTTCTGGGAGAGTTTCATAGTCAGAAAGGAGAGCTAACTGGTGAAAAATTATATAAGCTGATATTATCACAAACTGCCATAACTTAATATTTGTTTCCCTATCACCTCATATGTTTTCCTACATTATACCTATGTACTCTTCACAGAGAAGCCTTTTTCCCCCTCTGTTCTGTTCTCTTAGTAAGTGCACCCACAAACCTTATTACACTTTCAATTGTGTGTAAATAGAATCAGTCTTTTCTTCTGTCAATCTTTTTTGTTGTTATTGTTAGTTAAATTTAAAGCCCCTAGTAATTCAAAACTACAGTAGTAAATCAAAGTTTTCTTTCCCACGTGGATCCTAAATGATTTATTAAACTAAATTTCTTCAACTGATAATATGCTGTTAAGTCTCAAGGAGGTTAAATGGCAATACATAGTTTTCAGATATATACTTTATTTTTATCAAAAATATAAGTAGTAATTCATAGCTGAAATTTATATAGGGCAAACAACATTCCAGTATGGCTATAATTGCAATAGTGGAATGGCATATAACCCCTATGAAGTGGTTCTCAAAGTGTGAGCCCCAGATTAGCACCCTATTAGCATTAACACCATCAAATAGGAACTGGTTTGAAATGCTTCACCCAGCCCTATTCAATCAGAAACTCCAACTTGGATAATCTGATTTTTATGTTGTTACTATTTTATCTAAATAATTTTATTTATTTATACATACAAGAACTGGGGTGTAGGCTAGAGGTGTGGGTGTGGAAAGGTGAGAGGACTTGACAGAGACAAGAGTGGGGAGCAGAAGAAGTGGATTTTTACTGAGCAGTGAGTAAGACAAGGGAGGTCTGCTGCACCATATGTGGTTTAGATCCCTGGCCTGGAGTAGAAATTCAGGATGTATCAGTGATAGGACAGAGATTGAACCCCTAGGTCACCAGGGAAACCCAATAAACTGATTTTTAATAAGCTTTCTTGGTGATTTTCATCCATGCATCCTTCTCAAGATCCTCCTTTGTTTCGATTTCATTAGTTTACAAATCAGGGCATATTAACATTCTTCTTATTTCATTAACTTAGCCAGCAATAGGTTAATGTTTTCTTGATTAAAATCAAATTATGTTTTCCATAAATAATATGAAGTAAAATAGACTTGCTAGAGATTTTCTATTTTGGTCACACAGCCAGATTTCTAAGAGAGTTTCTTTGAACAACAAAAGTAATTGTCTAGATATAAAGATTTTTAATTTTTTAATCAAAAATTGCATATATCAAGCAAATAAAATTTAAAATGCAGATGCTGACTGAATGCAAATTTTGGCTCCTTCCATAGCTAATGATATTACTAAAAATATTAGTGTCATCTTGGAATTATTAACAATTTAATCATGTCTTTTTCTTTCTAATATTGATTTATAAAATTTGACATCTGAAGGTTTGAATTTTTATCATAATAAATCATTTTATGTAAATTCATTTTAAGGCTATTATTTAGACATTTTGTACACAGGTGTTTTTCCTACAGGTTAAATAATCTCCCCATCAAATACTTTGCTCAGTCATCAGCTAAGGAGAGGGAAATTATGATTTTTAATATTTTCTTTTTTTAAGATTTATTTATTTGTACATACAAGATCTTGGATATAGGTCCAAGGTACGATAGGTGAGAGGATTCACCAGAGATAGAGTGGGGAGCAGAACAGGCAGATCTACTGAAGCACACTGCTGAGGGGAGCAGCAGATGATGCAGGAGAGGTCTGCTGCACCATGTGGGTCCCCTCCCTGGCCGGGATTGAACTTGCGCTGCTGTGCAGCAGATGCTTCACAATTTTGTATTCAACTTGCTGCGACACCAGGGAGGCCCAATTTTTAATATTTTCTTGCAATATTTAGCAGGATAAATTATAGAAAAACTAAAATTTATTTGAATTTATTTCTGATTTTATGAGGGAAATGCTTTAAGTAACTGCCCATATAATCATATTTTCTGTAAGACAATGTTTTTAAGGAATAAAATGAAATAGAACAAATATACTTACTTGCCTTTCCAGATCCCTAAATCATAGTTTTCAGGAAATGAGTGTGTACTAAGATAATCCCTGTTGTCTTAAGCATTGTTATTTTGTTTCCCTAATCTATTTTACCAGTTCTAGTCTTTTTTTTTTGTCTTTGTACCATATAGAGGGACAGCATACAACATCAGAAGATAAAATATATTTAATCAAAATATTGCTAAAATATGTCTCTAAATTAATGTTTCTATAAAAACAAAGGCCCAGTATTACTTATTTGCATGCATGTTCAATGCTTATTCATACCTATGGCAGCATTCAAATGAAATATCATTATGTCCCTGTCCTGTCCTCTGCACTTACTCTAGACTTTTATTTTGATATTTAGGCAGTGCCATTCAGGGGCTGAAAGTGAATTGTCACTGCTGATCTTCAACTTTGCTACAATGTGATTCATATGTCAAGTGATAAACATGCCAATGACCAACAGACATAGTTTTCTGATATAGTTACTTACTCAAATCTGACAGAGATGAGAAATGTCTGCTATCACAGCAAAATAAAGATGTAGGATTATTCTTTTTGTGAAGACCACACATAGCTTGTGGAGTTTTGACATTTATGAGAAATAAAACTAGGGACTTTTGAAGGTTTTTAAATCACCCTTACAAGGTTTCTTGCTGTTTTCAACCTCTTCAGAATTCAAAATGATCAGATCATGCAGGGAATTGATGCTGTAAATCAATGAAAGAAAACAGAACTTAAAACCCAGGAGAAGACATGATTTACTTCTGTCTAACATCACCCACACACTCCCTTATTTCCAAACTAGTTTATTAGACCTTATTTTGCTGTTAGGAGTACAATGAATTGGTGATATGATGCTAGGATATTTACAGTGCAACACAAGTTTTGGGAAATCTACCAAAATATCCCAAATATGTATTCACCATGTTATCTATGCCTTTACTATTCCTTATCTTCTTTAATTCATATTTTTCATAGTCCAGATCTATCTTTTGTATTTATTTTTGTATCATTAATGTAGCAAAGAAGTCTGTGCAAGCATTTTTCTCAGAAACCACACATAGCATGTATAAACGAGCACATCTAATATTTTCCCTCTTCTATTACTAAACTGTAGTAGAAAATGAAACTCAATATGATACTGCCAAATATTTTTTGAAACACTTGGAAGAAAAGAATACTGGATATACATTAGGTCACTCATATAGATTTTTGTAAAAATGATAATTATATTTTGGGGAAGTCTGTGAACTTGGAATATTTTTCCATTTAATTGTTTAATTTCTTTCTATTATGACTTTCAATATGCAAGTCTTTTATCTCCTTTGTTAATATTATGACTAAGTATTGTATTAATTCTGATGCTACAATAAATGAGATTGTTTTCTTCATGTCCCTTTCAGAGAGTTTTTTTAACATACAAAAATGAAATATATTTCTGTATGTTGATCTTGTAGACTTTAAATTTACTGAATGTTTTTATTCATTCTAATAGTCATTTTGTTGGATTCTTTAGTAATTAGGATTTATATGTTCAAGAGATTGAACATTGAAATTAATAGGTAGGATTACTTTATAAAATTTCTTCTTTGTGAATTGTCCAATGCCAATTATATCACATGCACATTTTAATGGTTTTTAATAGTATTTATTCTATTGTGTTACTTAGGGTAAATATTAATTCTTTTTCTAACAATGATATTTTTTCCTAATTTTTATCTGACTGGTGACATTTTTATGGTGTTAAATACACTGGTTCATTAAATTACTAGTCTTTGTAAAAAAAACTTTAAAATTTATATTCTATTTCTTTAAGAACATTCTTATAAAACTTGTATCTATTCCTAGGTGATGGTCTCCAAATATGATTTTGAATAATTTATTCCATCTTTATATGAATAAAGCTAATCATAATAAAAAGGTTTTCTATTATCCCTCTGCTTTGGTTGATCTTATAATTTCTTTAGACTAGCAGTTTGCAGTTTAAGTGATAGTCTGGAACTCCTAATGCAAGAACTATGAAGTACCATTAGCTTTGTTACCTTGTCCATAACTATAGGCAGGAGACTTAGTTAAAAGCAGAAGAGCACAGAGGAAATTATTTGGGAGATCTGGAGGGGTGTGATACTATATATCTGAATCACAAACAGTGTTGTAAATCAATGTTATGCCTACCTGTGATAAGGTTTCATAAAATACGAATTGTCTAAAAGAAAGAAATGTTTAATTTTCAAGCAATATTTAGTAAAGGCATTTCCATCTTGGTTGGAAAGCTAAGCTATCATTTCTGATTTTCATCTGCCACTTAATGTTTCTTAAAATGAGAAAAACCTTAGGGCTAAAATTTAGTTCAAATTGCTGCTGGTGAAACATGTCCTTAAGTTGAGAATCAAATCTAGGATGTTGATCTAAGACCTTTTGACTATTCCTTTGCAAATGAATATAGTACTTTGGACTCTATTAACTGGACAAGACAATTTGTAAGTAGCTTAAAATTTTGTTGATTAACATCTTGATTTACAGTTTAAAATATATAATGCCTTTCTTTCAGAATAATTTGTACCTCTTACTAATATATTATAGAGTGTATTTTGGTAAAGTCTTTTCTGTTTGAAAATCAAAAATATTCTATTTCATAATAGAAAGCATGTATCTTTAAAGGAGCTATTTCTATTTAAACTTGAATGGGCAAGTGTAATTTAAAATAAAAAGAGGTCTTTGGCTTTGTGGTTTTTAATGAGCGGGAAACAGCCTGAAAAATACTAACTACTAACGCAGGTGATTTATCAAGAAGACAGAATGATTCAGAGATTAAAGCTTAGAGCACTGAGGTGGAGAAAAGAGCCAGAAAGAACCCTTCTTCCTCAAGTGCCTCAATCAAGAAGTATTTCTTAAAGTGAAGATTGGGTCTTAACCAAGAGACATTTTTGTCCTTAGAGTAGGTATCTCTTTAAAAATGTGCATGTATAGATTTCACAAAACAAAGAAATTTTTATTGGTATGCACCTTTCATTACTTGCCTTTTGAATAGAAGCAGCTATTGAAGATATTCTTTCCCTATCAAACTATTTTACTTGTAGTAAATGGTTTCATTTTGGAAGCAGTTTAGTTTATAAAGTGCTCACTTTATTGCAGTTTCTTTCCCCTTCCTTTGAATTTGAGCTGGCCTAGTGTCTTGCCTTGATCAATTGATTGTGGCAGTGATAATGGCCAATAGTCTGCAACTTCAAGTGCCACATCTTAGAGAAACATCTGCTTCCACTTTTCATATCTGAGTGACTACATGACTGTAATGGAGTGAGGGTGAAGAATGGAATCCATCTTGGATTTCCCATAGCAGTTGAGAGTTCCCAGCTGAGGCGACCACATGAGTATCCTCAGCTAAACCAGCTTGTGACCAGTCGACTCACAGATTAATGTGAAAAAGTAGCAGCACTGTTGCTTTAAACATCTAAGTTCGGGGATGCTTTTATTATATAAAGATCGGAGACTAAAATTAGCTGAAACTGCTGAAAAGATGGTTCTGTATTTCATGTGCAGTGCTATCAGTATTTTTTCATATTATTTTCCTTTGCCGTTTTTTCATTCCCTTCCACAATTTTCTTCTTCTTCCTTCCCTCCTCTCTCCCTCCCTCCCTTTCATCTTTCACACTTTCCATTTTACTCTGCAGTTATGTTTCTACCTTTTCAAAGCCATAATGTTTAGACAAATATTCCTTTTTAATTTTTTAAAAAGATTTATTTATTTATACATGCAAGAGCTAGGGTTGCTTAACCCACTGCGCCACCAGGGAGGCCCCAGATTCTGCTTTATAAAAGGAAGACTTAAGCACATTTACATGTACATTACTGAATCCACAAGGACCTTGTCCTTGGTCAAATTTTATTGAGGATCATCTGGACCCTATTTTTATCTTCTTTCAACTTTAACCTACTCTCCTCATCCTGAAGAACCCAGCTTTGGCAAGCAATCCTGCTAATCCTGCTAATCTGATCACATTCTTTATCCTTCACCCTTGGTACTTAAAACCTTGACCAGCATTAGCAAGATTCCTATTAAATGTGTCTAATATGAATCCCTCTATCCTTGATATCAAATCAAGTACATGTTAGGAATCTTCTACTATTTACCACCTCATTCTGCTCTTTGGCTATAATTTCTACCTCTGCTGTATTGAGTTGAGTTCTACGCCTTGCCCCTATTACAAAAGTCTTTCACTTAGTGGAATTATAACCTAGTATTTTTGGTGGCAAGTTCTTAACCTTTGTCTTTTCCATCTTGGCAATGTGAACCACAGATTTTGGACCCACAATGTTGCCTCTTCAATGATAGCAGGTCTTTTCATATATGTCACTGTAACTGCCTGTATTTTCTGCCATAGCCCCTTTTTCATGCAATTTAATTTGAGTGAAGGTGGAGATGCTATGTGTCTTCCTATGGATTAGATATCCTAGTGTGGCCATCCCTTCTGTAATGCATTAGCAAACCCCTGTCTTCATGACACAGGGCAGACAGGGAGATGATAGCAGGACAGAACTCATGTATAATCACCACCCACTGAGCTGTCTTCTCCATCAATGTGATAAAAGCTATTGACCTTAGCTCAAAGGATAGATGGCCTTTTAGTGGAAACATTCTCTTTACTGGCTCCTTTCTTCTCAGCCTGACCCAACAGTCTTTGTATTCATTCTCTCCTTTTGACTCTGGTTTTTGTTTGTGGATATGCTTAAGCTGTTGATTAGGTGTTTAGTGGGCAAAGTCCTGGGTGAAGTGGTTCATAGTGGAAGGCACTTTCAGCTGCTTAGAGAGTATAGATTTTTCATGCTGCAGCAGAGATAAAGGGTCTACTTGATAGAGTAAGTAAAGGAGTTTTAGGAGTCAAATCCTTTCCATTGTTAATATTATTGGGCATTTTCTCAAACAATAGATGGATTACCTTCTTGGCCTCTCACTCTTTTACAACAGCAAGTGCTTCTTCTTTACCTTGGCCTTCTTTCCTTTCAGCATACTGGATAACAGGAGAAGAAAATGTGTGTATATGTGTGTGTATATGTATACAAATACAAACATTTATTTCACTTAGGAAGATATAAGTAATGGGAATTGTTAATTTCCCTAATTGTATAATTTAATACCAATATTTTGTTTCATTTTGATTTTTATTTTCTTTCTCCTAACGCAGTTTCAATATTTAAACATGTTGGTTTCTTTTCAAATTTTGTATATATTAAATTTCCCCAAATACAATGCATTATAAATTAGTTGTCTGAGTCAACATTTGAATCACCATTGCATTTTCTTTTCACACACAGTGTGTATACATATATGTATGTATATATATATAATATGTATAAATATATATACATATATAATCACAAATTAATGAGTTTGTAATTTTCTATACAAAAATTGCTGGCTTAATTATTAACCCGGATGCCTATTTTTGCATCAAATGTTTTACATATGTTTATATTTTATTTTGTTTGATTGGACATGAATGACCAATATTTGTATATGTCCAGTAAAATAAAAACAAATATACAAATTTTATTAAAATAAATTATAATCTCTGTTACATTGCTTGTTTTCTACAAAATGTCTGCTACTGTTCTACAAGAATAGCTTTCTGATATTTTTGAATTTTTGACTCTGGACAATGGTCAAATATCTTACACAGTGTTGATTCCTCCCAAAATTGGTCTATCCATGTTTTATAGCTAATTCACATGTCACTTTATTAATTACCTGGAATGAAAATATATTATCTTTTTGGCATCAAAAAGAATAACTATTGATGATCGCTGTTATATACAGCAGCTGTAAAATTTTAAATTATGCTATTGTGCACAAATTTCTATAGTATTTGGTGGAAAATTAATGCAGAAATTAACAGATATTTTTGGGAATGATTTAATTTCCTCATTTTATTGTTACATATGAAAAACTCATGGTATCTTTTTTTTTTTTTTTTTATGTATTAGCTCTTTGAGTAAAATGTTCAACAAGTTCATCCTGGAAATACTCCATGATAGAAATTTGACTCTAAAAATGCTAAAAGGAAGAGTGATTTGGCAAGATTTTCAAAATATAAAAACAACCTCAAGCATTTGAGCTAAATCCAGAAATGAGAATCGTATTATGAAACTAGGTTTTATTCCTGCCTACATGCTGAGCTGAAAATGAAGATGTATATTGATCAAACTACATAGAACACTCGCTGAAAGTCCTTTAGGCTGTTGTTATATTCTAATGAATGTCCAAGGCTCAAAACACATTATAATGTGCCTTGGAAATTCATCTTATCATATAATATATTTAAAGTTATAATTTTTAAAGAATTTATGCCACAAATTTTAATATAGAAAATAAAGATAAAATTAGCTTTAGGATTCAAAAACATAAAAAAAATAGATGAACAAAAGATACATTTTTAATTCCCTTTCAAAAGGTAACATTTTGGAAGAGATATGAATGCCTTTGGAGGTAATCTAATATGCATTTCATTATTCACAAAATTCCCAATAAATTAAATTATACCCTTCTTCCACAGTGACTTTAGTTTTTTAATGGAATGAAGCACCTTTCATGTGCAAATATGTAGAACAGTATGTGATACTTGTTAGACATTCAATTCGTAAATATGATTAATTAAAATAAGAAATTGTTATGGTTAACTAGTGACTTTTGTGTATTTACATAACAGCTATTGCCATGTACCTATAATTTTTTCACTTTTGAAAAGAAGTGATGTGTTCTAATTGAATCACTAATGGCTTATCTCAGGAAGCAGTTTAGTTCAGAAGCTGCTGGTTTTGTTTCTGAATCTTTTTAATAGAGTCTGTTATTTAATAGTCCCAATGTTTGTCAATATTTATTCTGTGCAAATTTGTATTCACAAAGATACATGTACTTTTCTTTCTCTCAGTGGAGACATAGACAGCGTATAGATTCCTGAAGTTTCAAGGACAGTTGTTATTTAACAAATAAAATAGGGTGTCTAATTATGGAAATCACCAAGTAAATATTCTAAATGCATGCATCCTGCAAAACAAATTGCTCTTGAATAGTACATGTATTTTAATAAAATATTAGATTATTTAAGAAAATCACCATGAATCTCCCATCTTCTCCTAAAAATATTGTAATACACAATGGAATACTTAGAATTGTGCTGAAATCTTTTGCTACGATGCTAATGACTTATGAAAGCAGAGTGGTGATTAAGTGAGAATACCAGGAGGCATTGGTCATGACAATTATATTTGACCTTCCTCAGACATTTAAATTCACTGAAATGGAATTAAATCTCATCTTCTAATGGGAACAGAAACTATTTCCAAAGGGGTAGTACTTAAAACTCCTAGCATACAAACAAACAAAATCGATCAACTTGTTTTGCAGTAAACACTGCAACAGCATATGGAATTTTAACAAATGAAAACTAGGTTATATATCAATATATAAAAGTGATATTAACAAGTAAGTATCACAATAAGCAATAGGTAAGTAGGTATTTGAAGAGCTTTATTTTCAGAACATCTCCAAAGTTAAAAGTTTAAGTCTTTCTAAAAAAGATATGCAAAACCTAAATGTTGAGAAGTATTTTTAAAAATCAGAAGCATATTAAATAGAACATTATTTAAAAATAAGCAACTAGTTCACCATGGATTTCTTCATGTATTCTTCTTGGACAGTTGGGCCCGACTTCCCAAGTAGATGCCAAATACTCTGCTCTAATTCTAATACTCTGTCGTGGGCAGTTACTTCCAATTCTGTCCTCTCCTCTGCTCAAGATTTATTTTTCACCTGATCCTTATTATATCAATAGCCCTAGTTATTGTGTTTTTCATTTGAAAACCATCTTCACTCTGTTTGCGTTTTGACTCTAGATTGTGGTACCTGTTTTATTATTTTTGATATCAGAAATTTAAAGGTAGCCTGAAAGTTAATCAGTAGGTTCTATGTTATATTTTTAAAAATGTACATATAGTTAATGCTAAAATATTAGTGTACAGATACAAATTATTTGCAAATATATCTTGATAAAAGTATTAAATCAAGAAATAAAGAAGCAGTACTATATTAGACACTAACATTTTAGCAGTTAGTAGAGATAAAGAAGATATATTTTATTATCATGTCACAATATTAATAAATATATTTCTGTACTGTATATTTTATTCCATGAATCTATATATCCATTGTAGAGTTCACACATATCATATTGAATTAGATATACTTATAAAATGGCTGATTGTGTCACAAATCTATTGTAATCTTCTAAGAATTGAAAAATGAGTAAAGCCATTATGTGGACTTAGTGACATGAAAGAATGTCAGTGTGTTTGTCAATGGAACATAATTTGAGACATAATAATTGACTGACAAAATATTTAGATTAAATCAAACCACACCCTACTACATTCAAAGAAACTACTTTTATACTAGGCCTAACTCTGCTATAAAATGAGAAAACTTAGAATGTAGAAATGACATTTAAAAATGATATTCTGTAATAAATATACAACAATTGTTATAGGCATCTTTTTCGGAAGTAAAGTTTCCCAAATTAAAGTACATGAGAATGCTCACTTTACTGGATGGTGATTATGAAAATTACAAAGAAAGACTGAAATGAAATAGTTATCTCTGGTCTTAAATTATGGCCTATTCATTATATATGATGCCTCAGTTAATTTAATAAGAACATCCTAACTCAGTATGCCTGAGTGTAAAATTTATACCCCAAGGTAGGGGAAAATAGAAGTTATGAAATTTAAATTTTGAATAAAACAAAACATTTTACATCACTTGATATAAATAACAAAATCTGCCAGAGCAAAGTGCTAGAATGGATTCCAGGTAATAAATGTTAGTGAAGGGTTTGTGAGTGAGTTCTATTTTTTTTTTTTAAAGATTTATACATTTATGCATACAACACTGGGTTACAGACCAGAGGTGTGAGGGTGGAAGAGGATTCACCACAGAGAGCGGGGAGCAGAACAGGCAGATCAACTGAAGTACACTGCTGAGGGGAGCAGTGGGCAAGGCAGGAGAGGTCTGCTGTGCTATGTGGGTCCCCTCCCTGGCCGGCAGCAGGATTGAACTCATGCTGCAGTGGCTGCGGTTTACTTCATAGTGCATTGCTTAACTCACTGGGCCACCAGGGAGGCCCAATGAGCTCTATTATTTATTCATTTATTCATTCGTTCATTTGTTTGTTTGTTTCATTTTTTTAAAGATTTATTTATTTATGCATATAAGAGCTGGGGTACAGGTCAGAGTCATGGGAGGTAAGAGGATTCACTAGGCATAGTGGAGAGCAAAACAGGCAGACTGACTGAACTACACTGCCAAGGGCAGCAGTGGGTGAGGCGAGAGGTCTGCTAGGCCATGTGGGTCCCCTCCCTGACCTACAGCAGGGATCAAACTCGTGCTGCAGTGGCTAAGGTCTGTTTCATAGTGCGTTGCTTAACCCACTGTGCCACCAGGGAGGCCCCGAGTTCTATTTAAAGTTGAAAGTAGTCCATACCCTAGAACCAAGAAATTCCTCTCATCAGTATATAACAAAGAGAAGCTTTGCCAGATGTATTCTAGCTGCATTTCTAAAAGTGAGCCTAATGATTCTCATAATATTTTTTTTCAAAATAACATATTTTAGAAGATAAACTCATTTAATTGTAGAATAATGGGTAAATGTGCGAAACAGACTATTATATAGCTGTAAAGTGACTGAGTCAGGGTAAGTGCGATGATATAGATGAATCATAAGAATTAATATTGATAGGGGCTTCCCTGGTGGTGCAGTGGGTTAAGCAGCGCTCTATGAAGCAAACCGCAGCCACTGCAGCACGAGTTCGATCCCTGCTGCCGGTCAGGGAGGGGACCCACATGGTGTGGCAGACCTCTCCTGCCTCACCCACTGCTCCCCTCAGCAGTGTACTTCCGTTGATCTGCCTGTTTTGCTCCCCGCTCTGCCTCTGGTAAATCCTCTCTCTGACCTGTACCCCAGCTCTTGTATGTATAAATAAATAAATCTTTAAAAAAAAAAAGAATTAATATTGATAGTAACAAAAAGTTTAAGTCCCAGGAAGATGTATAGAGAGTGATGCCTATATTATTAGTTAAACCATTATAATATGTGTTTGTGTTTTTGTATATGGATATGCATATGCATTTCTAAAAAATCCATATGATGTATTAAAATTATGCAATGATAACTGCAGATTCAATATGATTTTTCAGATCAAATGCTCATCGATCGTGTTGTTCATGGAACAGATTGACTTTCCTGGTAAGTTTACTGGTATTTATTAAGTAATGAAAGTATGATAACCAATGTGAATAAATAAATACAAGACAACCATCAAGGATTTAAATTAGATTATGATTATGGACAAAGGATTTAAATTATATTATGACATGAACAAAAGTTTGAAATAATTCTAATCCTGTTTATTGCAGCCTATATACCAAAAAAGTTCATACTCATTTGTATTTGATAATTTATGACCAGTGCAATTCCATAGCAATAATCATTTTAGTAGTAGGACTTTGTTTTTTCTCTTGAGTGTTTAGTAATTAACATTGTTTAAATATCTGAAGTATTCTTAATTGTGAATAATGTTTTAAATTTTCTGGAATATTAGTTTGCAGAACCTATGAATTTCACTACACACCAAAAGTTTTTGGAGGGAATAGTATGTTAGTAGATGTAATTGTCATCTTTCCAAGTGACACCTTTATATGAAAAGTGTTAATATGGTTGACTGTTATTTTGTTGCCCGTGAAACATGCCTCCTGGTATTTATATTTTTTGTTTGGTCCTATCTCAAGTTGGTTATCACTGTAATTGCATTACTATATACTCAGCTATTGTAAGATTACAGGATATAATATTTGCAAATTTTTATTGAATGATTACACGATTCAGCATAAAGTATTCTGAGAGAGAGAGGGAGAGAATGGGGTAGGAAAGAAGGGACGACAAAGAGAGAGAGATTGGGGAGGTAATATATAAGCAAAAGAAAAATGGATAAAGGATAAATGGATAAAGGATTCTTATTTCTATTTTGCAAGTTCTCGGTTATTATGGGATTGTACTAAGATAAAACTTTAAGTTATTAAATTGGTAGATAGTTTATTTCATAATTTTTTGCCTGAGCTAAAACCTTCTACTTAGCTCTATTGACTTGGATTTTAGTCATGCTATCTTCAAAGTTTTGTGGACTGAAAAGAGGTGATATTTTATTGTCTTGTCCCTGCAGTATCCAGTCATACAGAGCAGACTACTGAACTTGAGAGATGTTCAAATAAACACTAATTCACCTTCACACAATTGCTTTCCTAACTGACTTTAAAAAAAAATATGTGTTTTGAAGATGTAAGATGATAGAAAAAAACTACTTGCTATCATAGAAAGTAAAACTCACATGAAAACTGAGCTCGTGCTCAGTATTATTAACCATGTGCTCGGCCATCCAAACTGATATGCAGATGACTGTTCATTATCATACATTCCCTTTTGCTCCATATTGAGTTTTCTATTGCTTGTTGAACTTTTTACCTCCTCTACTTACTTAAGGGTTTCATTAATATTAGTTCATCTCGTTTCATTCTTATTTGCATAGTAAACACAACGATGGAAGAAATAAAGCATTATATTAAGCAGTGACAAAATAAAAAAGAATTTAATTGCCTCTGGTACTTTCTTGGCCTCGACAAAGCCATTTTCAATATAGAAATATTGTTTATCATTTTTAACGCTGACTTGAGGTTTGCAAATATAACGAGATTTATGTGCCGGCTATCCTTGCAGTGGGAAAAATGAGAACAGTTCACATTTACACAGCTAGGCAAGTGGGAAATGTAATATAATAAAAGTTTGTGAATATTTTTAGTACTAGCTATCAAACTTTAAAGTTTTAAAGAGCCATTGCCTAAAAAGTGATATTTTATAGAACACTTCTAACAGATCTGTGAAATCTATTGTTATGCTGAGCTGTGTTTGTGTACTTGAAAGGAAAGTCTCAATGACATATATTAAATGTTACTTTTTACTCAGCATAATCAGAGTAGTTAGTCTTGTTATATAACAGCTCTGGCAAGTAAAATACTATCAAACTTTTATAAAATTTGGACATCATATACCTTGAATGTTGTAAATATGTTTGGCACCTCAGAATTTACACAGTTTTAAAAATTAAAAGAGTCATATATAAGATATACCAAACCATGGAGTGAAAACAAACCTAGAGCAAAATTTTACTTGATATTACATGATTTATCACAACCATTTTTAAATATAGCATTTATCCATGCCGGGGTCTTATTTGTTTTGTATTTTACTTTTGTATTAGTTTTCGATTTAATGCTCAAAAGAGAAATTAGCATGGTTACCAAAGTTAAAATTATATATTAAAAGCAATTTTTTAGGGATGAACTGACCCTCCATTCTTTCAACCCTGTTCACCATGACTCTTAAAGGTTAGCAATTTCATTTGTTTCTGTTTGTTTCTTCTTCTTAATTTAAATATTTAGTTACTTTCACTTTCATTATAAAATACAGAACATTCTGTATATATATTCCTTTTTGAACTCTTTTACAAATAATGTTACACTGATTACAATATTATTTGTGACTGTACATTTTGTACAGATGTGTTTTTCCATTGTTGGAGATGATTGGATTGAATGGTAAAGCATGTACAACTTTCAAATTCATATTTATAAGTCAACATAATTTGCATTCCTTTCCTTTTTTGTTTAGAAAAAAAAAAAGTTTATTGAGAAAGAAAGGAACAGAAATAAAGTGGGACTCTCAGGCCAGTGGAACCAGGCCAGGGAGGGGCAAGGGAGCAGAATATAATTTGCATTTCTAAAGCATTGTTTGAGATTGCCTAGTTCCCATCTTAACATGTTGTCAGCCTTTTATTTTTGGTTATTCTGATCGATGAGAAATCTATGCTCAGGATAATTTCAATTTTCTTTTCATTTATGATGTGTGAGGTTGGAAAACTTTCCAGTGTTCACAGGCGGTTTACATAGCTTTTTTGTGAATTATCGATTTATATATTTTCAATTTTTCTGTAAAGTTTCTGGGTTGTATTTTTGTTAGGAGGAAAGACCCTTCTGAATGGATTATACAAATAGGTTATGGACTTGACCCCCATTCCAAACCTACAAGATCCAAGGACTACAAATCCCATAAGGTCATTATCGAAGACTGGATCACTGGGACCTGAGGGTGGAGTTGAGCAGCCAGGCTGAATATAAAAGCAGACACGTGGGCCTTGGGGGGTCCTTTTTCCTTGGGAGTCAGCTCTCAGTGCACTGTTGGGTTCCAGCTCCAAGGAACTGGTAGGATATTTACCGACCTGTAGCCCTCTCTTCCCCTTGTGTTATTCACTACGCTATTTCTCCTTCCCTTGCAAATAAAACCCTTTATTAACCTTTGTTGTGTGTGCCTGCAGTTGGGGCATTATAAGTGCCGTTCGAGCGCGTGGGTGTGGACCCACTCAGGCAAACCCATTTTATATTAGGGTTGCTCTGTTACAGTCTGGCGCTCAGCTAACATTTTTATGTTTAATCAAGCACATAATGTATAGGTGATAATGGATATTTATTTGCTCTTAATGTCCCAAGTGTGTGTTCACTGCCTTTTTTGAATTAATTTATTTCATTTGGTCCATATTAAACATTTTAAATTTAATGTCAAGTTATTAAATTTTTTCTGTGTTCACTAGATTCCATTTTATTAGAACCCATTCCCTATGCTCTGATGCAGTGATAAATGCACCATGATTTCTAGTATATCTATGTTTAATACTTAGTGTGATGATCCAGGACCCCCCAAGCCTACTTCTTCTAAATGGGGTCTTCCATCTGCTGCATAAGGAGAAATATGTTCTTAGTGCATAAGACATCTAATAGGAAAAAATTTTAATAGAGTTAACGTGCCGCAGAGAGGAAAATGAGAATATGGTTCCCAAATAAAGCACCTAGTTCTACCCATCCCCTCACAGGAAAACACTCATCCTACCAGGGTTGGCCCATAACTGAGCCACTGAGGCCCAAACACTTGCTGCAAATCTAAGGCACTTTCTGGTGGGGACCCATGTGAAAGGGGTCAAAGGGACGGCAAGTCTTGAACGAAATTAGGAAAATTAGGTAAAGGTTGCCATTGTCAGTCCCCTCAGGATCCTTACCCATGTCTCTTTCAGGTCTTTCCTTCCATGTCCCAAGTACCTGTGCGAGTCCCACACCAAGAAGGAAGTGCAGCTTTTTCTTCACATGTCTCTCTGCTCCATGTATTTTCTCCAGGTCTTCTAAGTCATCTTTTCCCTCAAGTTCTTTTTAGCTCCCCCTTGCTGTTTAGCTCTACCTTAGGTGGGGCAGGGAACTTGGAACCTCTTCCTTTCTATGGGGATAACACTGTTACAATTTTACAATCTCCATTTCATCTCTCCTTGATTTTACTATCTTTAATAGCCCTTGTTAAGTTTTCATTTTATTTTAACTTCTCTCAGGTATCAATTAAGTGAATGTGACAATTGGACTGATCCATCCCACCTTTCCACATCATAAGATACCTCAAGACATCTCTAAATTTTACTACACTTAAACCACACTAATATTTTCAGGATCCCTCATACTGTTTTTGTTATATTTGAAGTAGTCAAACCTAATACTAGTATTGAATTTACTTTATTTGTAAAAATAGAATATCCAAGAAAGAGGAGGATTATAGAGAATTAACAATCTAATATTGAAATTGATTTTGATAAGTAAGTGGAATAGAGGAGAAATGTCCTGGCAATAAGAATAAGAAGCTGGGCTAAATTGGGGGGCGGGGAGAAATAATGCCGGTGAGAGTGCTGACCAAAACACTATGATGCGGCAGCCTTCTATGTGTCAAATGATCTCGGGTGTGTGTAATTATGGCAGAAGGAATAATTCTATGTGTTTATTGCATTAGACTGCAATGAACTCTGTTCAGGAGTGAATGGAAATCTAAAATATGGCATGTAGAAATAATGAATTCTTCCTGTAAAGGAGCATCAGGAGGAGAAGGATGATAACGAAGTTAGAAGTAAAATTAAAATTTTAGCACTAGTTTTAAAACATTCCAGCTTTTATTAGTTGTAAACTTAAATGCTATTCAGGAAGTGCTAAGCCTCCCTCTGTTCCCCTGTGCTTCTCTTCCTGGAATGTTCACCTTCAGTTATCATCCTAAAGGTCAGAGAATAAGATGAATAGCTAAAAAACAAAGAATGCTGATTTGGTGAGAACACAGAGTGCACTTCAAAGCTTCGGGCATTGCAACTTTGAACACTATGTTTGCCCTGTGAACCTGATTTTGTTTTAGAGTATGTTCTTATAAATTAACTGATTTTTTTAAATGAGTTAGTTTTGCAAAGCCCATATTTAGATCTACTCAGGAGGTGTTTTGAATTTCAAATAAGGTGTGTGTTTGGTTTTGTTTTTGCTAGCCCATGTTCTTAAAAAAAAATGTTTTGAAACAAAATCTATATCTAAGTTGGAAACTGCTTATTATACTATTTCCCAGTTAATGCAAGGCTTTTTATAAAGGTAAGTTGAGCAAATGAATGCATGGGTGCTAGGATACATGAATTGATTAGTACTTATTCTTAACTTTCATTTCAGATTATTAAATGCACATCCAAATAAAACTGAAGGGTGTCCAACTATATTGTTGCCCTCTAGAAGATTCCTAGCAGTTTACATAATTTATTTTTGCTTATGGAAAGCAAATGTACACTACTTTACAACAAAACTTTAAGACAGTTGAATTTGGAAACCCAAGAGGATAGCACTTTTTTAGATTTGGTAAGAAATTGTTATATCTTTGTTTTGTCATCTAATTTTCCTAGCAAGCAAAATGAAAAATATTGATCTGATCAAATTTAGAGCAAATAAACTAGAATGCAAAATAAGGAAAGTACAGTCTTTTAAGAAAATTTCAGAATAACATTGTAAAAATCAAGCTATTTAGAATAGCCTTAAGAATGTATAAGAATATATACCTTTTCCACTCAGTGGGTATCAATTTGAGTATTCTTTTTCTTTACCTTGTCTTTTCATCAAAACTCAGGCAATAGCAAAACAAGAAGGAAAACAAAATTAAAAAGCTTCATACATTAAAGTGATTGTTTTCATACTTGATATAAAGACTAGTTTTGCAAACATAAGACATGTAGGGGAAATTGATAATTTTCTGTAGAGGAAACAAAGGGAATCGGTGCATTAGTGGAAAATGATACTTACCTAATGATACTTACCTAAAAATATCATTCAGAATATCCCTAAGCATAATTAGAAGACAGTGTAAATTCAAGAATGGAATAAAGTCTTTTATGTATCAAAGAACTAAGCTTGGAATGAAGGAAAATATCATACTCAGAAGAAATTTTAATGACTAACTGGCTCCATTTCGGTATGAATAGGTTTGGAGCTTTACTTTATAATTTCAATCTCTCTTACTTGATTGCTCCTGTTATATATCTCAAGTCTTCATGATTAATAGATGAAAATGTTATACTTCATTGTTTTTGTCATATTTGTTTGGTATCTATCGCCAGTCTAAATATGTAAGGTCTGAGGGTAGTAGACATTACATCTGTAGATCATTATAATAATGCAAATAGTGGGAAAAGTGTCTGAAACATAAAAAAAGCTTAATGCATAGTCATTAAATACTGAATTACTTAAAAAATATATAACATCTCATTGGGCATAAACATAAAATAACATAAAACAATCAAAATTGGCTAACATAGAATGGGGATCAATAAATCAAAAAACTGCAAATTAAAATAACAAAGATATACTATTACAGACTTAATTAGAATGGATAAAATTTTTTTAATACTGACACTTGGTAAACCAAATGCTGACAAGAATTAGAGCAACAGGAGCTCTCATTCATTGCTGGTGAAATAAAAGAAGCACTTAATTTTGGAGGACAGTTTGGCCGTTTCTTACAAATATTACCAAACTCTTACCAGATCATTAGCAGTCAGGCTTCTTGGTATGCATCCAAGAAGTGAAAACTTATACCCAAACATAATCCCGCACACAGACATTTAGAAAAACTTCATCATTAATTGAAAGAAAGTGAGATATATTCAGTTGGTGAAGGGATAAATAGACTGTGACACATGGATAATAGGATATTATTCATTAAAAACAAAACACCACAAAAATTTTACAAGCAATGAAAAGACACAGGGGATCTTAAAGCATATTTCACTAAGTGAAATAAGCCATTCTGAGAAGGTTGCATACTATATGATTCCACATATATGATATTCATTACGGGCCTTCCTTGTGATGCAAGGAATTAAGCACCACACTATGAAGCATTTGTAGTCACTGCAGCATGAGTTCGATCCCTGGCCAGGGTGGTGACCACATGGTGTGCCAGACCTCTGCTTAGCCTCGCTCACAGCTCCCCTCAGCAGTGTACTTTAGTCAATCTGTCTGTTCTGTTCCTCTGTCTCTGATGAATCCTCTCACCCCCCATATCTCTGGCCTGTACCCCAGTTCTTGTATGCATAAATAAATCTTTAAAATATATTCATTAAAATGCAACATGAAGACAATGAAATAAAAATCAGTATTTGTTGGAGTATATTAGGGAACATAAGGGAGGAATGAGCAGAGAACAGAGGTTTCTGAGGCTAGTATTCATGTGGTATAAGATAGTTTCACAATCCTTGCCCAGTCAGAGGGGTCTATCCACATGCTTCCTTCCCAGATGTCTTTTGTCACCAATTTGCCAAGCGAATTCCTGCCAAGTCCTGCACAACCTGACAAACTGCAGATTATAGTTGATGAATCAATAACGTGTACCTCTTTCTTTTTTCCTTCCAAACAAGCAAACCATCTAGTTCAGTCTTCAAAGTTCTGTCCATTGAGAGGATTTCCCTTCACTCATTTCTCTCAGGGATGTCCAGAGAATTGTAGTTTGTAACTGTCTACTTTGGATCATGTCTGTATGTCACAAAAAAACTATCAGTACATCAGTTAGCTATCTTAGTCTTTTTTTTTTTAAGATTTTATTTATTTATGCATACAAGAGCTGGGGTACAGGCCAGAGTCCAGGGAGATGAGAGAATTCACCAGAGACAGAGCTAGGAACAAAAAAGGCAGACTGACTGAAACACACTGCTGAGGGGAGCAGTGAGAGTTCTGCTATGCCATGTGGGTCCCCTCCCTGGCCAGAGGCAGGGATCAAATTCATGCTGCTATAGCTATAGTTTGCCTCATAATGAGTTGCTTAACCCATTGTGCCACCAGGGAGGCCCAGCTTTCTTAGTCTTATCAAGTTGGTCATAGGCAACTCTCATGAAGTTGTAGGTGCAAACTGAGAAAGAAAAGAGAAAGTAAGGATCATGGAAATTGGACTGGTTCCTCATGTAATTTACTTTTGCCAATCGTATTCTGATCATATTCACTACTTGCATTTGATAGTGCTCTGCTATTGAGCATCCTCAACTTCTTAGTGGACCTAGAAAATACCCAGTTAATGATGGCCAGTTTTGGTCATATGGTATCTTGGAAGCTTATAGTTACGTGTTCAGTTTAATAAAACTTGAGTGTACAGAATAATTCAGTTCATAATTAGTGTTATATAATTCCTGAAAAATACAACTGCATTTATTTCCCACCCATGTAGTTATAGAGATAATGGTGATTAAATCCTTTGGGAGAGTATGAGGAAAAATTAAGGATCACATTTTGGGCAGTATATAGGGCCCTTCCTTGAGGGAACCTACACCTACTTTTATTCAAGTTCTTATGATTTGTGCCAGCTACAGAAATTGAGTTGAAATTTGTCTCTCTTATTCAGTGATTCAAAGTAAACTGTTAGATGTATAACCATTCTGCTTATACACATCAATAAAACATTAACATACTTCCTATGGGGTAATATAGAACCCCCCAAAAAACTCCAAAAAACATGTTCATATCTTAATCATCAGTACCTGTGAATGTGACCTTATTTGAAAATAATTTCTTACAGATATACTCAAGTTAAAATTATTCTAGTTTAGGGTGGACCCTAATCCAATGACTTTATGTCAGTATAAGAAGGAGATATTTAAAGCTCTCTCGCCCCTCCTAGATACCATGTACCTGGGAGTCTTTATTCTTTACCTCTTTTTTTCTAAATAAACTTTTCTTTAATTAAAAAAAAAAAAGGAGAGATTTAGACACAGACACACAGGACGAAAAAATGTGATTATGAAAGTAGAGAGTAACAAGTACATCTATCAGTCAAAACCAAAAAGAGTTTCATGTATCATCAGATGCTAAAACAGGCCTGGAAGGATTTTTACTCAGAAAATGCAGAGGGGTCATGATTATGTGACATATTTGTTATAGTCATGGACCCCAAAACTAAATATATATATATATATATATATATATTTTTTTTTTTTCAGTCAACCAGTTCATTGTAAATCTTTACAGTTGCCTTAGGAAACCAATACACTGACAATTTACTTTGTTTCTAGGAACAGCTTGACCAATTAGCCAATGCCATATGTTTCTGCAGTCAGACTGTATTACAGCTTTAAATGCCCTGTCTACTATTGTAATCACATGTACCTTGACTTTGGCAATTACATGCTGCCACTTGGCCCTTGCCACCCTGTGATCCCACAGTTCCCATTGTGTTTAGTGATCTCTGTTCAATGGCAGAAGTTTCCCCTCTAAAGTTTCCTCCTCTGGTTAAAGAGTGTGAAGAAAAAAAACTATTGAGAAATGCTGGGGTTCCTCTCCAAACTCATTTTTCACAACTTTCACATGTTTATTTGAACGTTGTGTCCTTTCCACCCTATGTAAATTGGGTGAGCAGGTTTCACATGGTTAACCCACTCTATTATTCTAGTATTCTTAAACCTTTGTATATCTTTATCTTGAGTATACTAAAGGAGTTCTGGAACTTCATTTTCATTTTTATCCAGCTACATTTGGATCTGCATATAAGCCAACAACCAAGCATACTTTTAGGGCTTAAACTACAACATAAATCCAGAATCTCTGTTTAGTATCCTCACTCAAATCAACAATTTTTTCCTCATCTAAGGGCCATAATCCATTTATCCCCAACATATATTACCTCATATATCTCCATATTTCTGTCTTTGCAAATTGAATCATACAATACTTTTGCTATACAGAACACACTGCCTTTTGGGTCACACTCTGTACCTTACCCTTTGAGAACTGATAGCAGTAAAGTTTATTTATAGATTTAGAAAAAATGGACTGTGTGGGAGGAGGGTACATTCTGAGGAGAATCAGCAATGATTTGCAGTGCAGCTATTTCAGGAGAGGTCATTCAAGTTCTTTAGGCAGTGCAGAGCCAGCATGCACCAGCAAGAAATGAAGGATTGTTTCTACTATGAAATAAGGAGTTTCTAAGGTTAAATGGGAAAACAAATTTTGAGTATAAATCCATTACTTGATTTACAATGTGACATATGAGAACTGATAAAATAAATTATATATGCCCTAGAGAATGTGGTCACTATTATATTAGCATTTTTACTGCATTCTGGCTGTCATTTAGTAAAATATGCAAAACAGGGATGCTATTTGATACTATAAGAGATTAGCTGAGAAACATATTACATAAAGAATACCTAAATGTTTTATTTCTATAAGACAAATAGCTTCATAAAAATGTTTCAAAATAATACTTTGATTGGATTACCAAGAATAACAATTTGTAAAAAAAATCATGTATGCCTCACTTAGAAAATGAATATCAAAAATAATTTTCAGTCCTGTATATAATGTCAGTATCCTGTCTTATTTTTAGAAGAATATCATGATTTTGTATTTGTTTAAATTTAATCTCTAAAAGGTGTCCATATGAATAGTTTGTTTTCAAACAAAATGTAAAAGTGATCCTTTATTTTCTCAGCAAAATTAAATTTTATAGAAATAGAAAATTTAGTGATGAAATGATTAGACAAATGAATAAATGATATGGTGAAAAATAATATTTGCATATTACGTGTTGGAATGACTGAAGCTAAATTAAATAACTTTTGTCCTATTAATTAGGCTTTAACTATTTCAACAGTATGTTTGTGACAAAGAGATCAAATTTCTGCTTGTTATTGGGATCACCAATCAGCATTTTAGTTTAAATACACACACACATACATGCATACTCACTACTACTTGTTTTTTTTACAAAGCACACTTTCTAGATACATGTATTTAATATAAAACAATGGAAGCAATGATTTTTAATATAAACATTATATTATTTTCTGATCCATGAGTCTATAAGTTGTGATAAATCATATGCAATTTATTGTAAAGTATAAACTTATAGGCAGGAAAGATTTTTACCTAATCTTAAAGAAGCTGGTACATTGAATATGTCCCAGTCTCAAAGCATTGCTGTTTGAATGTCTCCCAAAATAGCTCCACAAACCATCTGTCCTAATATATTGAAAAAAAAGAATACAATGTAAGTTTGCGAATAAATGCAGTCTTTCTTCCAGACAGACCTATCACAAAATTACTGTCCAAATATTTCTATATCAGTGTCAAACACAGATTTTAATTTGTATGGGGCTTTCTCCATTTGAAAATATTTATTTGAACAAAATTAGTGTATCTCCCTTGTACTGCAGTTATGTACTGTAGTTAAAAATCTCCATATAAAATTGTTCTAGTTATTCTTTTCAAACAAATAAAACATCTTATTTCCATCACAATTTTATTACTTCTTGTGTACAGCGATGCCTCACTTAATAAAAAAAGATGCATTCTGAAAGTGCAAGAAAGAATACAAACCTGTGGTATATATAGCTCACTACAAGCACAGTAGTACCACCATTGTTAGCACTGTCTGGCATTGACCTGCAACATCATTGCCTGATGCATTGATTGTGTGAGTTTAAATATTGCTGTATTTCTAAACACCCAGACTAAGAGCAAACTGTATCATAAGTATTTATGATTACCTTACATCCCTATAAGAATGTTCTATTCTGGCAAGGCATGGAATAATTGTAAAAGAAAAAAAAAAAAACTTATAGAAATAATAGAGTTCTATCCATGAACATGGAATGTCTTGCCTTTGTGTAATTAAAAAAAAAAAAAAAAGTTCAGGATTCTCATGTTCTTCTCTACCTAGATTTATTAAATTTAAAACTATATTCCAAATACCTTTACATATATAGCAAATAAGTCTAGTATATATTTAATTTGGCCTTATGTCACTCTGTCTCTTTGTTTTCTTTTTTTGTAGTGAACCCTATTTTAAATTTATTTCTTTTGATTTTGCATCAATTTCACATTTTCTCTTATAAGAAGATTTCTTGCTTCTTTATGGAATATTCCAAATTGCATAATGATCACATATCTTTAAGATTGTATTGTGCTTATGAAGGAGTTATTTTCAAACATTTGTTTTTTTTGAAGTAATTCAGTCGCTTTTCTCACAAATTAAAAAATATATACTTCTGTTTATTATGATTTGAATTATTTCTGATTTTAGAAAACCCAACATAGCAGATAAATGTTCTCATTAACACAGAGCTTGCCATATCTTTTATAAGTTTCTTATCTATTTTTTTTTTTATTTTAAAAGCTCATGCATTTACTTCTGAGTGTAGTATTTTTGTTTCCATAATTTGAGTAATACGTTCTGTAGAAAGTACATTATTCTTTCAAGAACCAAATCTAGATTTGTGTAAAACTTTCTGCTTTTCTCTTTTTTAAGTAATGTCTATGCTTTTATATTTATTTTCCTTATTGATCAATATTTACCTTGATATTTTGCAAAATTTTAAGTTGAAAGTATATTATCCATTTTAATTGTTATGTGTATATTAATGCAATATTTTCAAGACAATTTTAATTTTATTAATCAGTTACATTGCAAATATCCTGAAGAGTTTGAGAATATTTGCAATGTGTAATTTTTTCGACATGAACATTGTATTGTAAATTGTATTTTCTGTAAGGAATCCATGCATGGTTAATGTAAGTACAGGTTTATTGTCTGCATACCACTTAGACAGAACTGCTTTACAGCTATCATAAGATATATAAGTATTATTAACTTTCATTCTATTTTCTTTTATACAAGCAGACACTTCCCAAATAATATTCATGTGAAAATTCACACTTGAGAAGTAAAGATAACAAACAAAATCCTATTTAATTGTGCTTTTGATAATTATTAATAGGAGGAAACCAATTATTTTGAAAATTAAGGCAGCTCTTATTCACAGTGACCTTTCATATTGGAAATTAAAAGTTTTTGCCTTTTTAGACTAACTACTTATCTTCATTTTAATTATTAAAATTACTTTATTTGGAAGCAAATAGCTAATCTCTTAATACAATCTTTCTTTAATCTCTGGATGTTACTCAAACTTGCTTGGTCACTTGGTCACTTTTTATTACTTTTTAAAAGCATAGGCAAGTTTCCAAAAATATTATCAAAACCACTTTATTTTTCACTTATGGGAAAGGTCATACAGAGTGTCCAATTACAACAAAAGAATTCATAAAATAAGAGGTTACATATTATACCTGAACATGAGTGGTAAGAGAAATTTATTGAAAAATTATTCTCATGTCCTTCAGACTTCATTTGTAAAACCTTGAACTGTCTTCAACAGACTCATTAATATTTTGTTTTAGTTAAACAAGAGGGGATTTTCAATGACCCACTTTGGAAATAACTGGCCAAAGCCTATTCCCTTTAGTCTAACCATGGTGTCCTAGTATCCTCCTTTACATATCAATGGTCCCATTCCTCATTTTCCCCAGTGTGAAGCAGAGCTGATCCATGCACAATGCATTTTTTGAATTGATAAAAGATGAACACTGAGGGCAATATATCAGATCTAGAAGGTGAGAATTAATGAATTCACTAAGTGGAGTAGAAATGTGGTGTACAAACAGGGGCAAGTACAAATTTATGTTTAACCTCATTGCCTCATATTCTTTTCTGATGACAGCAGTCAAATACATAGTTTTTCCAAATTTAAGTCTTTACTTTGTTCATTTTCATTAATTTTAACAACTTAAAATGGCAACATACGTGAAGGATAGAATATATATTTGCCTATTCATAACTAACCTCTTTTTTTTTTTAAGATTTATTTATTTATGCATACAAGCACTGGGGTACAGGCCAGAGGTGTGGGGGGGTGAGAGGATTCACCACAGAGAGCGGGGAGCAGAACAGGCAGATCAATGGAAGTACACTGCTGAGGGGAGCAGCGGGCACAGCAGGAGAGGTCTGCCACACCATGTGGGTCCACCCCCCCGCCGGCAGCAGGGATCGAACTCGTGCTGCAGTGGCTGCGATCTGCTTCGTAGTGCGTTGCTTAACCCACTGCGCCACCAGGGGAGGCCCATAACTAACCTCTTAAGTGATCTTCAGATAATAGAAAAGAAACAATTTCCTAAAATATGAATGTTGACTGAAATCGTGATTTTGATCTGATGAGACCCTAAGCAAATCAGATCATAAGCCATGCCAGATTTCTGACTTGTAGGACTATAAGATAATACATGGATATATTTGAAGCTATGAAATGTTTGGCAATTTATTATAGCAACATAGAACACTAAAACATAGTGGGAAACTGGTTTGCAACTCATAAAATACTTTGTAGTTTTAGACATTATAATAAGAACACAAAGTACATTATATTTTCTCTTTATTAATCTCTTTGTAGATAAATTAGATTTGTCTGCTCACTGAATAAATACCGTATTCTTGTATACTTGCAAAAATTTTCCAACTTAAAAATAACCCTGCTTCTAAGTGTGAAGTATTTATGTTAGCAAACAAACTCAAATCCATCATCACACTGACTAGTCAAGGTATTCCATTTATATTTAGTGGGACATATAAAGTGCCATTGATGAGATAATTTTTATTTATTTTTTTTTAATTTTTTCCCTCTGTATCATGGGACAGGGTAATTTTCTTTTAAAAAGGTCCTCTCGTATTGTTAAAGCAACTGGCAATTGAGATTATGACAATATTAAAAATTAAAAGAAACAATATATTTCTGTGAAGAGCTATTATTAGTTTTAAATCAGTTTACATGTTTCATTAGTCATATGCATACCAAACTTAATTTCATTCTGATACGCAATACTACGTGATGAATTTTAATGATCTATAATAAATTTTAATGTCAGTTATTGAAACAAAACAAAAGATTGATTGCATCAATATTGTACCTTTTAGTACCTATTCAGAACATGCTATATAACAGGAAGTATGATTCAGTGATAATTCTCATGTGAACATGTGATTCTCTCGATCAAAATACAAAAGATTATTGAAGTATAAAGATGAAGGAAGGAGAAAAAAGGAAGAACCTTTCACAATTAAACTCTGAAATGTGAAATAAGAGAGGGGACAAAAAGGGTATTCAGTATCCCATTTACAGTTCAGTATGAAAGTTTTGGTTAGTCCAAGAGCTCTTTCTTCCCATTGTAGATTTTGAAATATGGTCATATAATAATTCCAGCTTTTTATTTGTTTTTTTCTTCAAGTTTACCCTACAGACCCTGGTCATTCTCCTTTCTATATGAATTTTACAACTAGATTATCAATTTCTTCAACAACCCAGTTGGGATTTGACTGCTATTTCACTCATGATAAAGAATAACTTGGGCAGAAATGCCATCTTTATATTTATGGCTTTCCAGTGAATAGCCATGGACTAATTACCTGTCCAGTTATTTAGATGTATTTAATTTCTTTTCTTTCTATATTCCTGTCATGATTGTGTATCTTTTTACTTTTTACTATTCCTTTTTTTTTCTTTTAATATCTGGTTGGAGAGTGCATAATGAAGCCATGCTCTGATAAATATTCCTTAATAAGTGTCTGGGAATATAAACAAACTGGAAACTCAACTCCCTAGAGAGTTGTAGAACTTCAGATCTATATTCACTGGCTTTTTTTCCTCCCATTAATACAAATTTCCAGTGAATAGCATAGCTCCAGTTATACCCCATCTAAGATGATTCCACACCCAGGGAATGAAAAGTAGGGGACCACTGCTGAATTCATTACCAGGAATTTGTGTAAATCATCCCACAGGATATTTTTTTCGTGCATGCAAAGATGTTTTTAAAATAATTCAAGATAATCATAAAAGCTAAAGACATATTTAAACTAAGCCAAAATGCTACCCCCTGCTCTATCTCCCTATTGAATTATACCTAGTTAACTCTCCCAATCAAGCTCATTATTAAACACAATTTTTTGATCATGACATGTTATCCTAGATCAAATAGCTCACTGCAGGTATTTTTATAAAATGTTTAATAATAGAGTTCAAGTTTATTATTAAATTGCAATTAGGACATATTTTACCATTTAGGGGGAAATCTTTCTTTTTAACCTTATAAGCAAATAGAAATATATATTCCCCAAGTATAAGTATATTCCCCAAAGAGCTAATCTGAGGAAAAATAGTAAACTCATTACATAAAAATCACCTAAGGTACTTCTGCAAATACATATTTCTACTTGTGCTCCATTGTTTCAATCCAACTGAGTAAATCTGGGTTTTTACAATATTATTTTTGAATGTCCCCAGGTAATTTTTCCACACAGCTTAACTGGGGGACTACTATGCAATATTCCTGTTTTGTATCTCTAATATTGCTGCTGCAACATAGAGCAACATAATACCGGAACATGGAACATAGATACTTGTAAATTTTATAGACTCTATACTCCAAATTGTTTAGAATATCTGAAAATAATTCCTTATAAAATTTCCTATTAAAGTTCTCAGTAACAATAAATTCTTTTTTTTAAGATTTATTCATTTATGATTACACATCTAAGTATATTCTAGGGTACTGGCCAGTATATTGGTATATATACACAGTATACATATGCATACGTACATATATAAATATATATACATACATACACATATACATACTGGCTAAGTATGTTCTGGGGTACTGGCCAGAGGCACAAGATTTGAGAGGATTCACCAGACACAGAGTAGGGAGCAGAACAGGGAGATGGAGTGAAATACACTGCTGAAGGGAGCAGCGGTGAGGCAGGAGAGGTCTGCGGCACCATGTGGCTCAACTACCTGGCTGGGGATTGAACTCCTGCTGCTGTGCCATGGATGCTTCACAGTGTGGCACTCAACCCTGCACCAGCAGGGAGGCCCATAACAATAAGTTCTTAAGGCCTCAGTTCTCCCTTGGTCATTTCGTGCATCAGATACATTTACCTATTCTCATTTCTATTTTTCATTCAACTCCTACATTCATGGAAGGAAAATTGCCAACATGAGTGTCAAATGAGAAGTAATCAGACTATAAAACACTCAAGAGTGCATCTATTTGAGAATAGTGATCACTTTTCAGGTTCTAGACCAAGGAGCAGTACCAATATGTACACCACCAGTATCGGAGTGTGGGGAGATTTCAGTGTCAAGTGGGAAAGTAATCTGAGCCTAAGTCATTTGTCTTGAAACTTTGGATAGCTTCTTTAGTCCATTTGTCTTTCTTTGATTGTTTTACAAGCATCTTCAGGAAGAAAGACACAATGTTGTATCTGTTGTCATTGTCAGCAGTTGCTCGCCTATTTCTTTGTCACAAGGTGCTGAATCAGGCTGTGTCAGCAATTCACCCAGGATTTCATCGAGGCAGTAAGACAGAACATAATGTGCCTGATTCAAAGTATCTTCCACATCATTGTGCATTCTGCATGTGGCAACTAATCTCTTTCCTCCAGTGTCCAGAATACCTAAAATGAAAGCAGGTAACAGAGCAAAAATCGTGAACTTTGGTTTCGTACATTGCCAGTACTTTCAAGTCTTTCATTAACACAGATTATTTTACTATACCAGGCATGCTGTTTCCAGCCTAGTCATTTGTTTTCCTCATATGCCTCTATATTTGAGCATTATTCATTGAACTTATTTCTAAATTTTGTATCGATTATTCAAGAAATTCTGATCAGTTTTTCTCTTTAACAAATTCCTTTCAAGTAGTTTTCTTTACAGAGTTGAATTTTTGATTCTGGTCCATATTAAATCTTTTGTGTTACTATCTTATTCCTGTTCAATTCTTGTTAGAATTGTGTATCTTCTTTGCACTAGTCACCTCGCAGTGCCTTTCATTTATACTTCCCTATCTGTGTTTAATGGGTAATCAGAACTTTCATTTAAAAAAGGTTTATGGTAGCTGATAAAACAATCGTAACTCTAGAGGCTTAATTTAAAGGTAACTAACCACTAGATTAAGGAACATCTAATGTAGTGTGGTGAATTCTTATCTTTCAATCTTCATTTGGAAAGAGACAGTGCATGATAAGAGTAAATAAATGAACAAGGAATGAGATGTTTTTCATTCTAGTGTTAGGCTAACTGAAATAGTCTCTACATCCTTATAGTCATCCTTCATTAACCCTTCATTATTCAAATCCTTTCATATTTGGAAATCTGTCTAATCTGTTAGTAAATTGTCAGATTCTAGAGTCTAACAAATGGATTCAAATACCCTTACATTCATATGTTTTGTGGCTTTTGGGAAGTTTCTAGTCCTTGAGGTTCATTTTCCTCATATATAAAAGTGTGACCTAAGTTGTATCTGTATCACAGAAATGTTGTGAGGCAGTGTTTTAATGAATATTTACTATAGGGGTGTCCCTGTAGTTGCAAGAGTTTGAGTTGCAGCCACTGCAGCATGAGTTCAATCCCCAGCCAGGGAGCTGACCCACATGGCACAGCAGACATCTCCTGCCTTGCCCACTGCTCCCCTCAGCAGTGTATTTGAGTTCATCTGCCTGTTCTGCTCCCCACTTTATCTCTGGTGAATCCTCTTACCACCTACATCTCTGGCCTGTACTCCAGTTCTTGTATGCATGAATAAATAAATATTAAAAAATGTTTAACATAACTGTGTGTTGATCACTAATCATGTTTTATTTCTATTGTGTACTTAGTAGGGATTAGAATTTGGTAGAGATTTATTTCTTTACACCTAACATAACAGACTTAATGTTTATTCACAAGGGTTAAGTTACTGAAATAACAGGATTAAAAATTGATCATTGGTTGTTTATTCTAGTGAGTATATGCAAATATATTGAGTATGGTGTGCATGTTAAAATAAGATTTATATAATTTTCAATTGATATAATAGATAATCAGGCATTAAGTATAGTGGATGTTAGACCATATTTTTATAACCATAGGATAAGTAAATTATGGTATTTCATATGCTATTTGACAAATATTTCATTTTGATTTCTGTGAAGCAAATAACAAGATTATATTTCTAGTTTTCCTTGTAAGTTTATGGGACCTTGTGGCAAATTCTGGATAATGAACTGAAAGTGTTAATGTTATATATAGCTTTGAGGCTGGCACTTTGAAATAATTAAAGACAAAATGAAAGCCACCATAGACATCTCTTTTTTTTCTTTTTATCTGACTCTCTTTTTTTCTTTATTTGCCAAGACGTGATCATGATCTAGGTGAAGTCTGTCCATTCTTCTTTTGCTGCAAATGTGATCCTGAGCAAAACCTCAGCTGACCCAGAATAGACATACAGCCAACATAGGACATAAACCTTTGTGATGAACTGCTGAATTTTGTTGTTATTACAGAATATTGCCTAATAAATTCCAACAGATGCAGCACTGCCAAGAAAAAAAACAGAACCTGCATTGCCCTAAGGGTGGAAAAACAGGTGAAACAGAACTATCTTTGGAGACTGAAGGAGACTTTGGGGAAAATCATGAGTGTGTGGGGAAAAGGAACAGGCACACAGGAAAGCCATAGATTTGCTGAAGTAATTCCCTTGTTCCTGGTCTGTAGGAGCTCAAATAAAGCCTGAGAGCTAAGCCAAGCCACTGCCTTAACTTTTAAGATAAAAGTAAACATTACCAATGCAGAAGAGTTACATTCTTTCTTTTTAATTAATATAAAATATTTTAAAATTTACATATACTTGCCATAAATTGTAATCCCCATGTATTCCCCATCACCATCTCACCAGTGCACCATCACCTCAGTCCCTCGTGCTCCCATCTCCCCTCAACCCTTCCCCTCCCCTCCCCACCAGGTGTCCCCAGTCTGTCTTGTCTCCTCATTTTTGGTTTCTGTGTCTTTATTGCTGTTATTGTTATTAACAAGAGTTACATTCTTATCTGGTGAAATCTTTCCTGTGATCCTGTGACAGCAGCCTGAATGTTGTAAGCACATGTTGTAGCATCTAGCAGAAGTTAGCCTTACTCATTCCATGCCATGCCCAGGACCTGAACCAGTTAGTTTGCACCACTCATGGTGGACATGACCATTGATTATTGAACTTTGTGTCATTTGTTCACTTCAAGTAAGGTAGGGTTTCTAGAAATCCAAAGGGGCAATTGTATTCTAGTAGATGAAATCTTACTATCTTTCATCAAGTAGCAATGCACTATGCTGAGACCCAGTTTGATAAGAGAAGATCAGAGAATAAATAAAAAAAATTGGCATGAAATTAGAGTTATATATAGCAGCAAAGGAAGAACAGGATCTAGTATTATGTTGATATTTGAATAAATTGTAGTTATACAACATTATCAATTGCCAAAGTTTGAATTCAACATATATTATTAAAGCAGGAAATTACATATATATATATGATACATTATATTTTACAACTTAAAATTCTGTTTATTTTTTAAAGATTTATTTATTTATGCATACAAGAGTTGGGGTGCAGGCCAGAGGTTGGATATGTGTGTGTGAGAGAGGATTCACCAGAGACAGAATAGGGAGCAGAACAGGAGGACTGACTGAAATATACTGCTGAGGGGAGGAGCAGCCGGTAAGACAGGAGAGGTCTGCTGCGCCATGTGGGTCACATCCCTGACTGAGATTGAACGCCTCCTGCAGTGGCTGCAGATAGCTTCATAGTGCTATAACTTAACCCCTTGCACCACCAGGGAGGCCCCTAATATAATTCTTTTTAAAATCCATCCATATTTAAGTGTTTTGGGGGACAAGCAATTCATCCTTTTGGAATATAATCACTGCACTTGATATAAAGAAAATACTGAACACATGTTTTATGCTTGACTGGTATTGTAGTATCAAGAAAAGCACTTGTAGTAAAATACACATTGATTATGGAAAATAGGAAGTTGGATATAGAAATATAGTTTTGCTGCAAAATAATGACAATTTGAAAGCTTAAAAGTTTTCTTATACTTTGATTTCATAGTTGCTAAGAAGTAGTAATATTTTTTCAGAATATTCAGAAAATTATAATCATGAAAAATGATATTAATTAGGGTACAGTTTATAGAAATACCTAACTCTATTAAGCAATCCAGCAGCATATACTGAATATGTCAAAATTAATATTTCTTGATTTTCATGAACAGTCTGGCCCTCTTTCGAACTGTGAAACATAAATTAGAATATCCTAAACAAAATAGTGTTCACATGGTTCATCATATTTTCCCATATAAATATAAATTAATAATATATGGCATAGAAGTATGTATTTTCAATGATAGAACATTTACTATTCCTTGTAGAATATTTGAATATGTATTCCCTTCTCATTTTCTAAGTTTTCAACAAAATATCATGAAAAGTTTCATTATCTGACAAGAGTGACTGGAGTTACAGAAATCTGCTTCAATATTTCTGTAATGATCTTTCTCACACCTACTCAGAACAAGTGTTTTGTAAAGGATATCACATGTCTTGAGTCTCCCAAACGGGTGTCTCACACTTATTAATAGTGTGATATCTAATGAGTTATTTACTCTCTCAATTTGTATTTCCACCTAGGAAAGAGAAAGTTAAACACTACATATTATCATGTTAGTTATGAAATTAACTGTCATCTAATAAGTTTTAAATATCATCTCTATCCTCCATGTTGCTAAAAGCAACTTTTTTTTTTTAAAGATTTATTTATGCATACAAGCACTGGTGTACAGGCCAGAGGTGTGGGGGGGGTGAGAGGATTCTCACAGAGAGCAGAGCGGGGAGCAGAACAGACAGATCAACAGAAGTACATTGCTGAGGGGAGCAGTGGGTGAGGCAGGAGAGGTCTGCTGCGCCATGTGGGTCCCCTCCCTTGCTGGCAGCAGGGATTGAACTCGCGCTGCAGTGGCTGTGGTTTGCCTCATAGTGCGAAAAGCAACTTTATTTTCTATACATTAGTGTTTATATCATAGTTAATTGATATAGCAATTAACATAGGACCGTGGTCTAACTAGATTTTTTTTTTTTAATCTGAGTACCACTTTCACAGATAATTATAGCAGTATCCTTACCATATGAGAGCTGTTCAGGACTAAACCCATCAATCAGTGTGCCATCTAAAAAGTTCTCTGAAAAGTTAACAGAGATGATAAAGTTTTGAAAAAAATATAGAACAATGTTTTTCTTTGGGATGCAATTTCTTCAAATGAGGTTATGTCTGTGAGTGTGACTGATGGCAGCACTGAGAACTGTGACTGCATTTACGCCAAATTTTTTGGGAATACTTTGGTTTCATATAATTTGAGGTTGTGAGAAGAATAATTGTAGCATTTGTAGAAGGTCCTAAACTATAAATGACATGATAAGGTTTACTGATTTTATTTCAAGGTAAAGGAAAATCTCATACTCTTTGAATGTTGGAAACCAGTTAACTCATGTCAAATAAAATTATAAACCACAAGCAGCTCTGTTTTTTTTGTTAATTTTCAAGTTTTAAGCTTATATTAAATTGATAAAGATTTTAATTTGAAAGAAAAATAGCACCCACAGTTGTACCCATTTTATGAACTTATAACAGGGAGAGAATAATAAACATTAAATAAAGTAGTATGTTGTAGTTACAAACCATGTTGAGATAATTTCAGACCAAATTAATATCATGATATCTAGAGAGATAAGGTAAACTCACAACTGATTAACCATGGAAATTCCTAATGTCAGCTTCTGTGAAAATGGAAAATAAGACAAAAGTCAAAAAAGAATGTTCTGAAAGCTGTAGTCCATTCATTTCTCATATTCTTTCTTACTGAATACTGGGTTTTCCAGAGTCTCGGTTGGGTTCCTATGTTTTGTTCCTTGGCAGTATTGGCTAGAAATCCTGTGATTAGTATAAAGCTATACTGACTTTGCAGTGCTTACCAATATATCTCTGACAAAATATTCTCGGGAGGACCTGTGTACAATGGTTTAAAAAAATTGTGGTCATTTATTTGTCATGTTTTACTCTCTAATCTACTGCCCCTCGAACCTGCTACTCATGGAAAATCTTTCCAATTTTCTTTGCAGTAATTTTCTATCAAAGTGTGGTTCCCCCAACCCAGAGTCAAGTAGCATATTAAACTACTAATGACTAACAACATAAACTATGATGACAAAAGCTAAAAAGAAAAAAAGCTCCTGAAAACAAAGGAGATTCTTTGTTCTGTTTAGTTGTGTGTTTATGTAATGATTGTGAGTTACATGGTTTATCATGCCCATGTTTCCATGTGAAATTAGGGAACTCAAACAGTTATGAGGACAATGTTTTTCTTTATTCATCAGAATACCTTAGAGTCATGTGTGTGTGTGTGTGTGTGTTATTTGTTTAAATTATATTAATGGTTAACTGTCATTTTTGGTTGGCCTGATTTTGCAGATATGCACACACATTTTGGACATTATGGATTTTATATTTACAGTAACTTTGCAATTGTAATTGCATATATGTTACATTCACAAGCAGCAAAAGATATTATCAAATTAGAAAATAAGTCAGTTAATCTTAGTTCATGATAATACAGAAAGATCATCAATGCTGTCAGATTCCACCTTAAAATTAACTTTTATGAAACTTCAATTTTTCACAGTCTAGTATAGTACCAAAAAGGAATAGATACATACACTTAACAAAAGAGTATGAAATAGTCCTTTGTTCCAACTACACATCTATGTGATGGATGGCTTTCTTAATATAAATGTTTAAAATAAGGTATCATATTAAAACAGGTTAAAATGGAAGTGCATGTGATAACTAAACTATTAAATACTTAAGACATATTTTATAAAGCCTTGCTAGAATGTAAAATGATTACACTTCATATTTTTTCAGAAAATCTATTTCATATTTTTATTTTATAAGCGATGAAATTTTTAGTATTTTTAAATGAAAAAAAAATTACAGTTTTCTGAGTTTTAATCTCTAATATGGTAAATATTCATACCTTAGCTTCAAGATATACTCTGGGATTATTAATGTTAAAACTTTTTAAAGGACTGCAGAAACTAAATCTTTGAGAAATATGGTCCTATGTATTTTAATACCAGGGTCAGTATAAGAAAGGTATACTAAAAATTTATTGATTAAAACATAATATATTCAGATTGAATAAAATATAAGGGAAATGTTGGTTTGATAAATGTCTAGAAAGATCCTACTGGCACTTTCACACATTTATTGATTGATTGATTGATTGCCATTCTAATTGGAATTAGAGTATGACTGAATCCTGTTTTGGGACCACTTAATTTGTTTTCCAGTTCTAGGTAACCCCCTTAGAGGAAAGCAGCAGTGTAATCTTCAGCTTGTATATGCAAATTGACCTGGATTATTACATACTTCAGTCATTTCCTTTACAGATTTCTGATATCTCTCACTCTTGCTTTGTATGAGAATGTCTGTAGTTTTCTAAATTAAGAACATTGAAATAGAAGCTCATTTTTGAAACAAATAATTGTTGCCCATGTAAGATAGCATTGTACTGCCTCTTTCAGAAAACAGTACTTTTGAAGAATATAATGTTTAATTCATCTTCTTATAAAGGTCAGTGTAAATTGAACTTTGGCTAACAAAACTATAATGATGATTGACATCATTTTGTGAGGAACTGATGAGCTACATGGACTGAGAGTCCCATGCACCCAGCAGACATGTCATTGAGGTAAATTGAGACCATCCAACCTCTGTTAAGCAGGCAAGTAAAGGCAACCCAGCACCAAGTACAGCCTGTCCTGACCACCCACTGAATTCTAGGCAAATACATTATTTTTGGTTTGATAATATGTTGAGGTGGTTTTTTAAGGTAGCAACATGATACATGGTCTCAATGGCTCTTTCTAGGTTATTTTGCTGAGTCTCTTCTACTGAAATCACTATTATCTAATTCTACCCATGTTCTTCTATTTTATGGTACTGAAGAAAGTTATTTCTTATCTGTTTCTAGAAACCAGGGTGTATTAAAGGAGTTTGATTTACTACCCAGGGAAATAGTTAGCAACATTGGTTGTCACATTTTAGGAGATGTTACTGATGATTCTGATGTGTTCTATATTCTCTGATGCACAGGATAGTTTCTACAAAAAAAGAATTACTCCATTCCACTTGTTAAATTGCAGAAGAATCTCTGCTGCAAATATAGGAAATAATATCTCAGTGATCTCTCATTATGTCTTACACAACATTTTGTATATGTTGTGGCTTTTTCATGTCTGATTCAAGCTCTTGTATTCTCAAGTTCTCAGTCCCAAAATAGTCCAGTTTTTAATGTGCTTAACTAAGATTTAAGACCTATATCATATTTAGATAACTTGAAAATTGATGTATATGATTAACATATCTTCTTTCTATGAACTTAAATATGTCTTGAGATAGAGAGTCTAACTGACTTAAGTTATGACTAGTAAAGAGGAAATATGTGAAGGAGGGACCAATGGGCTAAGGGTGGAGGGTTATAAGTGGGTTGGTGGAGGATTTGGTGAGGTAATGGACATGAGAAGTTGGAACCTTTACTTCTGAATCATTATTAGGGTTGTATATCATTATATCTCAATATAAACTAACAATTAAAATGACAAAGAGGAAATATGAAAATAATATAGTGTTTTTTCTAAATCAAGAAATAAGGAAAGATAGAAAAATGCATAAAACTGTGTTAGTACCCATAGGATTGTATTATGGATTCTTTAGAGCAAAAAGGCGATTTAGGCAACGTATTTATAGCTTTCTAGTAGTATGATGAAAGAAAAAAAAAAACAATACAAGTAATTATTAATTTATTTTACCCTTGGATAAGTGTCTTTAACATAATTGTGATTCTTAACAATGACATCAAATGATTATTAAATAGCATGTAACATTTTAATAAACATTTCTTCCATGAAATAAATAGAAGAAAGCAATCTAAATTTATAGATGTCTTTTTTTTCTAGATGATGAGGCATAAAAAGTACATTTGGAAATCAATGAATTACATGCATTTGATGTTGTAATTATTGCTTCCCCAAAATTACTTTGTTATCCTATGTAAGACTATCACTATTTAGCATTTTCTTGACATGCTAATAATTTTAAATTCTTAATAAGTTTCCCTAAATTGAAATTTTAAATTATCCTATAGGGAAATGATCAGGCTTAAATATATGAAGTACACAGTACTAAAATTATCATAAACACAGAATTACTAAAATTAGTAAGTTTCCAGGGGCTAAAATGACTTTTTTTAAGAATCTTTCAGGTCATTCATTAATAATGAGGCATTAAAATATATTCAATTTCTTAATTCCCAGTAGAGCCATATATTTAATTTTGCTGACTGTATGCTCTCTAAACTCTTTAATCACTATGATAATTGTTTAACTGCTGAGATTAATTTAAACTATTAAGACATTTCCTATGGGCCTATATTTACCTGGAGTCTTTTGTATTCCTGTAGCCTCATGTTGTCCTGTACTTTGTAACTAACTAGTCTTTCTTCCTTGAAGTGTCTTTTACTTATTATTAGCCTGCTCAAATCCACCATTTTATATTGCACGTCTGTGGGAATTTTCTTTCCTTTTGAGTTCGTAGTTCTCTAGAGTAAAAGAAGCTGTATACTGCCCTGGTACAAAGAAAAAATCTACACAACACCAAGAAATCTCAGATTGCATACCTGTAAATAGTGATTAGGAAGGGCATTGGGCATTAAGTAAAAATGTTCTATACATGAGATACTATAATAAATAAACCAATTATTTGGAGACCAGATGACAGAAGGTCAGCTCTCCTTCCATCCCCATCCCTGTGTGCACAGCATTCTGTCACCCTCAGGGTAAGCTATTTGGCTTATCTGTCAGGTAAATGGGAATAAAATGACTCTCTAGGAAAAGCCCCTCATGACCAACCGCTTCTTCATATTTCATTTTCCTTGCCTCCGCAATCCTGGAGTTGTAGTTCTATGTGATTTTCAGTGTTCCTTAGAGATATTACTTTATTTAGACCACGTTATCCAAGGCCATGAGCATAGGTTCACACATGCGTACATTGGAAAAGGATAAAATCAAAAATCATTTTCAGAAGTCATGGTATCTAAATATCTTCTTTGAAAAAAAAATAAACTATGAATTTGAAAGAAAAATAGGCATTTGGTTTCATTTTCTGAAGAAAGTGAACCAAATTAAGCATTGCCACCACTCAGGGAAAAAGGAGGGAGGTGGACATTAACTAAATCGGCATGTTGCATGCTCTTCTGTAATGTTCAAGCCCTTGCTCAATGTCAGGATCCTTTCAAATTCTAGCCAAAGCTCTTTGTAAACATTCATAGCAGGCCTTCTCAAAATAGGGCCTGCATATCACAGTTGGTGCTCAGCAGTCTCGCAAACAAACTTAAGGGGATTTGACATTTTCAAAGCAAAGCACGATAATATAATATTCACATGCACGACACAAGTTTAAGATATGTGGGTAGCTAAGTTTTAAAAGGAATTTCACTCTATTTTTAGTTGCCCTGTTTTGAATTTGGGTACAGACGCTAAAATAGGTGCCTAACTGAGGTGCAGCACTAGGCAAAATAATAAAATGTCATTCAGGGTATATAGAATTTTCATTTGAGAATTTTAATTATGGCCTTAAATAAATGCCATTTATCCTTAAAATGTTTAATTTTTTAAAAGGAGTTATGCTGTAAGAGAACTTTATGAGTCAAAAGTTTTGCCTAAAATTCTTTAATAAAATACAATTTATATCATAAAATATATAACCTGCATACTTTCATTTACATTTCTCAGAGTGGCATTATATCTTTAATATAAGAAAAAATTGCTTTATAAACAGTTTCATAAACATAAGCTAGCATACTATTCATATAAATATTTTTAAGTCTGTGCATTGGAACAAGACAGCTAAGAGTAAGATAATTCAAAATGAGAATAGTGTTAATTAAAAGAGAAATATATGAATTATAGTAATGCAAAAGTGCTAATATATATTGCATTTACTTTATAAAGATGTTTCATACTCTTTAAAAAAAGCACAATGAACCCTGTGATGAACAAATTTTATTTTCTAAGACAAGTACAAAATAATGTTTTCCAATAATAACTTAAGAAACAATATACAAGATTTTGAGACAATATAGATTATTAGAAAAAAAGAGAGTTGCTATATATATATGTATATCTATCAGTTTGACAGAATTATATGACAAGTCAACTTCATTCATATGAAATATTCACAAACTTATCAAGAAATTATGATAAAAGTATAAGAAACTGAAAAATCCATTTTAGATAATGAGGTTTTATTTTAAACTCTCAACAGAGGATTAGTTCAGCTTATAAAATGCATATTTTCGGTACTCTTCTTAAGCAAACATGACTAATGATAAAATTAAGCAGATAACAAATGGCAGAGTAAGGCAAATCTCAAAAATTTTGGAATCATATAGAACATTGTTAATCAAAGGTAAACTCCATTTGTCACCTGTAAAGCTTATGATATTGCTGTAATATTTTCCTTCTGCAGAAGTCAAAAATCTTACAGTATAATGCTAAAATTTTTAAGCATTCTTGTTTTGTTGGAGAAATTAACTGGCAAAAAGAGAGCATTTTTATTCCTTTCATAGTTTTTCTTTGTTTTGCAATGTTTTTCAACTTTCCTGAGGTCTAATTGACAAATAAGAGTATATAGTTAAAATGTACACATGGCGATTTGATACATGTACACATTATGAAATGATTGCCACAATCAAGTTAATTAGCATCGATCATCTCACATAGCAACCATTTTTTATCCTGTTTGTACCCTTAAGAGAATGTTTACAATATATAAATTTTATATATTTAGTAAAATGTTATTAACTATATTTACCATGTTGTTCATTAGCACCCCAGAACTTATTAAACTTATAGGAGGAGAGGGGCAGAGAGAGAGGGTTGAAGGCAGATAAGAGCACAAGGGACTGAGGTGATGGTGCACTGGTGAAATGGTGATGGGGAATCCATGGGAATTACAACTGATGTCAAATATATATATAAAAAGGAAAAATAATTAAAAAATAAATAAAAACGACATAATTCATTACTTAAAAAAAAAAAAGTTGGGATCCTTACCAGCTTTTTCCTGATTCCTATTTCCCCTGGCCTCTGGTCTGCAATAACCAGCATCCTAATCTCTGCTACTAAGAGTTTGATTTTTCCCTTATTTTTCGATTTCACCTATAAATGAGTATATATAGTATGTGTCTTTCTCTACTGGCTTATTTCACTTAGCATGATATCTTCCATATCAATTGAAGGAAAAGAAGGGCTTCCTTATTTTTTTTAAATGACTGAATGAAAGGTTTATTATAGACATGTTTATGATACCTGACATCATGATTTCTCCCACTGAATTCAAATTTTGTTTTGGTGTTGCATATCTCTAGCGGATCATTCTTGATTCTAGTAACTTAACTTATTCAAAAATACTTTTATTTCCCTCTCTTTGATAGATAAGTTTATTGTATGTAGAGACTTGATTGACAATTCTGACCTCCACACACAGCGCTTTAAAGATGTTACTGCATTGTTCTCTGCTCCCCATATAATTTATTAGATATGAGACACCATTTATAACTGCATGTATTTTTATTTTTATTATTATTATTATTATTGAGATAACAGTTTACATTGTTGTTTGCATTTGGAGGTATAATTGTAAGTTTTTTAAACTGTAGAATACTACAGGATATTTTACAGTTTAAAAGATGTATCAGACCATGCTTCTCTGTCTAAGAAAAGTTGCTGATTTTCAGTTTTTTCAGTCACTCCTTGGTAGATGAAGTGTTAACTTCTGTGTTTCTTTATGTCAGGTGGAAACTGGAATTTAATGTCATGTGGGAACTGGAAAATGATGTATATTTTTAATGCAAAGATTTCATTTTTTAACCATCTGTATTTGCCATATTATATTTATCTTATTTTTTATTGTCCAAATACTGTAATTTGAAAAATCTTTGCTAGCTAATACCAAAATCACTGCAATTTTTGCTCTCTTTCTATGATATGATTTATTGCATTTGTCATCTTATTTCTGTATTTTAGAGGTCTAGGAATTTTTATTGATGCCAAATATTACACTATATGCTAGCATTTATTATTATTTTTAGGAATATTTAAAATTTGTTTGATAGATATGTAAGTTATTCTAGACATATTTTATATATTCAAAGTTCATTTTTAAGCTTTATCAATATAGAATAATCTTTACTATTTATTTAGATTTAACCTTCTACAAAGATATGTTCTTTCTTGAATATTTACTCAATGCTGGAGCTATTGAATGAAATACTTCCTCCCTATAATTAAATTTTAATGTTTCCAATTTCTGAATAAGAATAAACTTAAAATTTCAGGGATTTTTTTCACTGTCTAGATTCATGACCCTTCATTCAAAGTGCAGATTAACATTCCAAAACCACCACAAAATATTTTGTCCAAAAAATGTGAAACCTGATGATATCTTTGGTGTTTAGATAACTAAAACAGATTAGTTGGGAAGATGTTGAGAATCAGATTCTAGGCACAACCAGGAACACCCAGCATGTCCAAACACAACTGCATCTGAAGAGAATCTGAACCAAAACTGGCCCACCAATGACCATCAAATAATGAGATTTTGATCAATCAGAAACAAGCAAACTGAAGACCACTTTGCCTATAGTGGACTTATATTTGAACTATTACACATTTTTGTTCCTACAATATCTACTAAATGGGGACAAGTTGGGCAAGCAATTCAAGTGCTTCTTGGGATTGTGTTCTCTGTATGCCAGTATTATTAACTGCCCCCCCCCCAAGTAAATACTACTATTTTATTTCAAACAGATCTCCTCCATTCTGGGATGACAGTCTTTATTTGGAGATGGTGGTTAACATGGTGGCAGTGGCTATTTCCAGAAGTTATTCCATTCTTTTGGGTATCCCCAATGTATATAAGAGAGGTACATTACTAAACTTCTGTTTATTTTTTTCCTGTTAATTTGTCTTTCATTAGAATGGATCAGTCAAGAACACAAAATTATAAAGTAAAAATTATTTACCTTCCCTGTAGTTTATAGAGTTGTTTTAATCCTAGGGATAGGTTAGATCTACTATTAAAGTGTGACCTTTCCAAGCTATTACTGAATGTCATAGAAATGCAATGAGATATCTACTTTGACCAATTGTAACTTGAATAACTCAAGTTCCTCTATTATCTCTGGAATTGTTGGCTTACATTTCCTCAATGGTAATTTTCTTACCCTGTGGATTTCCCCATTGTAAATGCACACATTTGAATTTAGTAATGAACTCAAGGAAATTTTATATAACTATTCGAAGCATTCTTTATTTTTGCTCCTTTCCCTATTCCCTAGTTACGGTGTTCTGCCTATAAAATTTTAATTCTTCAAATACCAGATGTATTTCACTCACTTTTCATTGCTACTTATTTTCTTTTGCTCCTTTTTTCAATATTAATAATCTGTGAATAAAAGTAGCTCATTCAGAACAAGCACATTCTTAAAATGTAACTCCTGAAATATTATATGCGGAAGAACACTTAATCCATGATCAAACTTAGCAATCCTCACTGTCATAATATTGCAAATTACCTGCATGTCAAAGAAATTTAAAAAGAGAAAAACAAAAACAAAAGTGTTCTACCTAAAGATATTTACCCCCAGTCAAATGTTAGTACAGGTTCCTTCTTCCTTATTGCAAGTCCATTAAAGGCTGCTTCATGCACATGTGTCTTAATGTTCTAGCTTTCATTTAGTCCCCGTTCTATGATTGACCTCTTTCTCAAACAAAGACCACTAGGCAGGAGTTTTAGCTCATAATTTTGTTGGAAGACATGAGGTTTTAGTTAATAAAATTAATCATACATTTGTGATCAACTGATTAAAGATGTAATATTAGGTATCAACCCACTTTTATCATGAAGAGGGAGTTGTCTTTCTGATACTGTATATGTGTATCTTTCTAAATGTATAGACTCTGTTAATATCTATGGCTTATGGTGCTTTAAATGCCTCCAAATTATTATTATTTTTTTTCATTTACCTGGAGAGGGTGGAGTAATCCATCTAATTAGGAGGAAAAAGTTGTGTTCCATTTCTGGTAGAACAACTGTTTTCTGAGATCATGCATACAATTTAGCAAAAGTGTTATCAACCTTTATTGCACTTGAATCTTTAGGTCTTATTGATAAAATATTTTAAGAAATAGAATAAAGTGGAAACAAGATAGAGCCTTGTATTCTGAAAGCACAAAATTGTTATTCTTCAGCAGTGAAACACTAGAGAACAGTTTGAATTTGCCATCTGGAGTAATAATAAGCTCAGTAAGATAGCAGATGTCAAGGCCTGCTTCTCCTAGTTAAAAACAAATGTAACAAGTAACTCAATTTTTCACTGGGGGACAATTTGTTTTGGGGGAACTTTTTTACTTTCTAACAATTACTAACCTCTCATTTGTATTGCCCAAACTGCCCCAAGCTTAGTTATCATCTCCCTGGATGATCTTTTTCTCATTGCAAAAAAGTCCTGTGTTATTGAAGACAGATTGTTGCTAAGCTGATCTCTCTCCTGTCATAATCTCTTTAATTGTTGAAAATGAGTCATTCGGGAAGTAGAATTAAAGGGAGGTGATTATTGCAATATCTAACTGAATAGCAGTTTCACATGTTCTGTTTCTTCTCTAAATTCTTTGGACATTTTTTTAATAACATGCATGTTTGGTTACTCTTAGATTCTTTCCTAATAAAGCTCATGTTTTTTTTATAGAATTTCAAACAGCTCTTTATATAGTTTTATAAATACTCAGCTAATATGGTTACTCTTCATTTACAACCATAATGTAATAATTTTGATACATTTCATACATCAAGAAACACTATAGTTTTTCATCACAATTTTGATCTTTTTCGTTAAAAAAAGAATACGTGTTTGTACATCATTCTCAAATAATTTACTCAGTTTTATGGTAATAACCTGTGTATGTGTATATTTCTCTGATATTATCTTTATTAATTTTATTCTCTGGAGTTAACTGAATTGTCTATGTTCCATCAAATAAAAAATGGCATATAAAATTAATAAAAATGATCTTCAGTATAGAGGGAAAATGTAACTTGTGATTCATTATATATTCTTCAGCCCAGTGCAATTTCACTTGAATTTTCTAAATAAGTTGTTTTTATGATACAGGTTCTTTGAAAATGTTTCTTAGTATTGTTACATCTAAACTAAAAAGATACCAAAGTATGTAACTGGGAATAAGTTTTTTTTTTTTTTTTTTGTTCTTGTTTGAGTAATATTTTATTTATGTGGTGCCTCTTTGAAGGATCCCAAAATCCAAGTCAGTTTAATAAAAACCAGCTGTAAATATTTCTGTGACTATATTTTCACCTGATTATTTTTATAAATATATCACATTGTAAAATATAGAAAGTATTACAATACAATTGACTAACGGGCTTTTATTGTAGCTATCATCCTAAAAATATTAATTAGCATTGTTAGCATTTATTAAAGAAGGATAAAGCAACTACAAGTCAAAGCTGCCATTAGTCATAAATTATAGTGATTTAAGTTGTGTGATAAGTTTTCCATTTATTCACCTATGTGAATAATCAGTTCAATCATCTTGCACTGTTACAGAGAAATATATGAATGTGTTCTGAGTGGTGTCTGTATGTTTTTATTTTAAATTCTAATATTATATGATTTTTTTGTTGTTGCAGATATACTGTCTTGATTGTATTTTGCTATGACTTCCTGTAGGTTAATTAGCTCTCAGTGGTTTAATTATTAAAAGAGAAGCAGAGGCAAGTTCACTAGTGGGAAAAGTAATGTGGGATTTATTATCAGGAGTTTATCGTAATAAAAACCATATGTACATTACGGGTAAACTACAGCATTTTTTAAAGTGTGCTCAGACAAGGCACATGTTAAAAATAGTATATGGATCTATACATTTTTCAAGTTTATTAATCATGTTTTTGCTACTTTCAAAGTATTAGTTTTTTCTGTATAACTTTTTGAGATTATAGTTCTATAGCAGTCATATTTTGCAGGTCCAATAAACTATATGTATTATTTTTTGAAAGTGAAGTTAGTTAACTTCATTTTGAAAAGGGAAGAATTAAATTAACTGAAGAATACTTCCAAAACAGTGAATCTACCCTTTTTCGAGGATCTGCATTACAGTTAAAATAACTAAACATGTGCAGCTTTCCCATGGCCCTTTCACCTAACAATGAATGTCAGGGAAAAGTTAACATCAGATAGCATTGAAATTAAAGTGAATATTGAGCTTAGATATTTGTCTACATAAAACCTTTGTTTGTAAATCGACATATATTGCTTCATGATTTCTAAATGATGAAATTAGAACTAACGACTGATTTTTTTTTAATTTCTCATTTTTAGTGTATGAGATCCTAGACCTTATAGAGGTGGCACATTTCTGAAAATGTCTTTTTTTTTAAGTTTGTTTTTTTAAGATTTTATTTATTTACGCATACTAGAACTGGGGTACAGGCAAGCGGTATGGGGGATGAAAGGATTCACCAGAGACAGAATGGGGTACAGAATGGGCAGACTGACTGAAACACACTGCTGAGGTGAGCAAGTGGGCGAGGCAGGAGAGGTCTGCTGCATCATGTGGGTCCCCTCCCTTACTGCAAATGCTTCATAGTGCTGACTTAACCCCTTGTGCCACCAGGGAGACCCCTGCGCATGTCTTTCTTAAACATGAAACAATACAATAATTCTTGAACTTGCTGGATTATTGTACTCCAATTTCAGTAGGGAATCTTCTCTTGGCATTTTAAAAACAACCATTGATCTCCTGGTGATTTTGTTTGTTTCATGTTTGGAGTTAGTGTTAAAAGCTGTAGCAGGAATAATTGGGGAGACACCAGCGATAATGGTGAGCATCTTAAAACCTTCATCTTTACTGTACATAGAGTTCGAAGCATAGGTTATGAACACATTTTTTAATTTCATTTGTAGGAAATACACTTTTACGCAGGTGAGTTTATGTAGTGTTTATCATTTATTATTAAACAACATTCCCTTCACACAGATTTTATATGAAGCATCATCTTTATCTTTGAAATCATATCATTAGTGTATTACTATTACAAATTAGGCATTTAACGGTTTTTGTTGTTTATAGTATTAAGTAAGTCTGCAGTGAACTTACCTAATATTTCCTAATTATGAAATGTACCTTCCCTAATTTTAGAGGTGATAGTGTTTCTCTAGTGTTGCTCATAACAGCTATCACAATTTTTCTCAAATCAAATCTCTGATTTGTTAAAAGCACTACTTCACATATTTTTTTACTATCGCTACTGACATAGAAAGCATTGACCCATTAAATGTGAAACACTAGAAATTGTATAAATGGAAAGTGTGAAAAATCCTTTTTACGTCCACTTGCACACCTTCCTTCCTCCTACTACTACCATCACTAGATACATGAATTGTCATCAATATGGACATAGTGTGTTTCCTTTCTAAATTTTATAAAAATAATTCTAAGTAATAGATAGCAATATATATTTTTTAAAGTTTTGACCATCAATTCTTTTGATTTGCATAATAAACCTTGCCCCAAAGCACACACACAAATCCACATACACACACATTAGGACTATTTTGAAAAATTTAGGTACTTAAACACTGAAAGTATGTGTAGTACTCCCTAGACTTTTATGAAACCATATCAACTTTTTGTTTAATTGGATCAAGAGAGACTAGTTCCTAAAGTAGCTTTTTTACAATCAGAAATGTGCATTGGAAGAAAGATGGCAGGGCTGGAGAACAGGATATGAAAAAGGTTGAAATAACTCCATGATTAATAATAAAGGGAAAATGAACAAAGAGAATAGAGACAGATTAAATGGGTCAAGTTTTTGGAGAACTCCATAAATCTGAAACACAGAATAATGTATGTACTGAGTGCATATTTTGGAATCCTTTAATATGTAATATGAATATGTCTTACATACTGAATGATGTTTGGCTATAGCAGATTCTGAAAATTCTAATGTAGGAAAACAATTTAGAGATTATTTTAATTTATGCAACCTATAAAGATCTCATAACATTTACAATTAAGAAAAGAAGAAGATATGCCATCATAAATTTATATGAGCAGATGATAACTCTAAAACATATATTTAGGAAGTGTGTTTATTTTAATTTTCAGTGAAATTCTCTCAACAATGTTACCCAGTGCAAATTGAAGACCTTCTGGAATGCTGCATAAACACAAATAAACAAACTGTGCACAGCAGAATGTTACTTCACTGTTATCTTAGATTCTTGTAATTAACTACAGTAAGGATCAAAATATATTTAACTAGGAGTCTACCTGTGGAGTGATAACAAAACCTTTTTGTAAACACATTCAGAAATTGGATGTAAAAATAAAATATCTTTAATGATAGCAATATTTGCTTAGTTAGGGACATAATTTTCTAGAAAATTAAATTGCATTTAAGTCATTATGATATTATAATGAACTAAATATATACCTGCAGTGACTAAATGAGCATATGAGTATTCACTCTGAAAATTATGTTATCTATACTTTTGTGCTGTAGTAGACTCTATTGTGAATTTTAGTGACATGTTTTTAAGTCAAAGCATCATAATATATAAAAAAAATGTACTTTTCCTAAGGGTGATTTTTATTTTGCCCTGGGATTACTTAATTTTGACAATCCAATCATATCTGCCCCATCCCAAATATTTTATGTGCTTTTAAAATTGATACTTTCAATATTTTTTTTCCTTTAAGAAAATCACTGCATAAAAAATTACTTAGTAGCTTAAAAAACTTTATAACAAAATACTCAGTTTCTGTGGACTAGCAATTCATGCTAGATGAGATTAAAATGACCCTTGTTTATTGGCTGATAATATTTCTGTAAACTGAGAAGACTTGGTTTCAGAACATGAATTGAGAGCTGGGAAATAGAATCATTAAGAGGTTTCTTCATTATAATTGATGCTGACTGATATTTGAGGTCTTAGCTGAGACCAATTAGGTGGCCAGAATAACTCTTCAGCACCATGGTTAGTCATCTTAGAGAGGATCAGGTCCGCAAAGATTGTGTTCTCAGGGAACAGAGCAGATTTAGTGTTGTCTTTGCCCGGCTAAACTTGTACTTACATAGCAACGTGTATAGGTAGTCTTTGGTTTGCAAGCAAGACCAGAGGTTCTGAGGGAGAGGAATGGGTTTCATCTCTTTAACAGAAGAATATTTAGGTTGCATGGAGCTATTACTGTAGCTACCTTTGAATGTTGCTATCAGATACAATATTTTACATTAGATATTTGAATAAGGGCTCCTTGATATTGAGATTGTTAAATGTAAATAGAAGGTTTGACCATGACTTCGGCTTCCAATAATAAGAATATCCTATGAATTGGTCTAATTTAGTTTCTAAAAATTTTAAGTTGTTATTTATCTTATATTTTATTAATTGAAATAAATATTTCAGTGAAAATGAGTATCATTTTAATTTTTAGAAATAAAATTCATAATATTTTGGTAATAGAATAGCCTGTAAGATAGTTGTTACTGTGACTATGTATTTTCAGTACAAAAGTTCTTGATAATAGTTCTAGCTTTTACAACACATTATGAAGCAAATCACAGCCACTGTGGCAGGAGTTCAATCCCTGCTGCTGGCCAGGGAGGGGACCCACATGGCACAGCAGATCTCTTCTGCCTCGCCCACTTGCTCACCTCAGCAGTGTGTTTCAGTCAGTCTGCCTGTTCTGCTCCCTGCTCTGTCTCTGGTGAATCCTCTCACCTCCCTGGACTCTGGCCTGTACCCAGCTCTTGTATTCATAAATAAATAAATCTTTAAAAAAATAGTTCTAGCTTTTAAAAAGATACTAGGTGATTATTAGAATGAACACAATAACATATCAATATAATAGACATTAATTATTTTCTATTTCATAATAGTAATACATATTACATGAGAGCACCTGAAAAAAAAGCCCTAGCTATGAACAAAATAAGAAAAATAATAATTATTTATTGTAATATGGCTACTATTAAATCTAGTTGTTATTTCACCTGCATCAATACCATCATCAAGAAAGTTTATGGCTCAGGTAGTTTCCTGTGCTGATAACACAGAGCTCTTGCAATGTTTGTCATCTTTTAAAAATCCCCAGTTCTCAAGGACATTTACAAGACAAAACATGTCTTTAAAAGTGAAAAATAATAATGTGTATAATGCACAGCACATTAATAGTCAACCACACGTACATATAAGGAAAAGATACAAATCGATTATATTGACCCTGGACTAAGAGAGATTGATAGCACACTTAAAATAATTGACCAGCTCTGATGCTGAGTGTTTATAAATGTTAATTTTTAAAAATTTATTTATTTATGGATATAAGAACTGGGGTGTAAACCAGAGGTGTGGGGACAGAGGAATCACCAGAGACAGAGTAGGGAGCAGAACAAGCAGATCCACTGAAATACACTGCTGAGGGGAGCAGCGGGAGAGACAGGAGAGGTCTGCTGTGCCATGTGTGTCATCTCCTTGGCCAGGGATTGAACTCAGTGCCACAGTCACTGTGGACAGCCTCACAGTGCTGCACCTTAATACCTGGTACCACGAGGGAGGCCCCCAAAATATTAATTAATTAATTAATTAATATTTAAGTTGAGTTAACAATGCTGTACAGTTCTGTTTTTGAATCTGAGGTATAGGTTCACAACTCTTCAGATGCGTGTTACCATACCACATCTACCACCTGGGGACCCATTGTCCTCCACCATAGTCTATTGGACATTGAAATTATAAGTTTACTTCAGGTTATCATTAACTAAAATAAAATAATCATGTGGTCTCTAGTTTTCTAAATGAAAGAAAGTATCTTATTATCTAACAACATATAAATTATCCAAATCTGAGAGTTTACTAGCTGGAAATTTAATTTAGCTCTCCTTTACTTAGGTTTTCAGTGACTTACTTAGGAAATCCTCTTCTCCCACATTATGAGGAGGGATATTCCTTCTTCCAAAAGACAAAGTGATCATTTAACATGAAATTCAAGTTTATAGCTGAAGAGATAATTTCTACTATTTGCAAAATATTATCATGATTGGGCATCTATCTTATATATATATATATAATTAATTTATTTGAAGTAATATCAGTTGACATCACTGTATATGATTCATAGGAATAGGTTCACACCTCCTCACATGTGCATCACCACATTCCACCCACCCCTAATACTATATTTTTATACTTGTCTCTTCAGAGTTTTTTGCAATTCCCTCACTTCTCTAGTTTCTTCTTGGGATGACAGAATAATCAAATTAATTTTAGATTCACAGGAGAAAAAAGCAATTTAATTTCGTACATTTCTGGGGCCCATAGCTATATGATGATTCAGAGGGAAGAAATGGTAAGTGAGGAGTATGTTACACTCTGAGCTAAGGAATGAGAGAGGGGTCTGTGGCTTCAAGATAGGAAGTGTCATTTACAGTATGAATAGAGAGGATGTTCAGTAATTAGTTGCCTCCCCTGCCAAACATACTTGTTTTTCAGATAGATACCCTAATTCTGGATGAACCCCCAATTTACATTATTCTAATTAGTTGATCAGGGCAGTAATATTTTAAAAAAATACAGTGTATCTCAATTGTGCAGAATCTAAGTTGATTTCACTTTAGAATAAGCCTCATACCACAGTGGCACATATTGGAGAGACCTAATCTTACCCCTCTCACTATACATTTTTTTCACATTCTGCTTCTCAACTTGTGTACACAGGGATTATTTGATCTATTAAGACTTAGGAAAAGGTCATCGTTACATGTTTAACACAGTAGCAGAGTGGAAGCTTACATAACTGGATAGATTAAAAAACTTACAGGGTCACTAATCATATATTGAAATTTATATTTGCATAATGTCTTTTCTTTAAGAAATAACCAATATTCTATATTCATCCCTTGTTATATAAATGCTATTAAACTAACATATTTCTCTTTGTCTTAGTCAAGGTTATAGATTAATTAAGCAATAAGTCATTCTCAAGCATCTGCAGACTCAGTTTCCATCACTGTTTTCATAATTTTAAATCAATAAAGAGTAAAAAATTCTCAAAATATTAAAATTGTATCTAACATATTATCCAGCAATACCACTCCTGGATATCTACGTGAGGAAACACTAATTTAAAGAAACTATGCCCTAGAAATCTGACTATATAACTAACACAGCTGGTGGAGGAAGGGGGAGATTAAATTGGGGAAATAGCATATTTGAGTATGGTAACAACACCTGAAGGTGTTCTTTATTATATGCAAAGGTGTAAACCAATGTCACCTAAAAAAAAAAAAAAAAAAAAAAGCTTTGATTTTTAAAACATCTTTGTTGTGCTTTACTATGCAAAAATCCCTTTCAGGCTATCACCAGTCACTGCCTAACCCACATGGCACAGCAAACGTCTCCTGTCTCACCACTGCTGCCCTCAGCAGTGTGTTTCAGTAGATTGATCACCTATTCTGCTCCCCACTCCGTCTCTGGTGAATCCTCTCACCCCCATCCCATCTCTGGCCTACATCCAAGTTCTTGTATGCATAAATAAATAAAATGGAGCTAAAAATATTTAAATGTCTCTCTAAGCCGTGTATATATTACTAAAATATAATTTATCAACTAATTATTAAGTTAATTTATATTTTCACCCTAAGCCCTTTGCACAACAGTCACTGACTGAATTATCATGTGGCACCTGACTGACACTGGACTCTTCAGCTTGTGAGCTGCTCCTGAATACACTCTTTTTAAAAAAAAGAGGTTTATTTAATTTATTTATGCATACAAGAACTGAGGTGTAGGCCAGAGATGTTGAGGGTGAGAGGATTCATCATAGAAAGTAGGGATCAGAACAGGTGGATCTACTGAATCATACTGCTGGGGGTAGCAGCATTTGAGATAGGCGAGGTCTGCTGCACCATGTGGGTCACCTCCCTTGTCAGGGATCGAACTTGTGCTGCAATGGCTGACAATAGCTTGATAACACTGAGACTTTAATTCCTGTGCCAACAGGGAGGACATGCTCTTTCAATTTATGCCATTAGTTGATCTCTTGATTAAGCATGCCAGGAGTCTCAAATTGGAAGTTTCTTTTTATTCCTATTTCTTTTTTTTTTTTAAGATTTATTTATTTATGCATACAAACACTGGGGTACAGGCCAGAGGTGTAGGGGGGTGAGAGGATTTCACCACAGAGAGCAGGGAGCAGAACAGGCAGATCAACTGAAGTACACTGCTGAGGGGAACAGCGGGCACAGCAGGAGAGGTCTGCCGCCACCATGTGGGTCCCCTCCCTGGCCAGCAGCAGGGATCGAACTCATGCTTCAGTGGCTGCGGTTTGCTTCATAGTGCGTTGCCCAACCCACTGCGCCACCAGGGAGGCCCCTTTATTCCTATTTCTAATGGCAACAGCTGTTTAGTAGGAGATATTGGATAAGTCATTAATATCTTTTTTTAATTTTCAATATAGTCATTACTTATTAATAGTATGGGCTCATGATTTGCTATGCATTCTATGTGATCTAATTCATGTATTTTTTTTTTTATTTTGAGGCCCAGTTTTTACATATGTAGCCAGTAGAATTCATGCAGTTTGTGATATATTCCCTCATTATTTAAGTAATTCATTCTTCTTAAAGCTACAGCAAAGTCCAGGTCCACCTTGTGTTGCTCCTGTTCATCTAGTCAACAAATGTTTTTGAGTCAATATTATTTGTTGGGTATTACAATAAATTCAGGAAAATTAAAAAAAAATAGTTTCCTTTACAGTGACTGCACGTTAAAGAAGGAAGAGGGAAATAAATGACATATTTAAGTGAATTCATGAGGTATTAGTGAAACAATCAAGGGAGAGGAACATACACTATTTAGATGGAGACCAGCAAGATATTCTAGAAATACCAGGGAATACTTTCTGAAAAGAGGAGTTGTACGTGAAGACCTGAAGGAAGGGAGATGTAGTTAGAGATTATCCAAGGCTTTTTCACTTGCAAATGAAGTGAAATATTGATGAATTGATATCCATACTTGCTTCTGAACTATGTGAAAATCCACTGTTTTGTTTTTTTTTTTTCAAGTATTGAATAGTAACCTTCACTGTTAAGGGAAAAGTAAAACAAAAGATAAAAAAAAATGGTTATACTAGTTTAATTATAGCATTGATCAAATCTGATTTATTTTAAATCCTAGAGATACAGTAACCTAGTCACATTAAGATCAATCCCCATATTTGGATACAGAAAATATACGATTAATGCAATAGAAAATATACTTAATGATCCTGAAGGAAAAACATAAAACTGTATTGTGTCAATATGAAGTCTTCATCTAAATTTAGCACATAATTGTGATTTGAGTATATAATGTCATTTTCATCAGCTTCCAAACCTATTTACATAGAGAGCTCTTAATAATGCTTACATGTGTATGGATATTAATACTTATTACTAACATTCAACTGAGGAAAACCAGTCAGAATTTCCCTGCACTATGATGGACAGCTAAAATGATTTTGGTAGAGAAGCTCAGAAACTGAGCTCAGGGCAGGTACTTTTGGTCTAAGATTATATTTTATTAGTAAACCTTATGTCTTTGCCGTCACTTTTAGACTGGCTTGTTGAGAACTAAGACCATATCTTAATAATCTGAGCCAATATGTTTACATCTTAACATTAGTTGAACCAGATGCTTCTCTGATTTGTTCATATATATATGAAATTATAAATACCAAATATATATTTGGTATTTAAATACTGCCATGTTTAGTCATATTAGTTTTCATAGACTAATTTTTTTCAGCAAGCTCTATTCTTTGTCACTGATATTTTTTTCAAGACAGAAAAGCATTTCAGTTAAGACATATTAAAAATGAATAGTACATACCGTAGAAAGAGCTCTAATCCATCTAGATAGTCTGTTTAATTATTAATATTTTATAGCTGCAATTTAAAATACTTATTTTCTACTTACACTATTTCTAGTGTTTTGTAATTTTAATCTATGGCTGTTTTTCTCTAACTGCTCCCACACTGCATATGCTTTTAAAAGCAAAATTCAGTAGGAAAGCAGTTTCATATATTCAGGAAAAATTCCTATGTTTTAGTATGTGTATAATAATCTCTTAGAATCTGTTTTGTTTTTTTGTTTTTTTCGGTGCATGAGTACATGACAGTTTATTTCTATAACAAAACACTCAAGAGAACTAGTCTTACTGAGTACACTATCAACTGGTGACTAGTACCAAGTTAAATAAAGGAACATAGTATTTAACATACTGTGTATACATACATGAGTATAAAAATAGATGGGAATTTGAGTCATCAGCGGTAATATGTAAACAATAATGACTCATCCTCCATGTTGAAGTTTTAGTTAGTACAAATGGAAAAAAATTAGGAAGTTACGTTTTAAAAATAGTTGAGTGTACAACAAACTGAAGCAGGCATTCCTAATGGCCTGATAATAAATGGCAAAGAGAAAGACAAGAACAGGCAATCTCATCTCTTGAAGACACATAGATTTAGGATCTCCAAAGGTAGATTTTCCAGTGCTTGCTTAAATGAAAGAAAAATTTACACCTATTTTAACTCATATGTCTCTGAAAAATGCATTCCTTATAAATGAGTGACTTGAATTATAGACAACACCAAATAAGCATCTTTCACCTTAACATATGTTCAAGATGCAAAATTTACACTAAATTCTCTAATGATATGTGAGACTCCTAAACTGGTGGCTTGTGGTGGTATGTTCTCTAACATAGTTTAAAGATAAATAACAGATGATAATAATATATAGTTTGAGAGATGAAGAGAAAAATCTAGAACAACAAAATACCATCTAAATGGTATTAATTAAAACCACATTTATTAAAATCTTCTGAAATGTCAACCTGTTTAGTTTGAGAGATCATATCCTTTCCACTTCTACTTGTCTATATATTTTTTCAATATTTATTTCATTTATTTATGCATACGAAAGCTGGGGTATTGGTCAGGGGTGTGACGGGGAGTAAGAGAATTCACCAGAGACAGAATGGTGAGCAGAACAGACAGATCTAGTGAAATACACTGCTGAAAGGAGCTGTAGGCAATAAAGGATAGGTCTGATGCTCCCTGTGGGTCAGCTCCCTGGCCTGGAATCAAACATGTATGTGCTGCAAATAGCTTCACAGTACTGAAACTTAATCCCTTACACCACCAACGAAGCCCTGTCTTTGTCTGTATATTAAGGCAGTTTACTGTGTTCTGTAGCTACAGGTAATCACATACAAATAAACTAACTTTCCAAAACTCAAATGAAACTCATCTTAAAAATTTTGTTTATTTTTACATTAAAGTGAAAAGAAAACCTTTCAAAGAAAGAACCATTCTTTGTAATTCCTTTAGATTCAAATTTTTAATTTTCCTGAAGAAATGTCTCTCTGTAGAGATATATTCTAAGAGGAATTATTTTCTGTACTCTTGCTATTCATTGTGAGCTTTATGGGGCATGACATTGATCCTGGAAGTCTGTGAAAATGCATAAGTTCAGGTTCCAGCTTTTAACTCATGCACAGAAATTGATATTTTAGCATCATTGAAGGTGATTAAAGAAGCACTGCCTTATTGAATGCTACATTTAGTTTTTTTGACATGTATCAATCATCTTTTATAGAGCATACATTTTTAAAAGCATTTATGATGGATATTATAGAAATCACTTTCTCATTCAAGTATTATAATTTTTTAAAAATATGACAAATTTAATCAAATTCAAGTCACCAGAGTGTATAACCTCAAATTTCTTGAATCTAGACATGGCAGATCCAGTGCTTCGATGACAAACCCCAAACATTTCTTAAACAAAATGTGCATATATGACATATGTCACCCACTGTTTGACAAGAAAATGAATTTAAAAGACTGCATTGTACACTATATTGTTTGATTGTCACATTATGGCTGCTTTTGCATAAACTCACATAGCTGTTAAGAATTTTAATAAGCATTATCCACTTTAGATAAAAGGTGCTATATTTAGAAAGTGAATAATAATATCAACAGTCACAAAATGTGAGATTTCAAAATGGGTCATGTGAAAGAAAGACAGTCTCCCACCTTGACTTCATTCTAACAAGAAATCTCTGGTAGATAATTTAAATTGAATAGATATGTTATTTCCAAAGAGGTGAATCCAGAAATAATAGATATAAAATTGTAAAAATACTTTGTGCACTGCCAAGTAGCACTTTAAACCTATGTATTTTTTTTCTTTAAATTATTTCGAATAAAGTCATCTTTTTCTCTTTTTTAGGTGGACATGATATAGTGTCCTAGTTTGTGCTGATAAAAATGATCACCAAAATCTTTTTATGCGAGGGACTCTAGATGACCTAAAAAATTGTTCTAAAAGAAAGTAAGGTTTGTCTCTTTGTCTCTCTGTCTCTTTGTCTCTATCTCTGTCTATTTCTCCCCCCCGCCCACGTGTACCTTTCAGAGGTCATTCATTACACTTCATTCCATGAGCAGTGCTAATTATCATAAGTTGGGTTAACAGCTAGAATAACATGAAACCCCATTTTCATGTTTCACTGATAACGGTTTCAAATGCCTGTGCATTCTCTAATTTCCAGGCTGTTAGTCCACCTGTAGCTTGCTGTCAGTTTGGGATTGGACTACGTTCTTAGTTATTCTCCTGAAATATAAACTTCCTTTATGTTAACATGGCAATATATGTAGAATAGTTTTACATTCATTAACCTTACATATGGTCAGATTTATGCAATTAATATTACCCATCATTGCTAGAAAACAAGAAGCTATGTTAATGTGAACAATAAATATTTAATAACTTACAGAAAGCATTTTTAAAATCAGATTATCATGTGGTAAATTACAGAGTATACAGATCACAAATCACAATGAAATAGTATGAAGGACTATATAGAAACTGGAATCAAATATATTAAATGGCATGCCAATAAAATTGAATTCAAAGATGTGATCTTTACAATATTTTTTTATCTCTGACCTGTGGTATTAGGAGAATTTGTTTTTTTTTTTTTAATAATAATAGTGTTGTATTGTGTTTTTAATAGGAAGTAGCTGGTTTGAAAATTAATATTTTCAGTTTATTATTTCAGAAGTACATGATGATGTTTACCTGAGATGAAAATTAAATATAAAATGATCAAATTAGTGTGTTTTGTTATATGCATATACCTATAAAATCATCAGTTATTGGTGTATATCTTTTAATGAATTGTGAATATAGATACTATGTAATTTTTGTAAAATTACCATAAAATTCTTTTTATTCTATCTTGATGCCTCCTATTTATTGGGGATATTGAATACATAGATTTGTGTATTTTACCTTGAGCTTTTAACATAGTTAGCAAAAAAATAGGTCCTATCTTATCTGTTAAATATTTTTGTTAGTATAGCCTTTGTTTACAAGGTGAAATTGTTACTCAACATTTAGGGTTATGTAAGTAATACCAAAGCCACAATTATTGACTTTACAAAATATATTCAATAAAATAATAATTTACAGGAGAAATTTTGCAAAGAATTTCAAATTAGATTTTTGTGAGCACACTAATATGAAGCAATTAAGTAATATTTCACATGAAAGGTATATTTTATTTCTGTGGCAAATACAGACTAAAATAATGTTCCCTTACATTTACTCAAAACTATCTTGCATTAAATATTCACTGCATATATTGCAATATTTAAAATTAAATAAAAACGAAATTATTGGTGCTTTTCATTGTCTGAAAGTTAGAGTGTTTAATTCCATCAAATTTAAATTTTTTCAACAGAGTTTTGAGTGTCTTCATGGACATGCATTATGTGGTAATTCAAAACAATATGGACATGAGTATTTATATTTGTTAATGTCAACTATTTACTTTCTGAAATAGCTGAGTATTCTAATATTCATATCTGAGGAAAGGGAAACTAAAAGTGATAAACTGAGCTTGACCAAGCTTTGAAAGAACACTCTCTTGAATTTCCTTCACTTATATTGACTACTCAAAGTGGATTATTATTATTTTTTAAATATTTATTTATTTATGCATTCAAGAACTGAGGTACAGACCAGATGTGTGGGAACCTCCCTGATGGTGCAAGGGGTTAAGCACCAGGCTATGAAGCATCTGCAGTCACTGCAGCATGAGACCAGGGAGCTGACCCACATAGTTCAGCAGACCTCTCCTGCCTCAACCCATGTTCCCCTCAGCAGTGGATGATAGTTATTTTGCATAACACTGTGGCTTCGGTTAACTTAAGTAATAGAAAAGTTGACATCTTATTAAGGTCGTTCATGCTTGTGATTTTGGTCACATTCATTGCTTTATTTTAAAGTTCATTTAGGAAAACTTTTCTGTTTTATCATGTTTACTTTCTTTTTAAGATCTATTAATTAAAGTAATTAACACATCTTCTAAGTAATTAATTTGTCATATAGAAAACAACTGCATTGATAAGAGCAGTACATGTTTTTAAAATTCTGTTTACACAGAATTCCACAAAATGAAAAATGATCTAGCATGGCAAAAGCTGATCAGAGGCTGCCTGGGATTGGGAGTGGTATAGGGAAAGGCAGTAGAGGGGAATTACAAAAAAGTTTGAAGAAACTGTGCATAATCACCATCTTGACTGAGGTGATTAGTTTCACAGGTGGGTATACACATGTCAATGGGAAACTGTCTAGAAAATACTTTTGCATTTCTGCAGTGAGAGCTTCTTTACAAAGAAACCTAAGACTGTTTAAAGAATTGAACAGATAACTGGGAATGACCCTCTGTGTTCACCTTTTAAAGTCGGATAAAACCTCCAGTTCTTAACTCAGTCTGTCTTCTCTCTCCACTGAAGACATTTGTTTATATCCCAATGTAATAACACAGGGACCCGACCCTTCTCTTCCCAAAGGAAATTTGATTACATAGGGTGATTAAGTTTCTCTCTTCTATCAGATGGCAAGGACAGCTGTGCAAACTGATCTAAGTAAATTTCCAAACTGATACTATGACTCCATATGCAAGTTTACAATCTCATCCTAGAATGAAAGAATTGGAGAAAACAAAATGATTATTGCTGTAATGAATAGTAATCTACTCTGGTCCTGACATCTTGTATTTACTTTCACAATAATATGAATACATACAAACATTAAACAGATCAGTTCAAAATTATCAAATTACACATTTCAAAATTATCAAACTGTACATTTAAATGTGTGCAGTTTCTTGTACAGCAATTATAATTCATTAAAAGTCAAAAAACAGAAAATAATACAAATTTGAAGGTGATTGATTACTCAGATTTTGTCCTAAGGAGAGAAAGCAACAAATATAAAACAGTGAATTTTTCAAAACAAAATAAAGCCAGCAAACCTAAGCACTACCAGTCCTTTTCTTTTTTTTTTTTTTATTTTAATTTTACAACCCTTTATAGGGTAATTCCTCCTTGACCTAATTTGCATACTCTGATAAAAAACTCATTTATGAAGCAGAATTTATAAAAGAATATCAATTTTCAATATATTGTTTTTTTTTTCCCTCTGTCCACTGATCAGTGTGCTGTCCTGAATTTTATAAATCAGATTCTGGCTGAGTCAAGTCTAATTATGATCAGAAATAGACACATAATGATGGACATTTCATATTTGTTTATTAAAAATTATTGAACATGTGTCTACATTATTATATTGTTCATTCTTCTCAAAGACTATTTGCTAATTCCTTATAGTGATTCTCTCCTATTCCACTGTAATGGAAACCTTAAATATTGTATGGTCACATGGGCACCTAGAGTAATGGTTTGTTTCTAATTCTCCTTTAAGATTCTCAGTGACATGGTGAAATTTCACATGATGACATAGAAATACTGCTTAGGAAACTTCTTAAGACTGTCTAATAACAATTTCTTACTCTTTGTTTTCTTTCCTTCTTTCTGCTGTCTTGAATATAGACATGGTGTTTGGTGTTAAACAATAATCTTGGGCAGTGAGTCAAGAATCACAAATTTAACTTAGTCATGGGACCAACATTTCAGTATAGACTGTACACATGGAGGCTATGTCAGAAAGAAATACACTTCTGTATAATATTTCAGATTTTGTGTCACTGTCAGTTTAACCTAAATTTAACTTACAGAGAATGTTGTATCTAGAAGTGGATTGTGGTATGTAACAAAACCTATGTTTTTTTGGCAAAGAAGACAGTAAATAGGCAGCAAAGAGATGGAGACAATAAACTGTAAACCTGATGACAATTTTCCTGATATAGAAAGCAAAACAAACATAATTTAAAAATCATTTTAAAAAATGACTTATTTCATCATAGGAAGGTAAGACCGTTAAAGATGTTGTTATGGCAGAATCATTTAAAAATGTTTACGGTTGTATAGTGGCTGCATTTTGCCATTACTGGCCAAAATCTATGAAAGAGATAAATTCAGGCTGTATCTAGCCAGTTTGTTGGGAGAGCAGTAACAGAGATCCTAAAAGAAAGGAAATGTTTACCTGTGAACTATCTTTTGAGCTTTTTGAGAGTCTGGCATTTTGGAGTCCTGGAGGGTTAGGGAAACCAAAAGAAGTTAATTAAAAATGAGTACATTTTTCAATCTGACAGTGTTGGCAATTTTGATACTGCAATGCAAAGATTTGGCCTGCTTGAGTATACAATACTTGTGGTCCTTTTTCAGCTAGGTCCCTGCTATCAGATAGACTTAAACTATTGTCTTTTAAATTAAGAAGTAGAGTCAAGTAATGAACTTACCAAGTCTTAATAATGTGAACTATAGTCACATAAAATCTTCAGATGTTTCTGCACTTAACACTTACTTGAAAAAGTTAAATTATAAAAATTCTATGTTTTTACTGAAATTTATTTCTAAAAGAATGTGAGAGCCGGGCCTCCCTGCTAGCACAGGTATTAAAGTCTCAGAGTCATCAATATCACCAGCCTCTGTGACATGAATTCAATCCCTAGCCAGAGAGCTGACCCACATGGCACAGTAGACCTCTCCTGTACTGCCTGCTGCTCCTCTAAGCAGTGTATTTCAGTAGATTGCGTGTTCTGCTCCCCATTCTGTCTCTGGTGACTCCTCTCACCCCCCACACCTCTAACCTACACCCCAGTTCTTGTATATTTAAATAAATAAAATAAAACTTTAAAAAAATAATGTAAAAACCTGGTTTGCAGAATCATGTTTATTTCAGAAAGCTACATCCTCAGACTGTTTAAACATGCTTCATCAGGAGGACTTCTGTAAGACTCAACAATGACCATCAATAAAGACCCTCAACAATGTATTGCCTTTATTGAAAATTTAGAGTGATTATCCTCCAATATTACCCAAGAAGGAATACTCAAAGAGATCCAGGAGTCATAAAGACCAATTGTGTGGAAAGGAGTATGTACAAAAAACTCATTTTAGAAACAGGTTCTGACAGATGGGATAATGGATGGCCAATGAGTTCTTCTTCTTGGCACTTGAGAAGAAAGTGTTCACTCTTCCAAACCAGTAGAATTTACTAATTTATATTATATATTTCATATTATCTATTACAAAATGGTGTGCTTATTAAATTCATACTATTTTGTTGTATTATATACCACCTACTAATTAGGCAATTAATTTGTCTTGTTTACTTAATGGATGTCACATGCAGTACATATATTTCATATATTTATAACTAAAATATTTATATATGAGTCCTATGTATAGCCGATACAATATGCTGTCTATATTGACATGTGAATGTCCTTCATGGCCATATGTGTGAATGATGTATATGTGAATGTGATATACCTGTGAATGTGGAGACATGCATTAGTGCATATATGTGTATTCATCTGCTTACTTGCTTTCTTTATTTCTGAACCATATAGAGAGTATTATGTATCATCTAGAAAACCAGGACATTAAAGTGCATGTATTTGAGTTTTTCAGGAAAGTTGAGTATGCTTTTTAGGCACAAAGACTAATGTGCATTATCATTGAATGATGATATTTGAGGTTATTATATCCTTACTTGGTCTCAGTGTCTCTTCTTGTTTTCTTAAAATTTTAAAAACATTTTGCTAATGATTTCAGTACCTAATCAATACTACTTACAAAATACTTAAATATATGAATTCTATTTACATTTCATTTATAACAGTGAAATAGAAATAAATTCAAATATCAACTATAATAAATATTAAATATAAGTACATGTATAGTATATTAGTATACTGACAGGAGTGGATCATATCCAATTATTAAAGTATCATTACTTTAGCAAGGAAAAATATAACTTGCACTTCTGAGTTTGCACTTATTGAGTTTGTGGTTCAAGTTTCTGACAAAAATCCAGGCTGTGCTATGTTTCTCTATGGGGTCTCTAAAGCTTTTTAGCAAATCCCATCCACAAGTACTGTTATCCTTTCTAATTCTTACCTATACATCAGTTTCACTTACCTGAACATTAATTTATATCTTCACAAATCATAAGACAACATACTAACTTGTGTAAATTTGATGGAGATTTTTGATTTAGAAAGCTTTGTTTAGAAATTATCTAAACTTAGCTGTTCTATGCTGCCATCTTTCATTTGCTGCAATATCACAAAGAAAAAGAGTCCACCTTTTATCAAAAGTTTCCTGGACTCATGGAGAAAGAGAATCTTTCTTTTGCTCCTTCCCAATAACCCTTGTTTGCGATTAGTATTATTACCTTTATTAATATATTCTATCTACTGTTCATTGTGGGACCCTCTAATAGCCATTCCAGTTCACTTGTGTGAATGCATATATACATATACATATACATACATACATATGTATATACATATATACATATTAATATTTCAAATGCATACACTCACACACAGCATGACATTTATTTCCCTGTTCCTATGTTTCTGAGGAAAACTTTTAGGGAAGGAAGGATGGAAATATCATCTTATTAACTGAGACCACTAATTCATTATACTCTTTTAGAACCAACATATAGAAAGTAGCACTACTTAGTCACATTGAATGTAGGAGGAATCAGAAGTAGCAATTTGTATTAAACGCCTCCTGATCTTAATATCCACCCTCTGAGAAAGCTATTGCACTAGTAGTGAAACAGCAAATTGTGAGTCACTTGATCAGTTTTTCAACATGATTTTCTGTTTACTTAAGTTTGTGAAATTCAGTCAATTATAAGCATATATTACTCTTAGGTTGTGTTTCTTTTTATATTTATGTGACATACAAAAGAAGGTACATATATTTTTATGGAATAAATATTTTATTATCATAAAATGATTGACCAAAGAAAACAACTTAGACAATTTCAAATGAATTGCTACATGAAATCTTCCAGTCAATATAGACAGGTATTAATCAAGGTACAGATAATCATAAGTAAAAGTAAAACTGACAGCTATCTTTAGAGGCTGACAAGCTGTCCACAAAAAGTTTAGACTTGAGAAGCTTAGGAAAATGATCATCTCCCATGTGAAAAAGCCAAACAATTTCAGCATAGTCCATAGTAACAGCTTGTTCACAAATCATGCGAATGTTAAATCTGTCAATCATTTTACTATGAAAACCTTCCTAAACATGTATTTCCTAGTTCTTATAGTGTAAAATTTAATGTATAATGTCAGTGAAATATGTATCCTCAATCCATGTTACTTTTTTTTTCTTTCTTCAACTTACTGTAGTGCTTATATTACCTAATCATTTACCCTGTTTCCTATTCTTTCTCACCCTGTGAGTAATTGCTTGAGTTACACCACATGAATACTAATCTTGGGCATGGGTGACTGTAAGTCTGCTGTTATTTAACTTTGACTCTTTTTTCCTCATATAAAGTGAATTTAGTCATACATATTTATATATTTAAAAGAATTGTTTATTGGACTACAAATGGAAAAATGACTTAATTGTAAAGATTCAAGTCAATGAATATCCATAATCTGAATTTATTCATATAATGATTGAGATGGAGACATAGAATATTAGCATCCTAATAGCCCTATCAGGCCCCAGACAAGCTATTAACCAAAACATAGCCAGTATAATAACTCATGATACAACCATTAGTTTTTCCCAACCTTGAATTTTGTATATAGTTACATAGGATATGTATATATTTTTCACCTGCATTTTTCTTAAGATGATCTCTTGTTAATGTAGATTAGTGATGGTTTTTATATGTGTTAACTAAGACCTCCTACTTTGCTTTCCTTCTTTCAAGTTAACCTTGGTTAATTTTTACCTGACCAGCTTCATTTTCATATAATTTCAAGAAATATATTTGAATCAACCTTGTCAAAATTATTTAATCATTTGTTTTTAAGTTTGCATTGATTCCATTGATAATTGACATCTTTAAATATGAATATCTTCCTACCATGAGTGTAGTATATTCTTCTATTAAATCATATTTCCCTTTAATTGCCACACTTAGAGTTTGTATTTAGTGTTAATTTATTTTTCATATTTATCATGAAATAATTATGGTGCACTTGATGTCTTAGACTCTATTATTAGCAGTATTATTTAATTCCATATTCTCTTTGGACTAGAGTATGGAAATATTAATTAAATTTGTATTTTAATCTGATATTCCCCTGTAATCTTACTAAATTCATATGTGTATATTCTCTTTGTGACAATGAATGCTTTTATCTATGAATAAAGACCAATTTACTTAATCATATTTAAATTCTACCTTTCCTCTTTTCTAAATAATTTTATTATTGTAGAGTTACCTTATTCTAATTTGCTAAGCATTCCTGTTACCTCTTACATCTAAAGAATATAAGTTCTATGCCAAATCATAAGTAACATTGATTGATAGTACTATTTAACCAAAATTCTACTTTTGACATGAAGATGCATGGCTTTACTGATATGTCTTATCAGTATATGACTGTGCATATGCATATTGTCTTTAGGTTCTTTGCATACATATTCAAGAGGTACTTGCCTTCAATTTCCCTTTCCTGTAGTGATCCTGTCAACTTCTGGGAAATAGGTCTTGTATCCCCAAGAAACAAGTTATACAATGTTTCTATAAAATTGATACAGTTTATATCCACAATTAAATAGATGAATTAAACAGTGAAACATATGCACAGAACTTTTACTTTTAAAGCTGTATTTCAAAGTTTTTTTTTCAACAAACTTGGGATTTATATTTTATAACAAATATGCAAATTTCTTAATTTTGTATTTTATGCCTTTTTCACAGGTTGTGCTTCTCTAGTAATATTTGTGGTCATTATTTTTAAAATTTATTATTTCTATATAGTAATATCAAATTTTTATTTTAATATTGATCTCTGTCCTTGATCAGTTTCACCAGTGGTTTAGTATTCACACTAGTCTTGTTAGAAAACCAACTTTAAAACCAACTTTTTCTCTTTGAATGCAATCTGCAATATGTAAGCATTAAGTCCTTCTCTTATATTTATAAATTCATTCTTTTTCTTTGAATTTAATATATATATATACACTTTTCTTTTCACTCTTAGCTATAAAACAGCAAACCTGGTATTAAATCTAAGATGGATTTTAGCTGAATATATTTGCATTAAATAACTGTTCTATAGTATTTTGATTTTTATTTTTACAGTGATTTTTTTTTAATTGAGGTAACACTAGTTTATAACATTGTTTTTTAAAAGGTCTAGGATCTCCACCTTCAGAAGTTGATGCCACACCCACCGCCAAATCACCAGTAGATCCCACTGTAGTCTATTGTACCACCTCCCCTTTCTTCTTTCCCTCCTCTCTCCCCATCACCCTATGGTAGTCTCAGTTTAACAATCAGATTTTTGTGAATTGTTACTGATTGGCTTTATGTGACCCTTTGTTTTGTCCCTCTGCATTACACGTATAAGTGACACCATTCAGTATTTGTCTCTCCTAATTTACTTTGCTTAGCATAATCCCTTCCAGTTCTATCCATGTTGGTGGAAGTGTTGTAAATTGTACCACAACAAACATAGGAGTGCATATTTCCTTTAGATTTAGTGTTTTCTTATATTCTAAAGGTAGATAACAAAGGGCAAAAATGCTAGGTTACATGGTAGAGCCGTTTTTCATATTTTGAGAAATCTCAGTGCTGTTCTTCATAGGGACAGGATCAGTCTTTATTCCTATCAATAGTGTACAAAACTTATTTATATATGTTTTTCATATCCTCACCAACACTTATCATTTTGCTCTTTTTTGATGTGGGTCATCCCCATAGGTGTAAGGTTGTATCTCATTGTGGTTTTGATTTTTATTTCCCTGGCTATAAGTGATGATGGCCATTTGTTAACATGCCTGTTGGCTGCCTTTTTATCTTCTTTGGAGAAGCACCTGTTTATCTCTACTGCCTATTTTTGGATTGGATTATTTGCTCTCTCTCTGTCGATTTTTATGAGTTTGGTCTAGATCTTGATTGTGAGTCCTTTGTTGGATGTATGGTGTGCAAATATTTTCTCACATTCAGTACAGTATCTTTTTGTTTTAGTGATAGTTTCTTTGCTGTGCAGAAACTTTTTAGCTTGGTGTAGTCACAGTTCTTTAAATTCTCTTTTGGAAACAAATCTACAAAGATATTTATGAAGCCTATGCTATGGTGTGTTCTGCCTAGTATTTTTCTTCTATGTATTTTTACGGTTTCAGGTATTACATCCAAGTCTTAATACATTTTGAGTTAATTTTTGTGTGTGGTGTGAGATGATGGTCCATTGTATTTTGACCTTCAGAATTATTTTAAATCAATTTCTGTTTTTCTCTATCTGCATTGATATTTTTTCTTTAGCTTTTGTTTTATGTAATTTTACTCTAATTTCATGGGACTGACCTATAGATTAGGATGCCTGTGAAGAAATGTGATAGGCTTAATGCTATTAAATACTTTAAAAATTTTAGTTGTATAACTGTTTTATAAATTACTATATAGTGCCTAACATAAAATAATTAAATTATATTTTATTGTTTTAACCAACAGTGTATTTTTAACTTTTAATTTTAACTACTTTAAGTAAGTTATTATAATTTTAGACATTATGAGTGTTTAGTAAGAAAAGTAAGGCCAGAATTCAAATTTCATTAATAAGTGGATGATTATTTTGTCATTATTGATATGTAATAATGCCGTTTACCTTAAAAAAGTGTAGTCCTATTTGCCACAGAAATAAGTGTATTAAAATTATACTGATTTAAAAATGATTTACTTTTAAAACTGTTTTCAAAATGTTATCTGCAAACATAGAAGTCATCTGTTTACATAGGAATCATGAATAGTTATTTGTGCATTAAATGTCTACTTCAATAATTTAAACATAAAAGACATTAGGAAGAAAGTAATGAAGTTGGTACTGTAAGGTCATTTCATTGTCATATACGCCATTGCTTTGAAAATGATCAGTGTGTAATTTGTTCGTGCTGTAAAATCACTGGTGAAAATTGCAAGATTTAATTCTGTAGATATTCAAATGAAAATGAAAGCATATAATTAAAAATTAGGTCTTTTTTATTTCCAATGCTTTTTACAGGAATAATAATCAGTTTATTTTACCTTCTAGCTTGAAAAAGTGAAAATATTACTGCTTTATTGTTATTTGCAAAAATTCAATGATCTGATAATCAGAATAGCCAATAGTTAACTTATTAAGAAACTTTTATTCAGAATAATGCTTAAAGGTACACAAGCTAAGCATTTTATGCCACTGAAGAGAGGAGAGAGAGAGAGTTTGCAATAAAAGGAGCAGGAGGAGAAAGAAAAGGAGATAATTTTAATCACTTCTTTAATATCACTAACATAATACATAATACCAAACAGGATTCTTTGCAAATTAGAGAAGATAAAAACCTTGCTAATGTCATATTCATATTGGGCAAAATAAGAACAGATATGAGCAAAATTTTGTTCTCATTCAAAAAAGGTAAAACCAAATGTGTTTATCCTTATTTGGTAGTTTAAATATTTCAAATACATGTTATTCTTTTTTATTTTGAAATTCCTAACTGTTTTTCTTTAACTGTTCTCAGCCTTCCTCCTACAACTATTCTATATTTATTGTTACTCCTACTTGATAAACTGTGCTAGTTTCCAAAGTATGTTTCTTTCTCATTTGTGTTTCAGATTCTCATGCTGTTTGTTAGTCATTAAAATTTCCTTTTTCCTTCATGCATATAAAAACTCACTCACAGAGACTGTATTATCATGTTCCCTCAAATAATTTTGGGAAAGAAAGTAGTCAACTTATTTCTCAGAAACAATTTTCAAAATAATATACTGTTCTCTTTAAGAAAATCAATAAATTTAAGGGTTGTTTATGTGAAAAATTTAGATTATGGTAAAATTTTTGCTTTGTTTTGTTTTTACTGTTTTAAATTTGACTGAAAACTTTATTGTGACTCTGATATTTTAACTAGGATGAGTAATTTCTTTGCACATAACTCTAAGGTATAGATAATAAATACCAGATATTCAACTGTGGCAATGATAATTTTATTAATAAAAATGCAAGAATAAAGAGGAAATATCTTGAACTAATTTAGAAATGGTATGCTGGGCCTCCCTGGTGGTGCAGTGGGTTAAGCAACGCACTATGAAACAAACCACAGCCACTGAAGCACGAGTTCGATCCCTGCCTTTAGCCAGGGAGGGGACCCAGATGGCATAGCAGACCTTTCGGGCCTCGCCCGCTGCTCCCCTCAGCAGTGTGTTTCAGTCAGTCTGCCTGTTCTGCTCTCTGCTCTGTCTCTGGTGAATCCTCTCATTGGCCTGGACTCTGGCCTGTACCCCAGCTCTTGTATTTATAAATAAATAAATCTAAAAAAAAAAAAAAAAAAGAGTAAGTATGCCAATAACTTTCACAGCAAATACCCAATATAAATAATTAAGAATTATTATTATGTTCAGAATTTTCACAATAACTGTATAATGTATTTATTGGTCATCCTGATTAAATGCAATAAATTTACCACAATCGCTTATTTTCTTTCATTTTGAGTAGTAGCAACTAAATTGATAACCACAATTACTTCATATTTAAGTGGAATGATTGAAAGAAAACATAATTTAAAATCAGTCTCACCTAAAAATAATATGAAAGACAAGTTTCTTAATGAAGAATTCTCATAAAAATATGCTTGCTAAACTAAACTCATCAAATATAGTGATTCTTAAGTAATGGAACAGTTTGTTTATTTTAAAATATTTTTGCAATATTTTATGCCCCATAATATGCAAAACATTCATTAAATCTACTTTAAAACTTAGCAAGTGAAAAATAAAAGTTTTTTTATCATATGTAAAAAATTCAGATTAGGTATAGAACAATAAAAATTAAGTTAGTGTAAATTAAGAATTTCCATAATTTTTATACTCTCAAATAGTGTTTCCCAAACTCAGATTACTTATATCTGACTGACTTACCTATTTTAACTGATTTATAGTTTTGATAAATCCCATTGGTAATTAGATTTGCTATTTTATACAATGGTTTTCTCTATTAATGATAAATAAAAGTTTTCCTTATGGTCATGCAGAGCTAATGGCATACATTTAATAATTTTGTTTTCTGTGCATATATGTTTATTTTTAAAGACACCTTATTATCTCCCCTTAATGTGGTAATTTCTTCTCCACTAATTTCTATTTCCTACCCACTTGCAATTCCTACTAGTTAGTTGATAGGCAACCCACCTCCCTTGGAGATTTTTTTTCCCCCCTCAGGTGTTTTTCAGTTGCTTCTTGCTTTTTAGGTATATCATCCTCATTTATGAAATAACATTGAATGTGTTTTCCAAACTTATATACATTTTTTTTTTGCTTTGTTAAAATAATGATGTCTTTAATCTCTGGTAGTGTTTGAGTTCTCTTTATTGGCTCACTCTTCTCATGTATAGATTTGCATTATTACCATTTATTTTTCTGAATGCAAGTTAAAGTTTTTAAAAATTTTTGTTTTGTAGGTCATTTTCAAATAGTTTATATGAATCCCTACATATATTGTTATTTTCATCAAGTATCTATCCATATTGATATTCCATTCATATTTAAGAAAGCATTAATACAAATGTTGATTGAAAAAAATTAAGTAAGTTTTTTTTTATGTGTCAGAATGTATGATAGAGTAATCAGAAAGGTAATTAAAAATAGATTATGCTTGGTTTTATTTTGGGGGCTTTCTCTTACCAGAAAAATCCAGCCTGTTTAGAAAAGAAATCCAATTAAGGATAATGCAGTATGCCTAATGGTACTATATATGTTATGACATATGAGTCCAGAGTCATAAATCTATTGGCACATTTGTAAAAATAAAGTATATTTCTCATTCTAAGATCATTTTATGAAGTATCTCACATCAGTAAATCAGATACACTGTAAACCCTTGGAAATCAGTACAGGCATAGGTACTTTATGCTAAAATAAAACCCTTTACCAGGAATACTTTTTGATCCCAGTCAAATGCTGATTAACTTTTCTACGCTTGAATGAAGAGGCTTTCCTTGTATATGGGCTTTCCAGTGTATATAGTTCACTCCTTTACCATAGATTAGGTGTCCATAAATATGGAATTTATTTCTGGATTTGCAGCTCTTCTTTGCTCTGTATGACTGTTTTGTTCCAGTACCTGGCTGTTTTAATTATGCCTTTATAGTATAGTTTGAAGACTGGAAGTGTAATATCATTCCTCCACATTTTTTGACAGGAGAACTTTGGCTCAGGGTCCATATACATTTCAGGAATATTTATAGGAATATTCATGCTGTTTCTTTTTTTAAAGATTTATTTATTTATTTATTTATCTATTTATTTATTTATTTATTTATTTATTTATTTATTTATATATGCATACAAGAACTGGGGTACAGGCCAGAGGTGCAAGGATTAGAGACAGAGTGGGAAATAGAACAGGCAAAACTACTGAAACACTGCAGAGGGGATCAGCGGGCAGGCGAGACAGGAGAGTTCTGCCTCACCATGTGGGTCATCTACCTGCTTGGAGGCAGGGATGGAACTCATGCTGCAGCGGTTGCATTTTGCTTCATAATGCGTTTCTTCATTGTGCAAACAGGGAGGACCTCATTCTATTTCTATAAAAAATGTCATTGAGATTTTTACTCAACATTACATTGAATTTGTAAGTTGCTTTGGGTAGAATAACTACTTTAACAATGTTGATTCTTCTTATCCATAATAATGGAATGTATTTTTATCTCTGTGTCTTCTCCTATTTCTTTTTATGATGTTTTATAGTTTTCCTTGTATAGATAGAGGAAAATTAAGGTTGTTAAGACACACAGAAAATACTGCGTGATGACAGATGCAAAGAATCTCCCCAAAATATTGCCTAGAAGTGAGTTATTGAAACTTCTTTTCTAAATGATAAGTATAGTGGTGTTAATTAAGCAGCTTTTATGAAGTGATATTTAAGCTATAACCACTGGGTTTAAGTATTCAATGAAATGATATGTGGTTAACATTAAGAATTTAAGTCAAGTATCTAATACAGATGTATATAAAACAATGTTAGCCATTTTCAATAATTTGCAAATATATAATTTATTTTGCTAGTTAAATGTGAATTGAATAATACGTAGCTCTAGGTGAGCATCATGATAAAAAAAAATGCTTGTCACATCTTAAGAATCTGTGCAAGGTGACAACTCAACATAGTAGACAATACTGGAATTTTGTGACAGGTAAGATGGATATGAGTGAAGGCTACAAATTGTGTTAGCTCTATAACTTTTAGGCAATTCATTTTAGAACTCTATTGGTGTTTAATACATAAATTTAAAGTAATAAAATACTTGTCCTATATGTTCTACCGTGAATCAGCTAAGATGATTGATCAGATCATTCCATACACTTTTTTTATGTCAACTGTATAATAAATATCTTCATGTACCAAGATTACCTTATACATTTCTGCTTCCATTACTGGCTCATGAACTCCTAATACAGAAACATAAAAATGTTTATTGGTGCAATTGTTAAATGTCTAGCATATTATTTATATATAATTGAAATTTGTTAATTTTATTTTTTTCAACCATTCTGAGAATGATCAAACTGAACTCTTATGGATATTATAAGAAACATGTATGAATTATTGACCCATTCATTAGAGCAGATTAAAAAAAATAAAATGCCCCAGAAATTATTTCAATAAGCACCGTAGAAAATGTGCCAACACTAGTTTCTAAAATACTTAGTTGCAATTTTCAGCCCTGTCTCTAATTAGAACCTTTAATTCTCTTATGGAGTTTGTTGTTGTTTTTTTTTTTAATCTACAAAATGAAGTTAGTAATACCTGTATCACTGAATTAAATCTAAAATGTATTAACGGTTTGATATGATGAATAACATAAGGAGATCCTAAACATTGTAATCAATGGTATTACATCAGTAGTTCTTTTGATAATAGTGATATATTTTCAGTTCTTAAAGGACTGTAATTAACGGTGGAATCCTGGGAAGTCATAGGTTAAAGTTGTTGTACAAAATAAAATAATTTAAATCTATGAGGAAAAGAGAAAATTAAACTCAATTGAATGTTTTAAAAAAGATTTATTTATTTATACTTACAGGAACTGGGGTACAGGCCAGAGGTGTGTGGAGTGTGAGAAGATTCACCAGAGACAGAGTGTAGAACAGAACAGGCAGATTGACTGAAATACACTGCTTGGGGGGCAGCAGTCAATGCAAGAGAGGTCTGCTGGTCATGGGGGCGTCAGCTGCCTGTCTGGGGATGGGACTTCTGTTGCAGTGGCTGTGGATGCTTCAAAGTGTGATACTTAACCACTTGAGTCACCAGTGAGGTCCCTCAATTGAAGGTAATTCAGAGAATTGACTTAACTACAATTCCTCTTTTATTTTCCCAACTCTTTATTATTTAAACATAGACGAAATTTTAAGTATTTAAGTAGGCTTAGGTATGTGTTTACTGATTAAACAATTTAAATTAATCAACAGCAAATGGAAATATTTTCTATGGCAAGTAAAAGTGTAATAAGATATTTTTCTCAAAAATAAGCTGCAAAAAAGAACTTGCTTGCAAAGACATGGCTTATAGCTAAAATGTCAAGTGAGAATTAAATCAATTCTTTAAAGAACAACTCAATATTCATAGGCCTATTTAGTTACTCAAGTATCTACATATATAAAATTGCTGCTTATGTAGATGCAAATCAGTTATAGATATTTATATATCAAATGTTTTTCAGGTATAGGACAATTTATGTTAAGACCCATACATATTTAGGAAGGCCTTAACTTTAAAATTTGTTTTAACATTTGATTCTGATGAGTAAATGGTATTTTTATTAATGTGTATAGAAAATGTTGAACTTTACCTGAGATCAGTGATCATAGAAAAATGTGAAGTTAAAAATCCCTTTTGTGGGCCTCCCTGGTAGCGCAGTGGGTTAAGCAAGCACTATGAAGCAAACCACAGCCACTGCAGCACAAGTTCGATCTCTGCCTCGGCCAGTGGGGGAACACAGATGGCCTAGCAGACCTCTCCCGCCTCTCCTGCTGCTCCCCTCAGCAGTGTGTTTCAGTCAGTCTGCCTGTTCTGCTCCCTGCTCTGTCTCTGGTGAATCATCTCATTGCCCTGGACTCTGGCCTGTACCCCAGCTCTTGTATGTATAAATAAATGAATCTTTAAAAAAAAAAAAACTTTTGTATTTTAGGAAATTACTCACAATGAAGAACCACCCTTCAAATAAGACCTGGAAAAGTCTCAAGGATAAGCCTTTGTTTACCTTTGACAAGGTCAGACTAAACTCTTAGATTCCCATTTCTTGCTCATAAGCAGTCATTAAACAGGTAGTCTCCATTAATCAGTTGGGAGGGAAAATGTCCAAATGTTATCCCTAATCAATTGTATCAGATTGCTTAATAACCTATCTGTGATTTAGATTGTGTCCTTTCCCCTGTCTTGAACCTTGACATGCCCTCAGCCTCAGTCAACATACCATCCTTCCTTAAAAACCTCTTCTGAAAAATAGACTAGCCTCAGGTAAAACATTCTCAGACCTATTATCTGTTCATATTACTCTTTTATCCCACACCATTCCTCATACCTGCTTCTTTCTAAATTTATATTCTCTCTATAAAAGAAAACCTCTGAAAGTGGTGACAGTAAAATGGCAGAATAAAATGCCCTTTGCCTGTATACTTTCTTCAAAAATACTTTGGCATCCATTCACAGACAAAAGCAGTTTAATGGAAGCTTTGGAATCCAGATAAAGTTAAATTTCTGGGGATTATATTTTTACAAAATATGTAGAGTTAGAAATTTAGAGCATTAGCAATGGTAGAAAGTAAAATATTTAAAAGTTAATATTGACATTAAAATATTATACATGTAAACATATATGACTGTGCCGGGGCACAAAGAAATCATCTTCTATGGGTTCTTCTTGACTGGCAAATAAAGGAGATCAGGCATTTGTAAGAGAAAAAGCCAAAAAGAATTTTAGTAATAACATATACACTTCCCACATACAAAGGAGATCCAACTTAACAGAGTATCTGGGTCATGTGGCTACAGATGCCATCTCAAATAGCTTAGCCTTTTGGGTTGGGGAGAAAGGAAAGGTAAGTAGGGAAGTTACTGAGGAAGACACAGTAGTGAAAGATATTCTAATTAAGTTCTACCTTCTCCACTGAAATTGGATGAGGAAATTAAGGATTCTCAGCACACACACTAACTGTTTACATGCAAATACCTTTTTCTTTTAAAAGCAAGCTCCACCCACCATTAGAGCCTCTCCCATACCAAAAAATATTTATTTTGGGGTGGCAGATTTTTTTTTTCTCTTGTACTTAAAAATACATGTGTAGTCTACGGGGGTAGGCATATTATGGTGCATAGATCAAATTTGACTCAGCACAAGTTTTTTGTTTTTGCTTTTGTAATTAAGTAGCATTGCCTTGTAACATTATGTAAGTTTCAGTTGTGCCTCATAAATCAGTATGTGTTTATAATGCATTAAGTTCAGCATAGTCATGCAAAGTTGAGAATTACAATAGATACAGGACAGCCCAAAAACCCTAAAATATTAGTTTTAGAAAAAAACTAAAATATTTGTTATAGAAAACAATTTCCAACCCCTGTTCTAGAATAATAAAAATGAGTGAATGTGTCTGATACATTTTGAGAAAAATAAATCAATGACAAATTAAATTGCAAAGTGTTACATAATTAGAACATTCTATAACCAGGTTATAATTTAGACATAAAGTTTCTGTGGGTGAAATATAACAAAGCAACAAACAACAGCTAATTAATTATGTCACATAAAATAATGCATTTTAAACAATTTGATGAAAAGTTTTGTAACATTTAACAATGCCAATGTCACCAAAAATAACTTTTGTTCAAGAATAGAATAGAAATTTAAAATCTCACTTGAAAAATAGACCCTAAAATCTTAAAATAAATTTTAGATAAAGTCCAGTAGAATAGTTTTTATTAATTTATTTAATTTTATGCATACAATAATTGTGGTGTAGGCCTGATGTGTGTGGGGGGGCGAGAAAATTCACCAGAGAAAGAGTGGGGGAACAGAACAGGTGGATCTACTGAAATATACTGCTGAGAGGAGCAGCGGGTGAAACAGGAGAGGTCTGTTGTGCCATGTGGGTTAGCTACTTGGCTACTGATGGAACTTGTGCTGCAGTGGCTGGTGATAGCTTGAGAGCACCAAGCCTTTAACTGCTGAGTCACCAGAGAGGCCCCAGTATAATATTTAATAACCATATCTAATTACAAAACTGATTAATTCTTAGTGAACAAAATTATTTCAACATTTGAAAATAATATTTTGGGAGTCTTTTTCAGTGACATTTTCTTATGCTTTTAGATAGAAAACATATTTGGGTATCTTAGAATAAGTTTGGTTTGCTTCCCCTGAGCAAATTTTCCTTCTATACTGATTTCAGCATGCTATTGCAATCAAAGAGAAAGCACAAAAGCCAACATATCTTTGTTTTCACAGATGTTTTTTCCGGTAGTCTCTGGGTTTGAGACTTCAGTAAAAATATTTAGAGATGATCCTTTTTTAAGGCTGCAAAATCTTGGTCAATCTCTAGGAAATTCTATTTGGTGGAGAAATTATGTATCCATTCAGTTTAACATAGGAATAGGAGATGTCAATATCAATATAGTTGCATAAATATATTGATATATAATAGAACTTAAAAAGAGTAAAGATAAAATGTTTTCCAGTTTTCTAAAACAGGGCCTTCCTGGTGGTGCATGGGTTAAGCACCACACTATAAGGCAAACCACAGCCACTACAACACGGTTCGATCCCTGCCTCCAGTCAGGGGAGGGGACCCACATGGAGTAGCGGACCTCTCCTGCCTGGCCTGCTGCTGGCCTCAGCAGTGTGTTTTAGTCAATAAGCCTGTTCTGTCCCCCACTCTGTCTCCGGTGAATCCTATCACCCCCTGCACCTTTGGCTTGTACCCCAGCTCTTGTATGCATAAATAAATATATATTTTTTTAAATGTGTTTTTCTAAAGCACAATTCAGAACCATAGAGAAGTCAGATTGTGCTTCTCAGCAAACACCTTAATATTGCATGGTAATCTTTCCAGGCCTTATCTCCAAACCATTTTTCCCACTTTCTTACTACTTTAATTTTCTAATGAACATCTATTAAAATGTGACCCTAGTCTTATATCTTTAATCCTGTCCCATGATTTCTGTTGATACAAAGTGGTTCCTACACATATTGTCTGAGTGGTGAAGGATTCTCAGAACAAAACTCAAGTTGAATAGCATGCCATATGTGTATACACAGAATACATATTTTTCTTTCACTTTCATTTGAGACTTGCATTTTTTCAAACATACATTGTATATGCCCTTACATATACTATATATGTCCGTTGAGTTAGATTTCTTCTTCTTAGGTTTGGCATTATTACATGACAAGCTATATATATATATATATGTTACTCTACTAAAATACAAAACATATATTTGCTAGTGTATCTTTGTGGGGTACTCAAAAAATATAAATTAGAAATCCTTAGATCTATCAATTATGAAGTTTATTCCTTTTTATTAATGATCATGAATTGAGATGGTATATGAAATAATTTTCTTAGAAAATAAAAAGTTGCATAAAATATTATACTGTTTAGAAACTGACCTTGGGTGTAGTTATTAGACTAGAAGAATGTATTTGTAATAATATCAGACTAAACTATTTTGCTTACTTTTAAATGCCCTATTGTTTCAAATAGTTGGCATTTTTATTTTTTTAGTTTCTTTGATAAATAGATAAATAGGTAAAGAGTTTTACATATTCCTGGAGTGAACATAAAGACATGTTTGATATATTTATTTAAAATCTACATGTTTATTTTTTAAAACAATGGTTTTAAGATCAATTCTGTTGAATAGTCAAATCTGTATTCCAGTTTTCGTTCTAAAAATACACGCATTGAATATGCAGTTTATTATTAGTGACATTGTCATTATTTTAATTCAGAAAAGCCAAAGGTTGGAATAACATGGAGTTTAGAGCCAACTACAGACATGTTTTGAATATAGTAATTAAGCAAATGGTAGGCATCAATTTAACTGTAGGTGACAAAATCACAATATAATGCACTATTACAATTGTTAGCACTCTTGGTTTATAACGTATTGGTGTCTTGATTATAGCAAACACGACTTTTCCAAGTGTGTAATTCTTAAACAACAGCTTAGGTACTTCTCCAGGAAGTTAGTTGAGAAGGTTGTAATGAGTTTTAAAACAGAACCCCTGCTGTAACTAATTTGAAATTAAAGATTTTTTTGAGAAAGGGGGAAAAATCTTCATTTGTGGTATAATTACATCTGAAATACAGGAATAATTGTATTTCATTAGATTGTCAATGTTAATAAATTAGCATAAAAATTTTTGTAGCACTGGGTGGTCAAACTTTACAATTAACTGAAAAAAGTTACATTTGTCTATGAACTTTTATAGGTACATAACATGAGCTATTTGAAAATTTGTCTTTCATACTTTGTTGAAAGATATTTACATAAAATTCACTGGAATTGGCTCATGAATTACTCAGCATATTCTGGCATTACAAATACTTATAAAAGTATGTCCAATATGGAAATCACATTGACTGCATTGTGCTTCTAGGAATAAATAGCAGGCATTCCAAAGTATGTCTTATTTGACAGGACTTCATTTCCAAAAATCATGAGAATCTGATTTATCTGTAGTAACTGAGTTGAAGTTTTCTTCCAACTTATCACTAAATATTCCTTTGTAACTACTTAACACAGTTATTTCAAATATTGTCCAATAACTTCTCTGTATAAATAAAGAAGCAGAAAATTTAAGGTTTTCCTTTGTTCATTTTCCCTTTCTTCTTATGAAATTTTAATTTTTTTAAGACTTAGTTTATTTATGCATACATGAGCTTGTATATAGGACAGAGATGAGTGTGTGTGAGAGAGAGGATTCACCAGAGTGGGGAGCAGAATAGGCAGATTTACTGAAATACTCTGCTGAGAGGAGCAGTAGGAGAGACAGGCGAGGTCTGTAGCTCTTTGTGGGTTAGATCCCTGGGCAATGATTGAGCTCAGGCTGCAGTGGCTGTGGATAGCTTTATAATGCTGAGACTTAATCCCTTGGGCCACAGACTTGGCCTAATCTTCTTTTAATATTTTTATTTATTTTTTTAGCATTAAAATCGTATCACAGATCCAAAACATACTACTCAAGTAGAACCAAAGGTGAATATAATTTTATGAATAGTCTATAGATAAATTCACTGCTGTGACTATATTTTGTATAATATATGATATATATTATATATTATCATCATATATGTATCATCCTATAATTGAATACTGCTTATAGTGTGTGTGTACACATGTGTATAATATATATCCACACATATGTATGTTTTATACATATAAAATATATATGTAGATTTATATAAATGTAATTTTGAATAAGAAACTTTTGAAACTTCACTGAAAATGATATTCTTTGTGCTATACTGTAAGTCATACATTTCAAAAGATTGAATATATATATATAATTTTTCAATACATTTGAATTGAATTTTGAATCAATAACAAAAATAGCTGGAAAAATCCCAAATGTTAACAAATAAAAATCCAAGTCAATTTATAACAAATAGTTTGATTTTTGTTGTGTATGTTGACCAAAATGGCCTTCATGTATCTCACTGTACTAAACCATCTGACCATATCTTTTTAAGCATTTACATTAAAAAGCTGTACTGTAAATCCTTTTCTGTCCCTTTGAGAGCTTGTCCCAGCCTTATTGCCAGTTTTACAATCCAGAAATGTACTTCTCGAGGTAATCCTTGAAATGTAATCACAGAAGAGAAAGTTCTGTCTTCCAGTATCTGTGGGAGTGTAGAAATGTGACTCTCATTAACACCAATGACAAATTTTAGTTTAATTGACACTGGCCAACCTACTCCCCCAACATTCTCTCCTATTGCCTGACCATCTTTGCCAATGGGTCATTTTTTAAAAAAACAAAATTGTGTTTTAAAATATCTTCTTAGGGCCTCCATGGTGGTGCACTGGGTTGAGTGCTGCACTGTGAAGCATCCGCTGTACAGCAAGCAGCATGAGTTCAACCCCCATCCAGGGAGGGGACTCACATGTCACAGCAGACCTCTCCTGTCTTGTCCACTGCACCCCTCAGCAGTGTGTTTAAGTTGATCTGATGTTCTGCTCCCCACTCTGTCTCTGGTAAATCCTCTCACCTCTGGTGCCTCTGGCCTGTACCACTTCCCTTGTATGTGTAAATTAAATATATATATATATTTTTTTTTTTTTAAAAAAGCCTTCTAAATATCTTTGTAAAATTTGAGAGTTCACCACTATTTGAAACAACTGTTTGCTTGTTTTTAATGAAAACTTCTCTTTTGACTTATATGATATTTTGTTTGTTTTCATAGTTTCACTTTTATATTTAACTACTATTCAGTTACATTATTCTTTTCACCACTTCTCTAACCCTTCAGATGAATTAAAACTATATTTATAACGATTGTGTCCTGAGATCAATATAACGTTAGACTATAAATATATAAGTGGTAAGGGACTTGGCTAGCTTATACTACCCTTAATCAGTGCCAGCTGAACAGTAAATGTGCTATTTCATTTCATGGTGACAATATTCATATTAAGATATTCAACTTTAGATTAACCAATTTGATTTGATTAGATTATTTAATTTTTAAGCACCCAATTATACTCTCACATCTGTTTTAAATTAAGACAAACCTACCCTCAAAATCATTTCATGACACCTTGATAATTCCATAAAAGTGCAACCCTGTTATAACTGAGATAGGAAGAAAGGCAAGAGAAGAAATCAAAGGTGTAAAAATAGTTAACCTGAAAATAAAAATATAAATAAATTTGCAAAAAAATATAGCTGGGAGAGAAATTGGGGGCAGATACACATTTTAATACCTTGTTTTACCCACAAATTATGTTGTGGCCATAGTTACAAATAAATGAGCAAGGCAAACTGTTTAAAAGCTATAAAAAGAAGGATAACTATATTTTGGAGTGATTATATACACATTAGATCAGATTGGGGTATGGAATCACTGAATTCTGTATCTATAAGTGATTGCCCTGTAATGTGAAAAGGAAATACCCAAACTAGATTCTTGATTCATACTGACAACAAGAATAGGTTTATTTTATTTCTTACTGGTATATTTGAAGTAAAACATGAGCTCATTGCTGATTTTTGCTCCTCAACAGTCCTCCAAATTCATTTTTTAGGGGAAATTCAGAAATTAGAGCAAATATCTTCTGGTTTGGAAATACTGAAATCCAAGTATCAGAACTTTTGGGTTATTTATAAACATAAAATAAAAAACTTTGGAAATAATTATTGAACATAATACTGAAAAAGAGGATGAAAAATAAAGAAAACATAAGTATAAATGATTATATACATTATTCATTTTTATAGCACATTAAATTAAATATTTTTTGTCTCACAATTTTTCTACTTTATTTTCTCATCCTATTACAGATACACCTCATGCATATACTGTAAATATTTAAGGATATTATTAAGGATGACTAGTGTATTCACCTTTGTTTATAGTTAATATAGTAATGTTATTGCTAATTACCAAATCATTTACACTTATGGTTGCCTATAAAATAATAAAGAGAGAGATTCTCAAGTATACTAAGTAATAGGAATGAACCACAGAGAAAGTTTATATTGCTCTGTAAATGACACCATCAAAATTTGCCATGATTCTCTATTTAATAAATACCATCACTTATACTTCTTTGGTTGTTAATGGTTATATTAAATGTACACATACATACACATATGCATTAGTAAAACTAAATGTGATTTTTAAATGTTTTCATATAAATTATATCTGTACAGGACCATAATAATATACGGGGAAATTACTATATTTGGATTTTAAAGATTATGTTCTTAGATGACCTAAGCTTTTTTATGATCTTCGGTAATATGTTTTACCTTCATGAGACTTAGTCTTTTAAGCTTTGTCCTTAACCAGAAGGTAGAACTAATCTTAAGAGTGTCTATTTTGTCAAAAATCATTATATGATTTTGTTCTAAGTTACACACTTCAGAATGTGTGTCCTTATCCTCTGGGGATTATTAATAGTTCAGACAGAATTTGCCTTGAACGTGATAGCAATCTAAAAACATGTAGAAATACAGGCAGAAGAATTATAATGAGCACTTTAAAAAATAAAGACCAAAACATACTTCTGATTTTCTAGTTGAAAGGTGTTTTTGCCTTTCTTAAAAATTTAAAGTAAAGTTGCCTCAAAACCAGGAACCATTTTTACCCCTGGCGATTCTTTCCTTTTGTACTTAGTGACCTGAGAATAAACTCTGATACCACTGCATTTGAATTTCTATGTTTACTTCTCTACCTGATACATAGAATCTACTTCTTTATCATAATTTACTTAATAATTTTGATACTAGATGGAAGTCAGAGGTCAAGAGGCTAGTGAATTTAGAGGTATGGAGTGTTGAATAACAGAATACACTGAAATCGCAGAAAGAGAATATAGTAGAATAAGTTTCATATACTAAATCTTCTGGAGAGAAGGTGAACTTAAAGTCTAATTTTACCTTCAGGTATTTTAAAAAATAATTTCACAGATCATATTTTCAGTTATATGTATATATCTATAGAGAGACAGAGACAGAGAGACAGACAGAGAGACAGAGAGAGACAAAAACAGAGACAGAGTTAGAGATCAGAATTTCCCACTACAAGTGTCTGTCTGTCTATCTATCTAATTATCTGTGTAGCTACCAACCTACATATCTATCTATCTTCTATTTTTTTCTCCACTTACACTATCTTATCTTCATTAGTCAGACCTTTGGGGAAAAATTACCAGCTTACCAAGGAGGTTTTCTTCTGTGGTTGAGAACCCAAGAGAGTATGACTGGTTCTGATACTAAAGCTATGATGATGATTCTCTTGCAGGCAGACCTCTCTATTTTGGTTTTCCTTTTTTTCCTCAGGTAAAAAAGACAGCTACTACTAAGATTATTTTTCTAGTTTTACATTACGTACTTACAATGTTAATTTACTCTGGAGAACATATTTAGGTTCCTATATATTTCATAATTATGCTTCTAGTTTTAAAAATAGAAACATTTTTTGTGAGAGTAGTAGGGACCCAAGATCTCCTAATCTATAATTAAAATTGCATAAGACTCACCACTTATGTTCAATTCATGGCACTTTTAAGAAATAAAAAATTTTACTATTGATCATACTAGAACAACTAGTTTTAAATGTAGGATCTTCTGGACAAAACATTCTATCCTTACAGTAACTGAAAGATATATTTCAAATCTCAGTTCAAAACTATCAGAACAATTTTAATCCTCGAACATTCAAGTAGAGTTAATAGATAAATTAGAACAGGACCAATTAAAATTAAACTTTAAATAAATAAGAAATACAGTTGTATTGGAGTATTCCTCAACTATATTGAATGGATATACTTTTTTTCTAAAACGGAGAGAATAAAAATATTATTTGAATATTTGAAATGAAAAATTAACTGAAAATCTTGCACTTTTTATTTCCTAAGCCTGGCAACCTTATTACAAGAAATCTAAAAAAAATTATTGGGGTAAATATTTTTTGCACTCAGATAAAAAAACAAGCAAGAAATAGTCAATGGCATTTTGATTACCTTGATTAATGACTTATATCATGAATATGTTTAAATACAATTTAACTAGTAGAAAAGCAAAACTGAAACTCTTTAACAGTAGAATTTTCCTCAATGAAATTTCAATTCTTCCATAAATACCTTGTGTGTGTGTTTTATGTATTCCTTGCATTACTACATTTTAAAATGTTATTTTATTAATTCAACCATAAATTAAGCTTTAATCATGACCAAAATTTGGGTAGGGTTAGTGAACATTTGAAGACAATTTTGTATTTATACCTTGGACTATCCATCTCCAGAGAATTATGTCTAAAATTTCTAGGTAGTTTAATCTTTTCTGTAATTTAAATTACTATATTCTTTCATTAAACAGCATAAATCAAGTAGGGTTAATAAAATATTAACTGTGATTGTTTGATTCTATTACTCTGGAAATCACTGTGTTAGAGTATTTTTTTAATTTTTTTTAAAGATTTATTTATTTATGCATACAAGGGCTGGGGTACAGGCCAGAGTCCAGGGAGGTGAGAGGATTCACCAGAGACAGAGTGGGTTGCAGAATAGGCAGATGGACTGAAACACACTGCTGAGGGGAGCAGTGGGCAAGGCAGGAGAGGTCTGCTGGGCCATGTGGGTCCCCTCCCTGGCTCGTTCTAACTCGCGCTGCTGTGTCGCGGATGCTTCACAGTACGCACTCAACCTGCTGTGCCACCAGGGAGGCCCCCTATTAGAGTAGTTTTGTTAAAAGTTTCATGCTGGTAAAAGTAATACAGGTTCTATATTTTTTAGAGTATAAGAATCACTTTTTACAACCTGAAGAACTTAGGTAAGGTAAGTTTAAAAATAAATCAAGGACCCTCACTGGTGGTGCAAAGGGTTAAGTGACAGCACTATGAAGCTATCCACAGCCACTGCAGCACAAATTAGATCCCCAGCCAGAGAGGGGACCCACATGGAGCAGCAGACTTCTCCTGTCTCTCCCGCTGCTCCCCTCAGCAGTGCATCCCTTTCAGTATATCTGCCTCTTTGCTCCCTACTCTCTCTAGTGGCTCCTCTCACCCCCCTCACCTCTGGCCTTTACTCCAGTTATTGAATGAATAAATAAATCTTTAAAAAGAATAAAAAATAAATAAATAAATAACAAAGTCAGAGGACATTTGTTGTTAGGATAACTCATTATGGCACCCACATTTTTTCATATTTCAACCAATCTGAAAGATCACCTTGTCTTAACAGCTGGTCATAATGCATTAATATAAGGGACCTGAGCGGTTTCAGTGGGTGTTACCTGAATGCCCTCATTATGCTCTCCTCTTTGTAGAATTCCAAGTTGGTCACATCTACAAAATAAACTTAGAAAGAATTTAGTCTGACTGAATCTACTTTATTAACAGAGAAAATGTTTGCCACCCAGAGTCTGTTTTATGAGAATTAATTACAAATAATTCCAGATAATCCATGTCATTATGATAAATAGAAAAGGTATATTTGATAGAATGGTTCAAACTACTGCCTTGAACTTTATATAAACTAATTTAACCATGTATTAAAAAAAATAGCTGTGTAGGCCTCAATGTTTTGAAATAGAAAGCTTAGGCAGAAATTAATTTTATTATGCTTCCAAAGACATTTTGTGAGGCTAACATCATACTGATATTAAAAGTAGAAAAAGCCAGCACAAAAAATCTACTACAGATCCTCAAAATAGTCTAGCAAAAGAAATTCAATAATGTATTAACAAAGATAGATACCATGAGTAAGTGGGCTTCATTCCAGGGACACACGGTTGGTTAAATATTCTAAAATCAAAATATGTAATTTACCACTTTAGCTAATAGAGAGAAGAAACATAAAATTTTATAAAAAAGATGACAAGAAATATTTGATGAGATTCAGTATCTATTTATGATTAAAAACCCTCAAAAATGGAAATAGAATGAACTTACCTAAACATAATAAAATACATAATTATTTGACACATAATTATGAGGCATGGAATATCTACAAACTACAGATAGGAAAAATTGATTTTGAGTCTTTAATATTTTATTTCTTAAACTTTAGTTGAGAGAAGCTGAAATTAAATTATGAAATATATTAAATGAACACACACCATCATGTAATTAATGTAACTGATACTCAATCTACAATATGACTATTATAGAAGGAACCTGATTTTTGTCTTTTTAAAAATTATTTAGTAGAAAATTTTACCCAAGAGTAAAACTATTCTTTTTTTTATTTAAGTAAGTTATATGTATGCTGTTTCTTAGAGTAAAATATGTTTTGAAATATTCTACATATTAAATAAGAATATGTACAAAAGGGAAATATTTCACATAACAGAGATTTCATTCAAATAGCTCCATTACAAAATAAAGCTTGAATAGTTAATATTGCTAAGTGATAAAATAAAAACATGAATAAAAATGAAAAAAGAATAAAATAAAATAAAAACATGTCTATCCGACTGTTGATGCCACTACTATTCACACACACCCTTTGAAAGGCAGCATCACAATTTAAGTTTTGCATACATAAGTTAATGCAAACACACACTTTTTTTCTCTTCATGTACTAAATGAATACATTCTTATGCATCTTAATTTTTGTTTATTATCAATATATCCTTGGAAAGTTTAGGAGAAGGAATATAATCACTCCTTTTAAAATTAGTTTATAAGCTTTTATTCCCCTAATTTTCATATAGTGATACTGGTCACCATTGTGTCTCAGGGTTCTTCATTAGTTTCCATGAGTTGCAGAGATAGTTGACTCATTTCTTCAGGTAAAGTTTGATTTTTATGATACATACATATAGACATGCATGTGTGTTTGCTATATGTGTATAATAATACAAAGATATTCTTCTATCTCCAATAAATTCTAGAAAGATAGCTGCTCAATATGCAATGTATTGACGTAAAAGGACTCTTTACATTCTATTTAACTTTTGAGCAGTATCAATATATAACTCTAAAAAAAATTGGTCTGCTAAATGCTCATCATTAGTAAGTAAATATGCTCATCATTAGTAAGTAAAACTATTGGATAACATATGTGCTTATCAATAATGATTTGCACTTTATTCCCAACCTGTTTATGACAGTTATACTTGTTATTTTCATTTAATAATATTAATATGGATTACAAGGTTAATTATAAGAAAAAATAAACATGTTGGGAAAACATGATAAAAGTGCATCACAAAACATTTTAAAAGCAGAGATAATGAGTATGTGTATTTTGAATAAATGATTTTAGACTTATATTTAAAGTAAAAATATGCAGGATTTTCCAAATTAAATTTTATGTTTCTGCATGTAAACAATATATTTAAATCTGGAAACCAGAGTAGGCACAAATGCATCCCATTTTTTTATATTTAAAGTTTTTTTTTTCACCCTTTAAAACTAATCCATTTCAGTTGAAAAAAAAAGAAAAAACATTAGTAGATTATCATAGCATAAAAAATGAAGTATGAGTTAATGGAGGCCGATGACCATGGTTCAGCAGTGAAAAACCAACAAGAAGAATAAGTTCCAAATCACTCCATAGAATATGACCTAAATTCCCCAGAAAACAAACTTTCATAGTAAATGAAATCACTTTCATAGTAAAGTTACTTTACAAAATTATTTGTTCTTAATTTTACAGTCTAGACATGAATAATGCAAAATTTTTAGGATTGATCCATTTGTGATTTTTTAAAGTATCCTTTTTACTCTATAATAACATTACTTCTCAGATTTTTACTCCATTGGGAGAGTGAGAGGTTAGCAAAAAACATACTCTTTAAAAGAAAAATGTTTTCTTTTCTATTTCTGAATATATATAATTTTAAGGAAATAAAAAGCCATTATATAAGAAATATTCACTTTAACTATCTGCTAGATGTATGTCACATATAATGAGATAATCCCCAATCCAGTTTTAATCTCAAAGGTGCCAATATGGAGGCAAAAATAGAGTGATTGGTGGAAAATCAAAATAAACAAATAAATAAATGATAATTACATTTTTAGTCTTTTAGTGATACTTCTAGGGACTTTAAAATGGTCTGCTCACCTATGACACATCATAGTCTATGCCTCTTACTCATGAAATCCCAAAGGAATGAAAAAAATACAGCAAAGCAAATTACATATTAGTGTATTTTGCCAATACTTAGAATACAATTGTTTTAATTAATGTAATTTCATGATAAATTAGACTTGTCCTGTGTCCCCCAATCTGTTTGGAGCAGGATGATCAAGAATATTCAAGATAAGTGTTTTTTCCACATTATACCAAGTAGATTACTAAATGTATTTCACAAAATTTTTCTACTTAGGATTTTTTTCTTTAAGCTTTTACATAAGTTTCCCTGTACTAATAGATTAATTTTACTGTAGTTTTCATTATTATGATCTATTATATTGACAAATTATCACAAAATTAAGCAAGAAACAAAACAGTTTGTGGTAATTCTAGTTCAAATTCTTATATTTAAAGATTTGAGTCATTCATATCCTTATAACAAGAAAGAAGATGCAATTGAAAATTAATGAATTTTCTCATATCCTTTAAAAACAGAGATTATAAGGTAAACATTCCAAAATCTGAATAAAGAGGTATATGCAGAGTATCCTAGGTGAGATCAACTTACCTGAGACAGAAGCAATTGGCTTCACAAACTAGTATAAAAACACTTACTGTAAATTTGGTCTATCTCATGTGATATATTTCAGCATTAAGTTTAATGACTGAGGTTCAAACTTGTGAAACCCCCACAGTTTTGTCAGTTTTACCTCCAGCAACCCCACTGTGTTCTCACAATGAGCAGTCAAACAAAAACCTTCAGGAAGAGGGGATATGTATTCATATTGGCAAGAGGAAGGACTATGAAAAACCATGTTTACAGGGGAGGGATATGTGACCATGTTTTGTTTTGTTTTTTTCCTTTTAAAGATTTGTTTATTTTTGCAAACAATAACTGGGGTACAGCCCAGCGATGATGAGGAGGAGGTTAGAATTCCCAGAGACAAAGTGGGGAGCAGAACTGGCAAATAGATTGAAATATATTGCTGAGGGAAGCAGGGAAGGTCTGCTGCCCCAAGTGGGTCACCTCCCTGGTGGGGAATCTAAAGGGCTGCAGTGGCTGCTGACAGCTTTATAGTGCTGAAACTTAACCCCTTGCACCACCAGGTATTTAACCCCTTAAATACACCCAAAGGACTTTCCATATGAAAGACAATCACAGCAGCAGGAAAAAAAAAAAAAAAAACATGCATTACTTAATTCATGGACAATTTTGTAAAAAAGTTTTGTTATAGAACAAGCACTAATTTATGAAACAACACAAAATTCGATTTTCTTTTTTTTTTAAGATTTTATTTATTTATGCATCCAAGAGCTGGGGTACAGACCAGAGTCCAGGGAGATGAGAGGATTCACCAGACAGAGTGGGGAACAGAACAGAGAGACTGACTGAAACACACTGCTATAGGCAGCAGTAGGTGAGGCAGGAGAGGTCTGCTAGGCCATCTGGGTCCCCTCCCTGGCCAGAGGCAGGGATCGAACTCCTGCCACAGTGGCTCAGTGGCTGCGCTTTGCTTCATAGTGCATTGCTTAACCCGCTGCAACACCAATGAGGCCCCAAAATTAGATTTTCTAATGTAAGAATTGGTTTATATTGAAAAAAAAAACGAACACACACACAAAAGAAAACTTTTTTTAAAGCGAGCCTGTCACAAAAATGAGAACAAAGGAATAAGTAATCTAAATGTAGGTAAAATTTTTACATTAAAAAAAAAATATTCCAAGCAACTGACTTACAAAGACTGAGGTTTCCAAAAACAAGATTGTAGCAAGACATCCTGCCTGGGTTTCCAGCCTGGTACCCAAATGAATTTTAATTCAAGACTATAACATTAATTCTTACTGGAATATTAGTTTGCCTGCTTGACTTCTGATTTTAACACTTGAAATTCCCACAGTATATGAGTGAGCCAAATCCTTTACATTTAGATAATAGGTATGTAGATAAATAAATAATGGATGTTATTATATATACGTATGTCTGTATATATCTCATTTATTCAATACACAGCACACTGATAATAAAAAATAATTTTTGTACTTCCCTTGTTACTTTCCAATTATATATGTCTTTCAATGACTATGCTGTAATTTTAATCCACATTTCTGACAGTTATATCATTTTCCTGATTTTCTTATGGTTTAATTTGCTTTTATTTCATAATTTTCTAGTTTTGACTAGTTCACTTATTTCTGAGCTGTTATTATAAATATAATGCTTACTAATATATAATTTAAGACTTTTGTAGGTGAGATGATATACTTCGATTTTCCATTTTTCAGTTTTCCTTGTCAACTTGTCTTAAGTTGTGTGCATTTATCACTAAAAATTAGGAGCCCAGTCTGTGGATGTTGGGGTCATAGTAAGTTCTTGCAGCCTCCAGGGTGTCCTGGGCCACACTTGCTGTTCATTTAATCATAACAATGAAAGAGGCTCCATGTCCCTAGGGGCACTAGGGTGTGTGCTTCCAAAGAAAGGAATATCGCTCTTATAAGATTTAGGGAAATAAGTGGAGTTTAGTTGACACTTAAATGAACCTGTTTATTTTTATTGAAGTATAATGAGTAAGGATTATTCTAATTTCAGGTATACAACATAATATGTCAACATTTATGTACAACATGGGGGCTATAAACAATAATATTGTATTACAAATATAAATTTAAAAGAAAAGCTGGTAAAGAACCTTAGTGGGATGAAAAAAGTGTTTTGATAGCTTCACCCACAGCTGGGCTATGAGTAAGGGGCCTGGCCTTAGTACTACGATATTAACTGGCCTTGGTATTATAAGTCTCGGAAGCTCTTGGATGCTGTGGCCAGAAAGCTCGGAATTACTTGGGTTTTAAATTCAAGCTGCTTTACTCTACCAAAGTGACTTGGATCCCTCAAGCAAGGGGATAGTTTATACGTACTATATAATTTCAAACAGCAAAGTTTCTGATACTTTAGGGTTTTAGAGAACAATGTTCCTTGGTGAGTAAGAAATAGTCTTTCTCAGAGCGACTGTTACCACGCTTTGCATTGACAGTATATCCTTCAGGGAACTGTCCTTCCCTGTCAGCTAGTTTTTCCAGTGTCTTTTATTCTATTCTGATGAATGCCAAGTTATCATTTTGCAGTTCAGGTAACTTTTTACTTTCACTGGAAGTACCTTAAAATCCTTTTAGGCTGCTCTCCGGTCTGCCTGTGACTATGCAAGTGCCTCTTTTTCTTTTTCCTTTTTCTAATAATCCTGTCCTTTTAAACTGTTAAAAAAAAAAGTCCTTCCACAACCACTTGAGCAACTGAAGGAAAGAATGCATAATGCAGTTATTATAATATCTACTCCACTTGACATGGCTGGCTGAAGCCATGGAAGCCTAAAAAACTCATACTTGCAGCAAAAATATTAAGCCTTTATTGATGAAATTTGAATGACTATAATGTAAATCTTTGTATATAGGCAAGAATTCTTAAGATATTATAAAGAGCAATAGTTAAATTTAGTGTTAATTTATCATAATAATATAGTGATAGGCAATGGCAAGTATACATGGACAGAATTAAGGAGGCATGGGAATCATAGTAAACAAAAGTTTTCATCATGAATATTTGTGCCTATACTATATTGGACAAGGATTATGATAAATATACAAATCACATTGCTATGATGTCTGATTATAGGTTATAATTGATTGACTATATGTCTAAAAGCTATCATAAATTTAGCATAATAACAAATCAAGATGGATCTGGAAAACCAGTTATTCATTTTTAGACTTCAAAATTAAAAATTCCAATTTTAATCATTGTAACAGATGTGGAACTATTATATTTTACATATGTTTCTGGTTGAAGTGTAAGAGGATGAAACTACTTTGCAAATTTGTTACATTTGAATATTCACGTTCCTGTGGCCTAAGAATATGCTCCAAAGAACCTCTCACATTTAAAACAGAAAATATGTGAAAGAATATTTATAGCTGCCATATCCACAGTGTTTAAAAACAACAACAACAGCTTAAAATGTCAATAATGGGTGAGTGGACAAAGAATCTGATATATTCATGTGAGAAATATTATACAATACTTGATTCCTTTATTGTTCTTCACACTAGAGAGTTTATTTTTACCCTAGAGCTTTTGTACTTTCAGTTTCCTCCACATAAAAGTTTCTACCAAATATTTGTCTAGGTTAATTCCAACATCTTTCAGGTTACTCCTCATTGTCACTTTAGTAAATAAAAATATATCCTTAATAATTCTGATAATTTTAATTCTGATATTTTAACCACTTGCAAAATTTTGGATGTTTTTCTAATTAGTAAAAACTAATTTTTATTAATTTTTATTATAGGAGTTATCTCTACATTATATTTATATTATTTGCCATATAGTTGAGGAGGCCATGAATATCTTTTGTTCATTGTTGTATCTCTGGAACAGATAATAGTCACACAGATGAGTTTAACATGCTTTTGTTTAATAAATAAAATGATTAATAAATACATGAAATGTTAAGAGATACGCATATCTTTAAATGTTTTGTGTTATTATAACAAAAACTTTTTCATACTTAAGTGGATATTGCAATCAATCTTCACATCTAAAGTGTAGTACCATATAAATCAGCATTTTATTAGGAAGTAGTTATTATACTACTTTACTTTATTAGTAGTAGTTATTATAAATATCAAATGCTTTTATATTAAAACCAAACAATTTGTTATATTTTTAATTTTATTGAATATTTTAATTTTATTGCATTTATTGAATTTTACAGAATAATTATGTTTATTCTGTACTGTTGATATATATCAGATTTGTTAGACTAAACTGATTAACAAAGAAAAGTAAATAAGCTAACTATATTTCTCATTGCTGATCAATATTTCACTTAGAAAACAAAATATTAAACATCTTTTTAAAAACTAAATGATTCACAACCCTGGCATTGTGTTAAATACATGATATATACATATTATATAATAAATATAATACATAACTAATATAACTTGCTTAATTTTAATTGTACACAAATTAAAGTAAAATGCATCAAATAAATATATTGAAATTAATTTCTACTGATGTCAAATATATATTAGTTTCATTATTGTGCTACCTGAATACACTTGATGCTTCCCATAAAACACTACCAATTCAGGTGACTAAATATAGTTTTTCTATTAAAATTCCTTAGTCCACATTCTGCCCTGACCTTTGCTTTCTCTCCTTGACGTGAATTGTAACTGCACCACAAGGACTATTGGCATGCTTCCCATGTGTGGCCTTTGACTCATCCATTGCTGTATGGGAATTAGGTTTCCAAACTATATCAGCAAGGGTCATACCTGGGCAGGAAAGAACAAATTGGGAACAACTCCTTTCTAATGAAAGTCTAAGACCAAACAAGTCTGAAAACAGAAGTTTCCCTGTGAAAGAGAAAAGACTCAAAAACAAGAAAAATAAAACCCTTAATCAAGCATCTGTAATCTTACCTAGGACTTTTATATGGCGAGATGATCACATCTTCACATGTTCTTCAAATTAGTCATCTTTATTTTGTTATTTGTGAGTTTCTATATTAATTTTTCTTTAATATGTGACCTTATATATATATATATATAATTTCTAGGACAAAGTAATTTTTCCCTATGTCCACAATTGATTTTGAGTATTTCCTAAGTGAAACTTTATTATACACTGTGTCTATAATGTTACCCTAATTCTAACTTCAAGCAAACCCATGTTCATATAAAAACATATACCAACATAGACAAACAAATATACATATATACTCACACTGGTTTTCAATGTGGCCATATACTAGCCATTCTTAAAATTCAAAGACAAATTTGTTTTGACTTGGCTATTTTAAATTCTTGTTTCTAGCCCTTTATGTCTGGGTTGCTATTTTCCCCTTTTAGATGTTCTACTGAAATAACCTTGTGAATGTCTTTTCCACTGGGCTGTGTTTCTGTGAGTTTGACTTTTATCTCTATAGTCTCACGAACAGTGCACAGTATGTGACCCTTAAATGCGAGGGGTAAATATAACTGACTGCTTCAGTGTAAATCTGTGTGATAATAAGAAAGAGAACATGCTATCTAATAACTTTGGAGGATAAGATAAATGGCTAAGGCATTTGAACATAAAGTGTGATTGCAAAATTTTATAGGCACTAAACTACTTAATTGTAGTAAAAAGGATACTTTGACTATGTAAGAGAAAAATATTCTAAGCAGAGAGATTTGGAAAATATTAATAGATGGAAGGAAGTACATAAGGAGTTACAAATTTTAAGTTGATACAACCCCTTTAAAGATGCAGAAATACGGGGCCTACCTGGTGGTGCAAGGGGTTAAGGTGCAGTGCTGTGAACCTCTTTGCAGCCACTGTAGCAAAAGTTTGATCTCTGGCCAGGGAGCTGATCCACATGGCACAGCATACCTCCCCTGTCTCACCTGCTGCTCCTTTCAGCAGTGTATTTCAGTGGATCCACCTCTTCTCTTCCCCACTCAGTCTCTGGTGACTCCTCTCACCCACCATACTTCTGGTCTATATCCCTGTACCCCACTTCTTGTATACATAAATAAATCTTTAAAAAATGTGGAAATAAATGTGAAAACTCAACGGTATCCAAATGATTGTATTTATTAAAATGAATCTGCACACTAGGCATACAAAAGTTATATTTCCCTGAGTAAGAGAGTCGAATTAAAGAAACACATAGGGATGCAATCAGCAAGGTTCATAATGTCAGAAACTGTCAGACAAAAATTTGTTTTCTTCAACCAAGGTACTTTGGCTTCCTGCAGGTGAAAACAGTCTTGGTTCCGGGACTGCAGGAGGGACGTGCTCAGCATGTGTGTCCAGCTGTGAGCACTCAGGGTCTCTCTAATTTCCACAAGGACAACATGCCCAGAGATAATGGGCATCTGCTCTGTGTGGGCTCTTCCCAGAGCCGAGAGCAGTGCAGTTATCACTGCACAGGCCCACCACTTTCATCCACAGGTAATTGAGGGTGGGAATTGTAGGGTTAGAGAAATCAGGTCTTCCCACCATCCCATCACTGATGATAGACACCTGTGGTGCTGCGAGCATTCCAGGGTAGGCATGCGCAAGTGGGCACTCGTGAGATGGACACAGGCTTAAATGGGCGGCGTCATGAGGCTGCCAGAACCAACAGGACCGACAGTACTGACAAGCAGCAGCAGTAGAAAGCAGCCGAGAGGGTGAGATGCACCGGGGGCACCCCGACACCCATGCCTGCCATGTACTTGGCCACCTCTACTAATAAAAGCATAAAAAGCCACTGAGGGCTCCAAGACTCTCCTTCCTTGACCCGTCTGCCCAGAACCATCCCGAACCTGCCCAGTGCCACTTTTCCTGGCCACTACAGGAATGAAGGAGCTAAAATACTCTTTTAAAGTCCCTGGTTCACTTTTCCTGAGACGGGTGTGGCTGGGGAAGGTCTGCGTTCAGGGTTGAAAAGAATCCACAGAAAATATCCAGTGAACTATGGAGACACTCCTCAAAACAGGTGGATGACTCTCCTGCTATCAGACTTGAGGAATTTTCAGAATCTTCCATTTAAGCCCCCTGTTCTGGCTGTGGATTCCTGATAAAATTGTCCTCAAGCTGCAAGCAACCTCAGCTAGCAGAGGACATGGGATTCTGAGACCTGGCTTATGGTGTGTGTGGAGGCCGTTTTGCTATGTGCCTGCTCTCTTTGGCCATTTCAAGTCTGAGTTTTCACTGACAGCTGGAGCCAGATCATCAACAGATAAAAAAGTCATTCTAAAATCCTTTAGATTGTTATAATCTCTAAGAACAACAACTCCCAAGGCCCAACCTCTCACCAGCAGAGGAGGAAAAGGATGTGCCAAGCCCCATCTTCATGGAAAGGGAACCAGTGATGGAAAGTAAGCCCATGAAGAAAGCTGTGTTGCCAGAAATGTGAGTCTGTGGGAATAAGTTTTGAGGTAACCTCTGAAAGGTCCTGTCAGCCCACAGTGTGGTTGCCAGGTAAAATGTCCTGAAAGGCTTGTACTTGTAAGTTCCTCACTGGGTAGCCAAAGGACCGTTGGTTGAGTTGGGGTCTGATCCAAGAATTGTTTTATTAGTTCTTTTTGACATTGGTGCTGGTGAAATCCTGATACTTAATGTTTCTTTTTCTCTTGGAGATTCCACCAAGCTTCCCAATAACTTTCATTTCTTTTTCATTACTGTCTGGAGAATCAAATTTTCTTGCAGTTTCTTTCTCCTTGAGTCTTTTAAAATGCATCTCTTTTGCAAAGTGTGCTTCAGGGCATATATTTTCACACTTGGTTCTCTCTTTTTTAGAAACATGCTGACTTTCCTGCTCTGCAGGTAGCGCTCAGTGACAGGAATTTAAAGGATTGTTTTGAAGAATGTGTATTCTGTGAAGCTATACTCCTGTGAGGGATTTTGTATTTTTTTTTTCTTGGCAGGCTTCCCGGGAAGTCTTTACCATACAAATCTATCTGCACCTTAGGAATCCCAATCTTGATTTCTGTTTGGGCCAAGTTCATGAGTGTGACATTGGGCCTGAGCTCTACCAGGCAGAGGTTGGGTCTACTGAGGAAAGCCTGGACCTACTCCCAACGAGGGCTATTCTCTTGTGGAGTAAATATTTTTCACCCATAGTTTAAGTTTTGTTTTTGTTTTTTTTTTAGAAATATGCCAAAGCCACGTTCCATTTTTGGTAAGACATTTATTGATTTTCAGATTTCAGATGTTTTCTATAAATGATGTAAAGAAGTAACACTAAAATATTCAAATATCACTCATGATATGACTGTTTTTTGTTTTGTTTTCTTGTTGAAAACAATCTATATAACCAGCTAGTAGCTAGAAGCACAGATGTTTAAGGGGAATAAAGAACATTGGAAAAATATTAACAACTATCTTTACTATTTTTATAGCCAAAGTTGAGGAGTTGATTCATTCCATGTCATTGTAAAGAAATGAGCCTAACCTACAGGCCAAGTTTTCTTTCTGAAAGTCCCCTTCTCCCATATTATGGGTCAACAATGGCTATAGCTTCCTCCTGCTTCTTCCAAGTACTGAAGCTAGATAGGAACCAGGAGCAGTAGCCAAGGTAGAAGAGACCATATGTCCCGCCAAGTGCCAGTCTTGCGGTCAGTAGCCCCAGGTCACAAATCATAAGGCCTCCATAGGAATGCTACGCCCAGAGCAGGCCTTTGATTATATAGGAATGTAAGCAGTATGTTTCCCTCAATTAAAAAAAAATCCTTTATTTTAAAAAATAATTTATTAAAGTGGCATTGGTTTATAGCATATAGTTTTCAGGTGTTGAGCATTTCATTTCAACATCTATATATGCTATAATGTGATTCCAGCCAGAGCCAGATCTCCATCTTCTGTCATCCTATTGACCCCCTTTACCCAACTGTCTCCCCTGCCATCCTTCTTTCCCTCCAATGACCACAATTTGATCTCATGGTCTAAGAGATTGTGTTGTTTTGTTCATTTTCTTTCTTTCCTTGTCTTTCACCTGTCAGTGACTTTATCACATATTTATCTTTTTCTGTCTCACTTATTTCTGCCTAACACAATCTTCTCAAGTATCATCCCTATTGACACAAATGGGACTATTTGGTTATTTTTTTTCTATTTTTTGATAACTAATAAATAGCATTACATTGTAGATACATACCACAGTGCCTTCATTGACTCATCTGTTAAAGGGCACATAGGTTGTTTCAGTGTTTAGCTACTGTGAACAATGCTGCAGTGAATATAGGGGTACGTTTATCTTTTTGAGATTTTTTTTTTAATTCTTCAAATAATTACCCAAGGGTGGAATTCTGACAAAACAATGGTAGTCACCAGAAGGGAAGGTACTTAGCAAATTAGATAAAGGAGATCAATTGCATAGTGGAAGATGGAAACTAGCTTTTGATGGGGATCATCTATAACTAATATAGATGTGAATTTATATTCACATTCAGCCTTATACCTGAAACCTATATTATGTTATAAACCAATGCTTCCTCAATAAATACTTCAAAGTGATATATATGGATGATCGAGTTAACTATATAAACATACAGTATATTGCTTAAAAACTGAATAACTTCTGGAACACAAATTTGTGCCTCTTTTTCATCATTTGGAAGTGTTTATGTTGATGAAGCTACTGTCTGAAGTTATAGAAATTAGAAATTATAAGTTATAGAAATTAGAAGTTGTAGAAATATAGTTTGAATAATTAGAAATTATTTAAGAACAGAATAAGGCAAAAATGTTATCTATTGATCACCGTAATGTGAGTCTTGGTGATATTATTAGGGGGAAAGACCCTCATGAATGGATTACACAAATAGGTTATGAACTTCGACCCCCATTCCAGACCTACAAGATCCAAGAACTACAAATCCCATAAGGTCATTATCAAAGAGCAAATCACTGGGACCTGAGGGTGGAGTTAAGCAGCCAGGCTGAGTTTAAAAGGAGACATGTGGGCCTTGAGGGGGGTCTCTCTTTTTCCTCGGGAGTCAGCTCTCGGTGCGCAGTTGGGTTCCAGCTCTGAGGAACTGGTAGGATATTTACAGATCTGTATCCCTCTCTTCCCCTTTTGTTATTCACTACACTATTTTCCTTTCCCCTGTAAATAAAACCCTTTATTAACCTTTGTTGTGTGTGCCTGCAGTTGGGGCATTATAAGTGTCGTTCAAGGGCACGGGTAAAAACCTAGTCAGGCAAACCCAGGGTTGCCCTGTAACTATATCAGTTTTAAACCCACATCTCTTGATCAGTTTTTCTTTTTATACCACACTTTGGAAGTCATACAGCAGTGAGGGATATGTTTTTTCACATTTTAGTTACTAAAGCTGTCAGCTTTTTAAAGATTCCAGTGTGCACCTACTTTCAAACCTGACGATACACACCCTAGGTTCAGATTAACAAGGGGATTTCTCTCAGGTCATCCTAAGGCACCTTATTGTTCCAAACACATAGTTGACTTTAGAGAAAAGCACCAAAATACCCTTAGAACTACTTGATATTGAAAAGAACTCTTCTTTCTCTCCTACCTTTAACCTTTCATGCCCAGTGCTTGAATTTTTTATCAAACAATTTGTCTTCTAAATTCACATGTTACACCACTGAGTGCCTGACCTATTCTCTGTTTGAGCCCCAAAGGTCACTGACACAGACTGAAAGGCAACAAGAAATGGCAGACTACTCTATTTTATAGTAAAGATACTTTTTTCCAGACAAACAAAACATGTATCTAATCGAAATATTGCCTTATCATCTCTTTCATTTATCTAAGAAACTGTTACTCCTTTGATTCTTGTCATTTTCATGAATCTCAGACTTTCTCAGTGCTTTACGACTAAATTTTGTTAACATATCACTGTGTGCAAAATTCACAACTTTTAAACAACTTTGAACCAGAAATATGCAAAGAAAGCAGTTATTTTAATGCTGAGTCTCTGATAAACCCTGTTTAAAACAGGTATTTTCTCGGATTTCTATACAAAGATACTTATCAATTCCATTGAACACTGGAGATGATAGATTGTGTTGAAAAATATTCCATGTTATTTTGCTATAATTTTTTAAATGTATCATTTCAGAATTTATTTCTTAGAACAATAAAAATAACAAAATATACATACTAATGTTAAACACTGTTAACATTTGTCCTTTCTTTTAAAGGATTTGCATTTTTTAAAATTTATTTATGTGTACAAAAATTGAGGTATAGGTCAGAGATTCAGGGGGCAGTGAGAGGAATCACCAGAACCAGATAGAATGGGGAGTCAGAACAGGCAGATATACTGTAATACACTGCTAGGGTGAGGAGTGGGAGAGACAGGAAAGGTCTGCTACTCTACCATGTGGGTCAGCAATCTAGCAAGGGATCAGCTCATGCTCCAGTCACTGGCAATAGCCTGATAGTGCTGAGACTGTAACACCTGTGCTGCTAGGGAAGGTAACATTTATCAATTAAAAAAAAAGACTCAGAACAAAACTGAGGGGCAGCCATTATTCTTCCATTTTACTGAGGAGGAAATTCCCTGGTGAGGGACTGATCAATTCCCTGTGGACACACAGTTGTCACAGAGCAAAACCAGTATTTGAACTTGTGTATTTTCACTGATAGTCTGAATTGCTTCTCAGTGCTCTGCACTGACTTGCATTTCCTATTTTATTCTCAACATAATTGAGGCAGTTGTCAAGCATTAGAAAATCAAGAGCCAGGAGCCTCCCTAGTGTCACAAGGGGTTAAGTCTCAGCACTATGAAGATATATGCAGCCACTGCGACTGAATTTGACTCCTGAGTTTCATTCCTGGCCAGGAAGGTGATCCACATTGTGCAGCTGACCTGATCAGTCTTGCTCGCTGCTCTCCTTAGCAGTGCATTTCAGTAGATCTGCCTATTCTGCTCCCCACAGTTTCTGGTGAACCCCCCTCACCCTTTGTGTTTCTGGCCTACACCCCATCTCTTATATGGCTAAAAAATAAATTTTTATTAAAAAAAAAGAAAATCAAGAGCCAGACAGACTATAAAGTAAATATCTCTTTAAAAATCTGAGATACAGATTTTATTAAATATTATTATTTAGAAAAGCTATTAAAATGGAGATTTACCTTCCCTTCCTTTTTTTTCTAGATATAATCCAAATGCATTTGCTAATATTTTAAAATTCATAAAGTGGCCATTATACTTATATGTGGACTTAACAAATAACTTTTATTGGAATCCCTTTTTTTTTTGAAAAAACAGGCTTCCAATTAATTTCTATAATCATGACAATCATTTTTGTTATACTTATTTATATGTTTGATTAAAAATGAGAATTGGGAAGAGTTCATTATGAAATAAAAATATGCTCTCAGAACCAAACAAAGTGTCAAATAAAATCAAGCTGAACACTAACCTTAAAAAACTGCTATAGAACTGAAATGACCGACGGGTGAAAACAAGATGGATGGGGAGCACAATAGACTATGCTGCTGGTCTATGGGTGACTTGGCGTTGGGTGCCATATCTTGGCAACACCTGAGGGGGGAGATCCTATACTTTGAAGACACACATGATTATGTAAACCAATATCACCTCGTAAAAATAAAAATTATTCAGCAAAAAAATTGATCTCAGTACTGTAGATCGATGTGGAATTCTAATTACCTCCTCCAACTGATTAAATATCTTCTCAAAGTGATTAAAGTACCTCAGGTGACACACATTAAAGAATAGAAAGTTAGGCATTGATATGCAAAGCAAGTTTTCAGTGTAAATATGAAAGCTAGTAAATGCATTAAAATTTGACATAAATAGTATACAAGTAAATAGAAGATATAGCAATAACTTACCAGTTTCATTATTCACTTAAAATGAATGACCCTGAGCTGTGATAATTTTGAAGTGTGACATTGTGCTAGTTACTCTTGTACACTCTTGGTGGGAATTCTTTTTTTTTTTCATTTATTCTTAATTAAGATGATATTTGTATAGCCTTATCAGGTATTACACCATACTGTACCCACCTCCACTCAGCCATAGCAACAGGTGTTCTGAATGATACTGCATTTTTAAAGAGAAATATTAGAGTAAATCCAACTCTGATGCTTCTTCAGTGTAATAGAAGTTTATTAAAACAAAGCTTAGGAAAATCACCCTGATATTTATGTACAAAATTGAGATATGATGGTTGGGACTTTATGTAGGTAATTAGATGTCAAGTTGCCAGATATAATTGGCTTAATTCACAGGGCCACGATAGAAATAGAAAATATCAGAAATACTCTTTGACAAAGTAAAATGAAGCATATTTTGTACCTAACTATGTGCTGTAAAGAAATATAGATGGTTAAGAGTGGTAGTGCATTATGGAAGTAAAGAAAATGGTTTTAGCAGAAGGAAATAGAAGAATTCAAGGATTGCATTCTTCCTTCACCAGTGAAAGGCTACAAAATGAACAGTAATGTTAAGAACCAGTTTACCCTCTCTGCTTGTGTTTCCAGCAAGGCAACAGAATCTTCATTTTGAAATGCCCATCATGGACATGATATTTTCTGAGGCATAACCAACAAGTCCCCACATGTTGTAACCCCAGGATATAAAGAGCTCAAACCATGCAACAAAACCATTTTCTTTGTTTCTGGGAGAGTTTATAAGAATCTGAATGTGGGTTTTAACAGTTAACCATTTATGTGAGGGAAACATATCATTTGTCCTAAAAAAAATAAATGCCTCAAAAACATCAGCTCTTTTTCTAATCTATAGGGATTTTATTATAGCATGCATCTAGGTAATTACTAGAACATAATATTTCTAAAGACAAACTTCTTATCAACCATAACTGTACTACCAATTGCGTTTTTTCAATATGTTTAATCTCTTCAATTTCTCCTTCATTTTGTTTTCTTTTGGATAGCTGATAATTTTCATATAAAATAAAAAGTACACTATAAAAAAAAAGAAAAAGAATGTAGCATTTAGCCATTTTTTAAAGAGAAGAACCCAAAGACTGCAATTTCTTAGGGAACTTTGCCGGAATGAACTTTCCCGAAGATTTCTTTATGAGACATGACTTTGGGGAAAGGAAACTTTCATTTGTGTGCCAGTAGCTGATGATATGAGTTTAGCACCACATATTTTAAAGCTGATTCATTATGATTTGCTGTGAACTAATGACCACTCTGCTGGACGGCTCTCCTACTTCTTTTTAAATCAATCCTATCAAAATAAACTCAGTTTGCTGCCTTAGGAGATTTCTGTTACTTATAACAAGGATAGTTAACAGGAATCTTTGTATTTGGGTTTTCATTTTTGTAAGCAGAACTTGTAAGACTGACATGGATTTTTATCAAACAGGAACATGTTTGTTCTAGTTCTAGCTCTTTCTTTTCCACCTTTCTTTTTACTTTTCTTTCATCCTTTCTTTCCACTGTCATTTTTCCATTCATCCTGTTCATTCTTTATCTCTGTATCTCACATTTCTCACCTAATATATTTTAGAGTGCAGGGTCTAATTCTTTGAAGTGATTGGCCTAAGTCATTCAGTTGTCCAAGAGACTTCTAAGAGCTAAAGATTCCTCATAACTCTATTTTTAATGTATTTATAACTATAACAAATAGCAATGAAGGCATCATGAAGAAACAAGAGCCATGCTAGGTTTGATTTTTAAACCTAGACAACTTTTTGGACTGTCCATCTCCAAAGCACCAATTTATTTTTATTGTTGTGTCTTTGCTAGCAAATATATTAATTTTTGTAAAGACACATGCTGATTTTTAATGTCTGCTCAAAAGCCATGATGCTAAAAAGAGATGTTAATAAGAAGTGGTTTGGGTTATATACATAGGAATATTATCATCTTCAGCCAGTATCCTTTGTCAAGCTATTTAGAATCTCTGTTTTCCTTCTACCATAATTGTCCATGTTTCCTGTCACAGATGACTAAATGATATTTTTAACAATATCACATATTGTTTGATCCAGATTCCCTTAAAAAAATTTGAGTTGGCTACTAAATTTTATGAATCAATTTTACAATAGCATTCTTAATTTTTTAGTTTTTATAATCACTCAAATTGAGATTCTGAAACCAAAATAAAAAGAATGGGGAATACTTGCTTAAGAAAAAGAATGCTGGCTGCTTCTTTGTATTAAATTGCTCCAATAAAGAATGAATTGGCACTGATAGTCATTTAATTAGGAAAAGAGTATTTTATCTCTTATATCACAACTTACAAAATAGTGACTTTAATGGTTTTGCTCACTTAATTATGTCAACAATTAAGAGAATGTTAAATACTACACTATAACTTGTCTTGTTGAGTTTGATTCATTTTTTTGACTACTTATATTTCAGTTGATTCCCCTAAGTATTGGGATACAAGGATTTTTAATGAAAAAAAAATGATAGGAATGCCATTATTATGATTGGGTAAGTTATGATTTAATATAAAAATTAGAATAAGAAATAAAATTTAATATTATTTAAATATACCTAATTAGTTTTACTTACATTACATAATATTTTAATGTTCAAGACTAATACGTTGAACTTGTGTTTTGTTTTCAGACCACTATCAATTGAATGCTGTGTCTGACATTTATGAACAGGATGCCCTGGGAAATTTTCTTAATCTTTTTAAACTACAATGTCATTATTATTAAAGGGAGGAATCATCATATAATAGGAGCTACAGCTTAAAAATGTGTCTCAGATTAATGAGATTAAAACACATTAATAAGATAAGACCCATAACATGCTTATCATTGACAAGTTAATTACTCATTAAATGTTAATCCTAATTATATAATTATATTTTTCTCTAATCACTATTTGTCTGTCCCCTTTCATTTACAGTGTCTCCTATCAGTCATTATGTAATGGGTTGTCTCAGTGCTTGGTATTCTCTAGCTTTCATTCTATATCCTTTCTCTTAAAAATCTTAAATACATAAACTTATCTTTAATCTTTATATATTTATGGTAAAGCCAAATATAAATTTCACTATATCTCATTCCTCCAAGATCTACCTCAGTATTTTCAAATGATTAGATATGTCGTTATGTGGATATTTTAAAAGTCATTATTGGTTTATAAAAGTTTTCTAAAGGCTTCATTTATACCAGCATTCTTCAGTCAAGGTCTTTAACAATCATCTTATTATGCAAAATTCATAAAGACACTACTGCTCTTATTTCCTACTTACTCATCTTTTTATGCCTGATCATTTACCAAAGTTTTAGACAGAAATGTATAAATGCTTAGTAAATATAGTCATTTTTCTTGATTTTGCTGCAGTGACTTATTTTAGTGTTATATCTTTTCCCATTAAGATTGATGCTGTCACCTTTCCACCAGTGTCTCCACATGCAATAAACTTTTCCATTCTCACTTTTTCATTCCTTGTATTAGAGTTAAAGTGATTTCAAAGCAAATTAATAAACAGACTATCTCTCTGTTTAAAACCCTGCAATCTCTTCTCATCAGCAGAGAATTGGTAAGGTGGAATTCAGGGACAGAGACATTTTTCTAATGATGATATTATTTAGAATATCTAACATCATATAAAAACAATATCATTCAACATTTGTTTTACATATTAACAGATCATAGATTAAGCATACTCAGGCATTATCTGATTCAGTGTTTACAAAAATCTATGAAACTACTGATAACTTTAATACTATTATAATAGTGAATATATTAAGATGTTTACCTAAATGGTCAAAGTAGTATAGCAAGAAAACCCAAAGATGTCATTAAAAAAAAAAAAAAAAAAACCTGCTGAAACTAATAAAAAGAAATTCTGCAGTTCAGGATACAAGATCAATATACAAAAATCAGTTATATTTCCAAATATTAATAGCAAACTGTTTTTAAAAGATTTTAGGGAACAATCTCATTTATCTCATTTGCAGTATCAGGTATCTCAAAAATAAAAAAAAAATCAAATACACAAATATATAGGAATAAACTAAAGTGATAAAAGACATGTATACTGAACACTATAAAATACTGACCAAAGAAATTAAACAAGACAAATGGTTCCCTCCAGATGTGACAAGGAGAATCAGGAGGACAGTTGACTAAGTGATTTAAATGATTGATTTAAGTAAGGTAAATACTACATTATTCAGCTTACATGATGTACCTGGAGTGATCAAATTGATAGAATCAAAGAAAGGAATAGAAGTAATAAGGCCTGGGGAGTAGGGCAATTGGGGAGTTACTAATCAATAGGCATGGAGTTTCAGTTAAGGAGAATGAATAAACTCTAAATATCTATACAAAAGTATAGCTTTAGCCTCTGCAGGTATATGTAGGTTTATATATAAAACTTTAAATTTTGTTGAGGGCAAACCTTAATATTAGATTGTCTTAGGAAAATAAAATGAACATTTGGAATAATTGGTCAGAGACCATTAGTTAAGAAGTGATGTAGCACCAATTTTTGACCAGTGTATTTGTTTTTAGCACCTTGGGATCCTTTGAAAATAATACTTACAGTAAGGAAATATTTTCCTGCAACTGGAAGTGTGTTGATTTTTGTGTCATAGTCAAATAAAGAGAGGTTGTAAATAACAAATATATAGAAAATAAATGTCACAATTTAGCCAAGAAAAATGTAACTTTAGACATCTGTTGAATATGGTAGCATATGTTAACAAGGAAAATGTATTGTCTTATTTCACATAAAAATACTGAATAAAATATACTGCAAATATTTATCTGAGGTAAAAACAAAGAAGTATTTCAGACCTTAAAGCCAGAGTGCCAAGACAAACTCTACCTAGATTACCCATCAGTGTATAGTAACTAAATTTAAGATTTAGGGTCTGGAGTTATAATTCCAAATAGGGAGGGGTGATGACTCTTTATTGTCTCTAATAGGAACTGGAATGGAATTAACCATAAAAGCATGCATTATTCATCTGTGAATATGCAGAAGCATTTTTTTTAAATGAAAATGCTCTCTAATCAATCTCTCAACAATTACCATATTGCTGGTTAAACTCTTGCTTCTAGCTGAGTAAAAGGAAGTACATCTTAATTAAAAAAAAAAATTTATTTATGCATACAAGAGCTAAGATGTAGACCAGAGATGTGAGGTGGGGAAAGGGGGTGGTAAGAGGAGTCACCAGAGACAGATTTGGGAGCAGAACAGGCAGATCTACTGAAATACACTGCTGAGGGGAGCAGAAGTTAAGACAGGAGAGGTCTACTGTGCCATGTGTGTTAGCTAGCTCATTGACCGGGATTGAATTTTTGCTATAGTGGTTGTGGATAACTTCATAGTGCTGAGACTTAACTCCTTGTGGCCCAGGAAGTACTTTGTATATATATATATATATATATATATATATATATATATGTATATATGTATATATGTATATATATATGTATACACACATATAATATATATATACGTGTGTGTGTGTATACACACACATAAAAGAGTTGTGGTATAGGTCAGAGGTATAGTGAAGTGAGAATATTCACTAGAGACAGAGTGGGGAGCAAAATAGGCAAATCTACTGAACTACATTGCTGAGGAGCACAGTGGCCAGGACAGGAGAGGTCTACTACACCATTGGATCTCCTCCCTGGCCAAGTATTGAACTCACGCTGTAGTGGCTGCAGGTAACTTGATAGTGCTGTATCTTTAATACCTGTGCCACTAGGGAGGCCCAGGGATTACTTTTTAAAGAATGTTTAACAACTGGGTATCAGATGGAGTTCCTCAAAAAGATCTTTAGCTAGGGCCTCCCCTGGTGGCGCAGTGGGTTAAGCAACGCACTATGAAGCAAACCGCAGCCACTTGCGGCATGAGTTCGATCCCTGCTGCCGGCCAGGGAGGGGGACCCACATGGTGCGGCGGACCTCTCCTGCTGTGCCNNCTGCTCCCCTCAGCAGTGTACTTCTGTTATCTGCCTGTTCTGCTCCCCGCTCTCTGTGGTGAATCCTCTCGCCCCCCGACACATCTGGTCTGTGCCCCAGTGCTTGTATGCATAAATAAATAAATCTTAAAAAAAAAAAAAAAAGATCTTTAGCTAACAATGTGTTCACACTAAAAAGTTACAAGTTCCATGAGGAAATCAAATACTGGGAGGTAATATACCTTCCCAAACCGTAGGCCAATCTGAAAGAAATGATTACTACTAGTGCAGTGGGGATGAGTATCTGTAAATAACAGGTAATTAGCAGATAGAATCCAATGGAATGTTAAAAAGGTGAAGGAAAAGTCAATGATAATTTCCATTTTCTGATTAAATTAGTGAATGATGGCAGCATCTACTAGGCTAAAGAATGCAAAAGATGTTGAGCAAAGACCATGTTCAGTTTGGCACATTTGGATTTGAAGATGCTTGTGGCATATTGATTGTCTAGCTTGAGTTGCCGTCATAAAATGCCATAGACACAGTGGCTTAAATAAAGGAAATGTATTTTTTCACAATTTCAGTGGTTTGGGAATTCAAGACCAATGATGGTTGTTTTCTTGCTGTGTCCTCACATTTCTTTCCTTTGTGGGTATCTCTTTGTGTGTGGCAGTGGAGGGAGTTGTTGGAAAGGAGGGAGAAAGAGAGAAAAAGAATCTGATATCTTCATAAACAGGCATTAATTCATGCTTGAGGGCTTCACTTTTGTGACCACATCTAACCTTAATTTATCTCTGGAAAGCTCATTTTCCAAATACCACTACATTGGAGTTTAGGACTTCAAAATATGAATTTTGGAGGACATATACATTCAGTCCATCACATTGGAATGTGTTATTCTCACAGAAAACAGTCAATGGAAATACATTTTTCAGTAGTCAAGAATTGTTGTTTCTATCAACTAACAAAAAAAATAATGTGAAGTCAACACAGAAACCCCAGTAATGTATCTTTTATTATTTCATTAATTTACCAAGAATTGTCCTAAGCAAATAGAATATATCAGTGAACAGAATAGAAAAAGATCTCTGATGCAGTAAAAATAGTCTTGGAAGGAGAAGAATAGTAAACAGTATAATACATAAATAAATGATATGTCAAGAGGTGAAAGAAGATGGAATTTTTCAGTTTGGGTAGGCAATTATAATGGGATGATTCCTATGAAATTTAATGCTATCCTTAATCAGATGATGAGAAAAGCAAGTGATGTGTTGTGGTGCTGATACAAGCGATTGTGAGAATTAGTGTATATATATATATATTAGTATATATATATATACATGGAATTTAGAATTTTTCTAAATGTCAGTACTTATTAAATAATTTTCAAAGAGAAAATGGCATTACCCCTTTATTATCATGATCTAGTACTTTGAAGAAAATGATTGGGGAAAATAAAGGAAACAATTATATGAATATTGCTGTTCATAATTACTGTTCATATTGACTAGAAGTTGAGAAAGACCTAAAATACGTAGAAGTGGTGATAGAAAGACATATCCCTGAAAAGGTGTACATACAAACACATTATTTTTTGAAATTGTCAGTAAATATAGAGATGTGTGAGATCAATTTAAAGACTACAATCATGTGCTATTGAATATATATAGTATAATTTATTGAGTATGACAATATAATATTACAGGAAAACACTGTTTGATCATTTTTGTGTTTACTTGTATAAACTGCAGCATAATCATACTTGTACATATACATGTATATATTATCTTCTGTGTTGAATTTTAAAAGGCACAAAGAAAATGGTATATATTGGTGTATTTATTTTGCTACTGATGTGAATGGGACTAACACATAGAAATATATAGTATACAGTTGGGTCATGGGGTTTGGAACTCATAACTAAATCTTTGAAGTTTATTTTAATAGTTCACTTTATGGTAAAAGATGCAACAGGTTAAAGAGCTAAGCACTTGGGCCTCCCCTGGTGGCGCCGTGGGTTAAGCAACGTACTACGAAGCAAACCGCAGCCACTGCAGCACGAGTTCGATCCCTGCTGCTGGCCAGGGGGGGGGACCCACATGGTGTGGCAGACCTCTCCTGCTATGCCCGCTGCTCCCCTCAGCAGTGTACTTCTGTTGATCTGCCTGTTCTGCTCCCCACTCTCTGTGGTGAATCCTCTCACCCCCCTACACCTCTGGCCTGTACCCCAGCGCTTGTATGCATAAATAAATAAATCTTTAAAAAAAAAAAAAAGAGCTAAGCACTTGCATAAATCAGCAGGTCACTGTCAGAGACAATATTTATATCACTTGTTTGATTTAAAAATCTGTATTCTGAACCACTATTTTTAATCCTTTTAACCACTATTAAGTTTTATATAAGGAGTAATCTAATTTTGAAAATCAGGAATGAAGTATTTATGAATAGGTAGAGAAAAGTGATAAATACCAGACAAAGCAAACTGTAAATAACTGAAGGAGATATTATAATAGGACTGCAATTACCCACTTTTGTTTCTGTATGCTAATCTGAGACTAGAAGAGATAACCCATTAATAATAATGACAGTAAGAGCTAATTGTTTATCCTGAAATTGGCACGTGCTATATCAAAACACTGTATACATTATTGTACTACATTTTTCAACATGAAGTTTTTATTATCATTTTATTTCAATTTATATGTTCTAAGTTATAATAATGACTTTCTAGTTAATTCTTAAGTAAATCCCTATTGTGGAAACCAAAGAGAAATTCTCAATACTCATTTGTTTTGGTTACATTATGCAAAAATGAACCTTTGATTTTTATCTTTATTTCGCTTGAATTCTAATATGTCTTGTTTTATAATGCAAACAATCACATAGAATATAAAATCTCTTGTGATAAAATGTTTCATAAAATGCATTTATTTTATGAAGTGATAATTTTACACTGACTGGCACCTGCAAATTTATTCTAAAATAAACTTTTTCCTTTTGGATATCACGTTTTTACAAATTTTACTTCATCTCTTTTTTATTTCCCATGATATTGCATTTTGCTAAAAATTATTTATGTTAGAGTATTCTGTATATGAACACTTTACCAAATAATATCAAAGACAGAATCTCAGCAGAATAAATTTGTGTAGTTTAGTATATAACAGGCACTCATGAAATATTCAAACCACTGTAAAAACTACAAATTAGCCTTTTTAGTAGTTGGATTTATCTTGAATATCTGAAGCTATAAAAGTATGGGAAAAATGATCAGAGAATCAAAGAACAGCCATGTACATCAAAGCACAATTTCATGTTTAATGAGATATCTTAATTAAATAATTTTGAGAGCCATGGAATTTTGTTTCATCCCTTATGCATTTTTCTTCTTTTTCTTCCATTTTGTTGAATATTGTATTTCTCTTCTTGATGTGGACTCATGTTCAACTCAGCTATGTACATTTTAATAATCAAGTGAAGAAACATGACCAAAAAAGTTAGGGAAGGACTCTGAAATGCCTGAAAACTAGTTAATTGAATGTATCACCTGGGTGTAGCATACTATCCTATTTGGCTTCTCTTATCATATATTTTTCTAATAAGAATCCATATCCTATGACTTTGATTCATAAAACAGAAATAATGTGTCCTTTCTGCAATAATATTGGAAGTAGAATGAATGAACTGTAAATTAATTATACTAACAGAGTGAACTATCCCTTTATATAACGTGTTAGTGAGAGGTTTAAACTGAGGTCTTAAAAAGTCAATGCAAAGTGAGAGGGTCAAATTTAAATACATAGCATCTCAAATTTAGTGTGGAGCTTAATTTGAAGTATTTCATTTGAAGCATATCATTTCTATTTCTTCTTTCCTTATGCACTTTGGATATACACAGTATGTGAACGTTGATTTAATTAAACAGGTTATTTTGAGCAGCTGAGTCATAAACTGAGATATTTGGGAAGAAAAATGAGCAATAGACAGTTTGGAATGTCAGTCTATTTAAATTAACTTCATTTTTTTTCCCTTTGAAAGTTCTCCAAATTTGTTGGCCAAAGCAATAAGATGAACTAGTATAATTAAGATTTAGGAAGATACGTCACTCCATATTCCTACCAAATAATCATATCCATTTTAAAATACTTATAAACAAAGCAAACACAATTTTTAAGAAAGTACAAAATTTGGGGAACTATTGTCCTTAGAATATGCAAAATCAAAGGACAATTATAACTGTGTGTTTATATTACTGTGAACATATATTTAAAAGGAAAAGTTCAGAATCCACAAATCTTCTTGTTGAACCAAATTGCATTTTGGAAGAATGATAGATAATAGAAAATAGAAATCAAATAATAGTTTGACCCTTGCTAAGTGATGCCTTTCCACTTATACCAAGCATCATTGAAATAAAAAGAATCACAAAAATAATTGCTTTATGAGTATTTGCTCTTTGTAAATCAGTACATTAAAGTATATTCTGTGGTTTAATTTGACCTAGTTTACTGATGTTCTTTTATTACTCATGTTTTATAGAGCATTACTCAGGTTTTTTTCAAGTTAGCGATTTGCTTTCTGATTTTTATTATTTATGGGGCAGTTTTATTTTTCATAGAAACACAGTCCAGATAAGTTATTTTGCATAGGGAAAGCCATGTATAAGACTCCATTTTACCAAAACACTTGTCAGGTTTGTCTGTTTACTGTCATTACTGTCATTAATTCTCATGTCCATTTTTATTTATTTTTTAAATTTATTTACTTATGACTACAAGAACTGGGGTACAGGCCAGAGGTCTGGGGGTGAGAAAATTCACCAGAGACAGAGTGGGGAACAGAACAGGCAGATTGACTGAAATGCACTGCTGAGGGGAGCAGTGGGTGAAACAAGAGAGGTCTGCTGTGCCATGTGGGTCCCTTCCTGTCTGAGATTGAACTCCAGCTGCAATGGCTGGGGATAATTCATAGTGTGGTTCTTAACCCCTTGCACCATTAGAGAATCCTATCCTGTTCATTTTTAAACATCAGATGAAAACTCTAAATGTTCTTAATTATGCAATATTTTGAAAATGTTGCTTTCCAACTTGTTCACTTTTCTAACTCGTAAGTACAACACATAGTTTCTACTTAAAGAGGTGTAAAATAAATGAAAGTATAAAACATCTAACAAGGACAAATATTTTGCAAGATAATTATATAGATGCATTCGGGCAGAGACATTTTAAATAGAACAAAGTAGAAACAAGTTTCTTAAGGGAACAAAAATAGTAGATAGGACATAAGTTAAATTTCCAATTGTATTAACTATGACATAGCCCACAGATTACTACTTGTGTGATTTTAATAATGATGTTAAAGCATTAAAAATTCAAAAAGTAAACTTAAAAAATAGATAAAAAATAAACCATCAAATGAACATTATGAAGAAGAATAAATAGAATTATTTTGAAATATAAAATATCTTACTGGAATATAGAGAATAATCCTCCAAAATAAGTCTGATAATTAAAGTACTGGGAAGGACAATAGTTATATGTTTGTTATTTTTCATTTTATTCACTATTTCTGCACATTATTCCTGATTACATGAGATAGTGCGTCATGTATTTTGTTCACAGAATCATAAATAAAATCTCTAAAATGCTGGTACATGAAAGGTCAGGAAATTAAAGAATATGATAGATCTGTAGCATTAGACCTATTTTAACACAGAAAATTAAGAGGGCATCTCAAATCTTCTGGTAAACATGAAGTTTTAGACACATGATTTATAAATGACTAGTCCCTCAGTAAAAAAGATAAAATAGAGTCAATCCTTACCATCGTACATAGGAATGCAAACTTCAAATAATCAGTTAATTATAAAAATTCAAAAAAATATGCTTGTAATAGAAGAAACTAAGTCATCACTCTTACTTGGATATATGATGAAATTCCAGATTAAATCAAACAGCCACAGCCTTGAGAAAGAGGGACAGTATGATTAAAGGTAACATATAAATGAGAAAAAAAAATTAATTCAGTACTTCTGCTCTACTTATTGGAATTGCATATATTCTGCATGCGTCAGGAAACATATAATTAAAAAAACAAAACACCTAGATATCAAAATCTGAAAGTCCCTTAGTTTTAATCTTTCATTCAAGTAGTACTTATTAAGCAACTCCTATGTGACAGGTATTTTAAAATCATGGCAGTGTACTGATGTATAAAAGACATCATAGAAATCTGTGGGATGTTTTAAGGGGACAAGTCATGTCATTATGAATTCTTAAATATATGAGAAAATAATATATAATTTCATAGTATAATTTATATTAAAAATATAATTGCATCCTCATTCTTATCTGTGCCCATCCACTTTTTCCATAAAACTATAAACTTCAAATTTGGTAGAGTTGTGGATGATTCTATGTGTTCTCTATATTTTTCTAATTTTGTTATGTTTTCATAATTATAAAAGGATTATATGTGCATATGGTGAATGTATACACATGTTTGCTTATATATGAACATGTGCATATGTCTTCACATATAAAGTATCTCATCTTGAAAGTAATAGTCTACTAGTGCAGAAGTTTGTATTAATAAAATGTAAATATATGTAATTAGAAATTAGTTTTCTGAAACACTCAAACTGAATCACAACTTATAGCTGAACCATTGCTCATAAATTTATCCATGCAATGCCATTTTATGATTGTGTTTTGAAATATTTTATTTGCATGCACAAAACTGTTAAATATGTATAACAAAATTAGCCTCTACACTGTCAGTTTTGAAAGCTTGATTTTAAGGCTTTTATGTTTTCTAGAAGTATTCAATTATTCTTTGCCCACTAATACAAGTATGTCTATATTGCTCAAAATATATTTTTAAGTAAAAAATCAATATGTTTGTAGGACTATTTTAAGTAATATTTTCAAGAAAAAATTAACAATAAATGATCATATTATTAATTTACTATGATTAATATTTATTGTGAGAAAATCTCTTCCAACTTTGTTTTTAGAATAAAACTGAAACTGAATTTAAAAGAATACCCAAAAATCAGGTATTGATATAATACCAAAATATTACTTTAAACGATCTTGTATTCCATTCAAATATTGATGAACACTATTTTCAGCTTCCTATTTGTTTATTCAGTGTTGTATAAAGTTATTTTTAAAGAACTAAGGACTTATCTTTTTAAAAAATGTATAGCACTAACATTGTCTTACATCATAGATGCCTCATATTAGCATCATAAAGAAGTGTGTGTGTGTATAAAATTCAATGTTAAAAGTCTAGTTTTATCCTTCACCATACCATTGTCACCTTTTTCCTGATTTATTTTCCCTCAGTTCCCCTACCCTTCTGGTTAACTACTAATTGATCTTACTGTTTGATTTGTTTATCTGTTTGTTTTATCTCTCTCTTGACAAAAAAATAGTGTTATTATTCTACCTTTGAATTGTGCTCTCCTATAATATAAGACAACAGAAGCAAATAGATGGAAATTGTGCAGAGATAATGGAGAAGGGGGAAAGCTTTAAGCTGAGTAGTAAATATGCAGATAATTGCTTTCCACTTTTATCATGAACAAGTAAGTGAAGCTGTTTGCTGAGCATGACAGGGTAAGCACCAAGGTCAGAAACTTGAAAAGAGAGCAGTGTTTAAAACTCCCTTGGGCAAAGATAGTTAACACAAAAGATGCACAACGGGAAAGAAAGTTCATTAGAGCTGACAATATAAGTGTGTTTGCTTTCAAAATAAACTAGAAAATTTCTTGCAAGTGAAAATAGTAAGAATATGGATCAGGAAAGCAGTCCTCAGTGATAACTTTCAGAGCCATGAAACAAACCAAAAACAACAAAAAATAAAACTTACAACTTGTTTATTACTTTCACAACAAAGGTAAAGTGTTTTAATTGTATGTGTGTGTCTGCCTGCATGTGTGTGAGAGCCTGTACCTGTGTGTTTGACATCATAGGGAACTGGCAGTAAGGGTAGGAGGGATGCCTCTGATGTCAGTGAAAACTTCTGTTAAGTCTATTCAACTTGTATCTGCCATCCACAGTTGTAGCACAATCTCCTCATTAGGTTTAATAAGTGATGTGTGTGGTAGGAAACACCTAGAGGCTGTGACCTGTATCTCTAAATCATGTAGTGTGTTGCAAACCAATACACCTCAATTAAAAAAATGCTCCCTCATAATTTATGTGAACCACTTTAAATTTAAAAAAAAAATTAAAATGTATATTTATGGATTTTTAAGTCACACTTTTTAATAATAGAACCAAGTTCATGTTTTATTGAATCCAACCATTTTTTTTCTTATTTCCTGGGTATGATTTGAATCATATTTCTCTTAACTCCTGTGTAGTACTACACTATTCCCAGAAAAGGCTGAAGTTGAAGTGGAAAAGATGAATATGAAGTTTTAAGTTCAGAATTCATTTGGAGACAGCCAGGCTAGATTATCTATATTATTTAAGAATATATTGCTTTACATTCTATACCAGGTTTAACTAGCTACACAAATTCACAAGGTTATGTTACCATAAGCTTATATGGCCAAAAGATAGCCCAGAGCCTCATGGAAACCACTGTTTCTGGACATACAGCTTTGATGCATAAAATTGAAAACATATTTTGTGATGAGAAAGGGGGCATACATAGAAAATCTAAGACACTCATTGATAGCCTAATTTTACTTTCCTCTGCAATGCTAAATACCTTACACAGAGGTTTCTGGATCTTTTCATTTTTTTGGATCCAGTGTATTTGTGCAGTTTCCTTTTGCAGGATAGTAAAATATTTGTTGGATATTAACATACATTATTAGAGTTGGCCAGCAATCCCCATTCCTGAACTTGCTCAATCTTCTGAAACCAAATAAAGCATCAGACAGAAGCAAACTTTAAAACCAATCCTTGAAAGCTTACCATAGATCAAGCCATCCAAGAGGGGAAGGAAAAGAGGAAGAATAAGGGTGGGGGAGAAAGGGGACGAGCACAAGGGACTGTGGTGGATGACCATGGATGAGTGTGTGGGTGTTTTGTGGTAGAAGGTAACCACACCTGAGAAAAGATAGCCTATACTGTTAAAATATTAAAAAGTATATAAAATAACGGTACCTCATTAGAATAAATTAATTAAACATAGTTTACAAAAAGAATTTAATATTAATTTGCTCTTCTTAAAGGTACATGCAGTGGGGGTGTCTGGGGAGATTTGTGTTGTTCTTTCTATATCTAAAATTTGTTTTGCCTGATTTTTACTTTGTTATTATTAATTTGATTCATTGCTTCTATTTTTAGGAGAATGATTGGACTACTGCTGCTTTATTGAATGGTGAGGAGGTAAAGTTAAATTCACAGGAAATAAAGCCTCACAGATGTTGGCAGGGGACAAAGAACAGCACCAAAATGCTTGCTGCAGAGTCTGGAAAAAAACAACCGCAAAATTAAGAAGTAGCACATGGGGGATTTCCTGATATCTACCTGCGTTTATAGGTATGGATTTTGTTTTCATTTTAACCTGGATTCATAGGAACTGTTCCATTCTTCTCTGCATTGTGCATGGGTAGCCACCCTGTTTTCATTTATTTGCCTGCAAGTACTTATGTATACATGCCTATGAAGAAAATATTCCATAAAGTCTATAGCGCTCTGTAAAAATCCCATTGTAGATACGTCGGTAGAAATGGCATTTTATACTAAAGGATAGAAACTCAAGTATGCTTCATAACATCATTATTTTCCTTGGAGCAAATGTCTATGGAAGATAATAAATTCATGATCTTAATCTTACCTTCCAAGTCTACCCTCAGTCTACAGTGTCCTCGACTTAACAGAGAAAAATTTCAAGTGAATTGAAGTGGCCAAAAGTAAGATAAGTTCCTCAAACCAAAATACAACACAAGTGAATGTAACAGTTACATTATTCAGTATGATTAATGGCCCTTACAATGTCCTTGCATATAGCTTCTTCTACCTTCTCTGTTTATTGGTATATTACAAAATTAGCTCTTTCACTTGCCCTTGCTCTGTCCTCAGTTAATACTAAATTCAGATTTGCTAAGTGAAAGGTTTTGTGCATAGAACAGCAGTTTTACTTAATGATATCCTTGATGAAGCAGTAAAAAATATTAATTTTATTAAATCTTGACCTTGAATAAACATTTTAATAGTTACTGTGATGAAATGTGCAGTATGAAAAAAAACAAAACAAAAAAACAAAACACTTACTGCTACCAATAGTATAATTGATATCAGAGGAGACCACATTTACCTTGAAAGAAGTAATAAGTCAAATAGGAATTGCCCAGATTGAGTATTTGAATACATCCTATTAAAAATGAATGAAATTAACCTGTAACTTCAGTAAAAACAATTACTGTTTACCAGTGATAAGGTTTTAAGTGAAAATTAGAATTTTGAAAACTCATGCCTGCACCTGTGAGCTTGAGTTTCCCTATATTTAAATACCATTCCTGATGCTATTAGAATTATTAATAAATATGAATTTCAAGTACTATATTATGTATTAAAATTTAGAAAAAAAACTACATTGGGTAGTGAACCAATAGCTCCAAAATAACCAAAAACATATCTTAACAAATTCAGGCATGGGTAAAAATCCAATTGAAGTACAAGATGGATTAGTGGGTTTTAATCTAAGAGAATTTGAATAGCTTGTTGGCATGCTTTGAAGATGCCACTAAACTAGTATTATTTAAGGGACTACATCTGGCTAATGGTGTATAGTATCAATATCCATGATTATCTGAAAAGGTTATTTAATTTTGCTTTTCTTTTTTTCCAATTACGTATTTGTGATAGGTCAATTTTCTTGCCATGTTTCTTGCCAAGACAACATATTACAATAAGCTGATTGCAGAAAAGTCAATGCATATCCACTATCTTAATACAGATATTAGTAACTTGCAAAACTTAGACATTGTTTCAAAACATTACTTAATAAAAAAATACAATTTAAAAAACTTCAAAGGTTTCTCCCCCAAAAAGAAATGTGCACATTGCCATTTGTCACTGATGTTTTTATTATCTTCTTAAACATGAATTTGTTTTCCCATTGTATAGTGATTATGGTTATTTTTATTTTATTTATTTTAGATTTATTTATTTATGCATATAAGCACTGGGGTACAGGTCAGAGGTGTGGAGGGTGAGAGGATTACCACAGACAGAGCAGGGAGCAGAACATGCAGATCAACAGAAGTACACTGATGAGGGGAGCAGCAGGTACAGCAGGAGAGGTCTGCTGCGCCCTATGGGTCCTCTCCCTGGCCGGCAGCAGGGATCGAACTGGTGCTGCAGTGGCTTATGTTTGCTTCATAGGGCATTGCTTAACCCACTGCACCACCAGGGAGGCCCCGATTATGGTTATTTTTAAATGCCTAAATAAATAATTATATTTCTCAGTTTTAATTTCTCTAATGACAAACACTGATAAAAACCTTGTAGAATTCTTAATGACTTTTAGAAATATAAGGTTATTTTGAAAAACAAAACAAAACATGAGAAGTGCTGTCATAGTGTTCCTTATAAATTGAAACAGCATGTCTCTTCTCTATAAGCAACTCCTCAAGGAAAACTGAGATGGTTTCATGTATTTACTAGTACAACCGTGAATCAAATTCTTAGATATTTTCTTCTAAAATTACGTTGCAGTGATTACTACTTTGATGCTGTTGTAGTAAGAGTGATCTTTATGGGTGTTTGGGTCTGTAGTTTCTTTAGCTAGACATACTACAACCATGATTTGTGGTTTTAGAGAGATAAACTTACTCTTTTCACAATCTGCTTACCAAAGCTGGTTGGCTTCATGAATAAAAAGGTTGATTTGAACACTTCAGTGAAGAGGTCAATTAAAATTCATTCTTCATTCCATTTTTTTTTACTATGCGGGAATATTCCCTGAAGTATTAATTGAAATACTTAATACTCAGTGTGCTAGTAAAGGGAAGCTTGAAGAAGTATTGGTTTCTCCCTTTAGAACAGCTAAGCAATTTGTGTTAACATTGATCCTTTTGTCCAATTGGGAATTTGACAAGCGTCTTGTCTGTTCATAATGCCACTTCAATTTAGTAAATCCTTTGAGGCTTTATAATAGTAGACCTCCATGAGATTGTATTGTTTGGGGAGTCTCTACATTGTGTTAGTTATAGAATCTCTTTCACCAAACTAACATATGAGCAAATCTAGAATTAATAACTGATGTCAGTTCCTTAGATACTAGGACTAATCAAAACAAAGTTTTTGTCCTGGCAGTAAATTTGCAGTTTGTTAACAGTAAAGATCTTCACATACTGTTATTTAAAAAGTAAACATTTTATTTGGGGGTGCAGTTTTAGGTTCACAGCAAAATTAAGAGGGAGGTACAGATATCTTCCATATACCCCCTGCATCAAACGTATATGATATTGCCCATTTTCTACATCCAAGACCAGAGCAAAGGATATGTTAGAATTGATGAATCCATATATATTGACACATCATTATTACCAGAGTCTATAGTTTACATATAAATTCACTCTTGGAGTTGTTTAAAACTATACTAACTTTAAACAGATAGTTCACATATATTGTACTGTATTTATACAGTAATACAGTCCATACATATAAATTTTATGACTTTAAGTATATTCTTTAGGTTTTCCCCTTGGTCTGTCATTTATACCTTTGAAATGCCACTTTGACTTGAAATGAATACATTAAATTTGATTCTCTATAATTTGACAAACTAAAATAATACCTCTTTTCTCAATTATATATTTATTTTTATTCTAAATATATATTATATTTTTATTTTAAATTGTTTTATTGATTTATTTTAATCTCATCAGAAGAAAGCATCAAATATACAGGAAAACATGGCATTATCATTGCTGATAGTATGATCCATACTCATAAACACTTTGATCTGCTCTTATACAGTGTAAAGATTAAATTACTCAAATCAGAAAGTCTACTTATCCACAAAATTGGAACATAGATGTAGTACTTAATTCAAGGAACTTTTGCTCATAAAAGTTGAAATATTTTATTTATATTTATTTATTTTTAATTAGATTTATTTAATTGTATTTGACATCATTTGTAGTCCCCAGGGAGTTCCCACCACCATTCCACCTGTGCACCATCACCTCAGTCCCTTGTGCTCTTTATGCCCTCATCCCCTTCTTCCTCCTCCCCTCCCACCTCCCCACCATGATCCCTTTGACCTTTAGATCTTGTTGAATCTGTTTGATTGGTTTTGGTTTTAATTGTCCATTTCCTTGAGCTTTTTCTTGTTTTTTAATTTTGTTTTGTTTTGTTTTATTTTTTTTTAAATTTTTGTTGTAGTTAGTTGTTGTTCTTTCACATTCCTCCTAAAAGTGAAGCCATCCAATAATTTTCTCTTATAAAGTATTTAGGATCAATGTTTCATATTAATTTAATAGTAAATTGTTTTTTCAAGGATTTTTTTATTTTTATATTTTTAAAAATTTACTTATTTATACATACAAAAACTGGGCTACAGGCAGTTATGTGGCAGGTGAGAGGATTCACCAGAGACAGAGTGGGGAAAAGAACAGGCACTACACTGCGGAGGGGAACGGCTGGCGAGGCAGGAGAGGTCTTCAGTGCCATGTGAGTCTCCTGCTGTAGTAGCTATGAATGCTTCATAGTGGGTACTTAACCTCTTGTGCCACTGGGGAAGCCCCAGATTTTTTGTTTTGAATTTATATTCTTACTCAACAATCTAAATGATTTGCCTTATTTCCCTTACAAAGTTCACTGTTTGTTGAGAAACTAAATGGAGGGAATAATACATTAAGAATATAGATATATCATTAAAAATAAACCCTCTCAAGTCCTTTCTGACTAAATATTCAGGGATATAGTTGGGAAAATCTGTAAAAGAATTTCCAAGAAGCAAACAAATAGTATTCCGCTATTGATCTATACTTTCTATAGATCTATAGAAATTGTAAACAAAAAATCTATAAACTGTAAACAAAATGTGGGTGTTCTCTTAATAACTGCAGTTAATTTGTATTATGTTTTAAATCCTTTAAATAATGTATAATATATGTCAATTTGTAACTTGCAATCTGATGCAGATACCCTAATTTATTTTTTGAGTATTATATAAGATAATTTAAATAAGTTAATATTTATATCAGAATCACCTAGGAAATAAGTGATTGTGCTAATAGATGGGTGTGTGTTTTATAAATAACTGGATATTTAGTTATTTTTTATTTGTCATTTGAAGCATCTTTCTACTTCCAAATTTTATACCAGTTTATCTCATTCATTTATATTTGATTTTGGTTACAGCTAGCATAATCTAATGCTATTTAAAAACCTAACAACAGTAGCAAGTTAATCATAATAAATCATTTTAAATTTAGAATCTAGTAAATGGCTTCAAAATAGATATATACTCTTAAATTCAATGAATCTCATACAGATTATTCAGGCATTTATGTATTCATTCATTCATTCAGCCATATTATCTCTATGCTGATTGCTTACTATATATCATAAACTTATTTTTTTCATGTTTTTATTTTCTTAAGAGAAACAGATATATGTGTGAAAAAGATAAGCAATTATCTGTTAAAGATACTATTGTAGAAATTAGTGTTTCCAAATTTGGTAAATTCTATATAATATCATCAGATATATTCTGAGCACATTTCTCTTCCTCATTTCATATCTGTAGAGAGTTCCTGTTCTTTTTCTCTTACTATGGAGAGTCTTTTCCTTCCCTCTATTCCACTACATAATGTTGGTATGTTTGAATTCTGCCTTTAATCTGATCAAATCCTTCCATAAAAATCATGGTTTGTATGGTAAATAATAGCGTTCACTTCAGAACTTTAGACACATTTCTACCCAAGATGGAGAGATAATCACCACAAGAGTTCAAACACAAAGTGGCCACAAGTTAATCCCTCCTTCCCTTATTAAAAGTTTGTATCAACTAGCTCTTGCTGCATAACAAACCACCTAAATCATAATGGATTAAAATTTGACTCAGTTATTCTCTGGGATTTGGTTCAGCTTGTTGTGACCAATCATTGCTGAGCTTGTTCATGCCATCTGTGGGTCAGATGGGGGTTAACTCACTTAGGTTGGCTTGATAGAAGGACCTTGATACCCATGGTATGCAAGGATTGTACAGTAGGAGCAATCTAATTTGTGTTTAGGCAATAAGATATAGTGTCCATATAGAAATTCAAATAAAAAATAGAATTGATTAGAAGTTTCTTTACTTTATATTGTCACCAGGAACCTGTAGTCATACATAAAGTCAATGATGAGGATGTTTTCCTAAATCTAAAGACATATTTTCTTAATCTAAATGATTACTGTTTATAGTGTATTTTTCTGTGTGTATATAAATCATACTGTGTGAGGAATCTTGGCTTTGTTTGAACTCAAATATAAATATATATTGTGTGTGTGCTTCAATGAACACATTTCAATTATTTAGCTTAGTAAACGTTTACATAGAAGATTGCATATTATACAGTATGGACCAGCAAAAGTAAATTCAGCCTAACACATTCCTTTAGAGAACAATTTTATAACATTTGAAATTTTGAAAATTCACTTTGTATCTATGCCATGTTTTGAGCCTCTCTGGCCCTATATATTTTTGGGGAAATAGTATTTCATAAATATTTTCACATTTCTGCAAAATCTGAGTTTCTGAGAAAAATAGTAGCTGTGGCCTGGGTTAATGGATGATAGAATGATAAAGATGCATTGTCAGTTAGAGACAGTGAATTGCTCTGAAGAGATTTCAAGACAATTCTTTCACAGAAATATTTGTTTATATTCAAGGAGGTGCAGCAGAGACTTTTTCCTCTCATCCTAGAAAGAATTTGTTATTTATATTCCTGCAAACCCCTCCCCACCACACACACACACACACACACACACACACACACCTAGACCTGTTCTACACTGGCACTAAGATAAGTCTCATAATTTTGGTGTTCCTCTCCCTTGCTACAGAGCCCAGTTGTACATACTGGTGCATCTCTGCCTTTCATTCCATTCTCACATGGAGAATTGGGACCTAAACTACTAGCACAACTAAATTGTTCTGTGAGTAGCTGAAATGTCTGCTCTCTAACACAAAAGTTTAATGATTCTGGTAGTGATAATATATAAAATAAAACTGTAGCAGAGTAACTTTTACTCCAGGCAACCTATCAGATCATTCATTATTTCTGATTTAATACTTAGATACTCTGTTTTCTACTTTTTCTTCTTAACTGAAAACAAATATGACTTATGTTTGAAGTTTTCTAGAGGTAATCATTATGACTTTAATTATATATTATGTCAGTATATGGCTTGAGATAATTTAAACAACCTATTCTCTCTCTCTCTCGCTCTCTCTCTCTCTCTCTCTCTCTCTCTCTCTCTCTCTCTCTCTCTCTCTCTCTCTCTCTCTCTCTCTCTCTCACTCTNCTCTCTCTCTCTCTCTCTCTCTCTCTCTCTCTCTCTCTCTCTCTCTCTCTCTCTCTCTCTCTCTCTCTGTCTCCCTCTCTCTCTGGGTGGCACATTATTATTTTACTAAGTATTATCTTTACAAAACTGCATTTTGTATTTAAGCCTCATTCATTTTATTATTTATTCTCGATTGCTTTTCATGATAGGAGAGGAAAACAAAATTACATTTATCTCAAACACTAGCTTTACTGCTATTTTCATGTTGCCAAGATTTTAAAACCTTTTTGTTATTAGTTTCTAGGTCATAATTTGAAAAATTGATATATCTGAATGACTATCAGAACTTTCTGTAATTATTGAAATGTTCAATAGTAAATGATAATAAGATAGTACATTTTTCAAGTTGAGGTATCTAAAAGTATCACACAAAGCATAATAATTTTATTTAAAGGCAAAGCGTTGCCAATACAGCAAGAGAAACAGAATGTGAGCAAGCTCGAAGCTTTGGAAAGCATTTCATTTGCCAGCTTCCCAGGGCTCTTATCTGCACACAGGCTTGACACTGTTACCAGATTGAACTGCCATGGTCTATGTGAGGAATCTTGACTTTCTGTGTGCTCAAATTAGAAGTTCCAAGTGGTATTTTTACACTGCTCTAGCACTTAATCAGACCAGGTTGATAAATAGGTTAAGCCAGTTGAGAACTCTTAGTAAAGAAAGCAAACAAACAAACAAAACCCAGTGTGAGGATTGCCAGGGGAATTTCAGTCTTTAAACAACACATAATAAATCCTATTGATCTTGTCTAGGCCAAGAGTCAATAAACAGACATCTAAGTATCACCAAGAGATAAATATAGAGTTTTTTTAGTCGATCTGTAAATCAAGTCTACTACATGTAAGGGCTAGTCACATGTGACTATTAAACATTTAAAATGTGGCTTTTGGGAATTAATGTGACATTTATGTAATATTATTTACTTTATATTTTTTTATTTTATTAGTGAAAAAATAAATAGTCACATGTAACTAATGGCTCCAAGTACTCTACAGTCATGATTATTTACAAAATAATGACTATATATTAATAAACCACTACATATAAAGTGGTAGTCTCTGGTAGTCTCAAATCTAGAGTTGGATTTCTAGGGTTTGTCATTGGTTGGGTTTTATCTGAATCCTGTTTTTGATTCTCTACATTCCACATATAAATGTCACCCTCTGGTATGTCTTTCTCCTGAGCTATTTTACTTTGTATAATTCTCTCAACATGTTATCACAAATAACAAGTTAATATTTTTCACAGCTGAGTAGTATTCTACTGTGTGCGTGTGCATATACACACACACATACACACCCCACATCTTCCTAATCCAGATTTTACCAATTTTTGAAATAATATGTGATGGTTTATGATGCTCCTTCTATCAGGCATTATGTTAACGCTTAGTTAGCACACATTTAATTAAAATATTCTCTTTGTAAAATCTGAATATTATCTGGATATGATGTCCATAGAACAGGATCATAGAGAAACTAAATTGACTTATGCAAGTTCACCCCTTGTAAAAAGTGTATTTCAACTTTGATTTGAATCAGATTACTTGTAATACAAATTATCAATGAAGGCAAGTTAATTATGAGCTTATGTAAGAAACTGTTTGCATTGGCAGAGGATGGATTGAATCAGGAAATTAGATATCCATTTATAGGGATTATGGTTTTCAACACAATGTGCCCTATTTTTCCTTACTTAATATAAATGGAAAATAAATAAATGGCTCCCAACTAGTATTTTTCAATAAGTTCCACCAATAATTATGACAGATAATTTTAAAGGTTTTTAAATTTTTATTTTTGCATAAAAGTACTTTGGGGAATGCCAGAGGTCTGGGGCCTGGAGGGTGAGAGGATTCACCAGAGACTGAGTGGATAGCAGAACAGGCAGATTTACTGAAATGCACTGCTAAGATAGGAGAGGTCTGCTACACCATATATGAGTTAGGTCCTTGTGGAAATGGAACTGAGACCATGGAGGTGATAGTGCTGAGACTTAACCCATAGGCCCCCAGCAAGGCCCATTATAACATATTTTAACAATTCTATTATCTCTTTCCAAAAAAAAATGCTTTAAAATATACCATAACATATCGTCCTGCAATACTAAATTATAGGACTGCTTCTACTATTAATTAATAGGGTTCTCCACTTTAGAAAAATGACTGGCATGGTGTCTTACATGAAACAGGACTCAAAAAGGAATGACAGAAAGTACATCTCTTTCTTTCATAAAATATCTCTCAATGCTTTCTGTTAGTGTATACAAAAGATGAATCTCAAACTTACATCCCAGGTGGTCATGATAGTGTCGTTAATTTTTCTATTGGTTATTGGTTTATTCTAGTGTCTCCTCCCAACTAACCTTCCAAAAAAACATGGGAAATCTAATGATGGGTTGGCATAATTTTAGCACAAAACAGCATTACAAATAATGGCACATATAACACTCAAATAATAGTTTGACAAATTGAGTGCAATTCATAGGGAAAGCAAATATAAGCATTGGAGAACAGTGGAGTGATTTATTACATCTTATAAAAATATAGATCTGGTGCTCAACAAATATGAATTAATTTTCTTCCTGAAGCACTTGTTTTTCAACATTTAACACACAAATACACAGGCACACACACATTAAAAATTGCTTTTGCATGCAAATTGTTTCCAAATCAAACAAATTTTTGGTTGGTCATCATTCATAAGCATCTCTGTATTAATGATAGGGTTGATAATTTTTGCATTCTTTAGTTGTGACTAACTACATCTCTGGATTTCAAAAATTTAATAACACTTTTAGCACTGTTATTTACATGGCTAAGTGCTTTTGAAGTTGTCATGCATTTATCAGGTGTCAAAACACACTACAAGAATAAGGGACAAGTTAGAAAAGTGCATTAAATACTGTTGATGGCTGTCATTATCTTAGCGTTAAAACAAAAACTTTCTAACCAATAATAATAAATGTCAAAGAACATTATTTTAAAAGCTAAAATAATGAGTTCTAAAATGATAGCATAATGAAAATAAATTATAACAATCAAGTAGAAGATAAGTACAAATGAAAATAAAAACAAAACAATGTGGAAGTGACATGGTTTATTTCATCAATTTAGTAAAAATGTTTTTCTATTGATACTTTAATCAATCAATTTCCATAGTATTCACTGATACAGATTTTAAAGGAATAAAACATAAAGTAGGTTTTACATTTGTCTTTGCCAAGATTACAATAAATTTAATTTAAAACATTCTTAACATAAGGCCTCTCTGATGGCTCAAGGGGTTAAGTCTCAGCACTATGAAACTATCAGCAGCTACTGCCGCATGAGTTTGATTTCTGGTCAGGGAGCTAACCACATGACACAGGAGACCTCTCCTGTCTCACCTGCTGCTTCCCTCAGAAATGTGTATGTCAGTCTCCCCATTCTGTCTGTGGTGAATCCTCTCTCTCCCTGCACCTCTGTCCTGTACCCCAGCTCTTGTATGCATAAATAAGTCAATCAGAAAAAAAAAAAAAAACACTCTAAGAAAATTGCATTCATTAACAAACCATGTTTTTAAAGAGAGGGCTTTTTAATATTAAAGGTCTAAATTTACCTCAGTAATCTCTTCTCCATAAAACTTGATTTTTCAACAGTATTTTTACTATTTGAAAGTGTTTATTGTAGATATGATAATTTAGTATCTAGTTTAACAGTGGTTTTAAGGATTGATGACAATATACAAAATACTGATCATAATAATCAATTGTATGTGTTAACTTGGTTAGGCATGGAACCTAGATAGTTTAGATGTTTCTGTGAAGGTAATGTTTAGATGAGGTTGGCATTTAAATCTGTAGACTCAGTAAAGCAGATTACTTTCTGCAGGTGGGTGGGTCTCATTCAGTCAGTTGAAGACTGATCCTTGTAAAAAAGAGAATCCTGCCAGCACATCACCTTTGGACTCAAACTAGCTCTTCACTGAGTTTCCATACTTCTGGCCTACCCTGCTGAATTTGGACTTGCCAAGACTCCATAATCATACGAGCCAATCCTTACAGTCTCTCTCTCTCTCTTTCTTTCTCTCTCTCTCTCTTAATTTTACTCTTATTCATGTATTTATTTGCATACAACTGAGGTGTTGGCCAGAGGTACAAAGGCTGAGAGGATTCTCTGGAGACAGAGTGGGGAGCAGAACTGACAGATCTTCTCAAATACACTGCTAAGGGGAGGAGTTGGAGAAACAGGAGAGGTCTGCTGCACCATGAGGATTAGCTCCCTGGCTGGGGATCAAACTCAGACCTAAGAGGTGATAGGGCTGAGACTTAACCCTTAGACCAAAAGGGAGTCCCCCCTCTCTCTTTCTATTGCACTTGCTTTATTGTTTTACAGTTATTACACTTTATAGACATTGAAGGTTTGTGGCAACTCTAATACCAGCAAATCTATTGGTGCCATCTTGTTAACAGCTCAAAAGTGGTTAGTATTTTGAAGCTATAAAATATGTTTTCAATAAAACATATATATTTTTAGACATGCTATTATACACTCAATAGACTACAGTGTTGTATGACTATAACTCTTATATCCACTGAGAAATTTGAAGAAAGTTTGAATTGATTCATTGTGATATTTACTATTGCAATGGTCTGTAACCAAACTGACAATATCTCTGAGGCATACTGGGATATATATATATCAATGGGACCGAACTTTGGCTAAGGGCTTTGGAGGTCCAGGGCCAAAGAAGTAAGGCCATCACTCCTTTTGATGCAGAAGACAGTACTGTCATCTTGGTAGCCCTTGAAGAACAGATTATTAATAAAAGTGGATTATTCTTAAGCCTTCAAAATGAATGAAACTTGCTCTGTAGGATTTGGGACTTGTGATACCTTCTTTCTGATTTTTACCATTTGGAATGAGAATGCAATAATATATTTTGCCATTCTATTTTAGGATTGAATTGTCTGGTTTTAGAGATTCATTAATGAAGAGAAATTTTGTCTTGGGATGAATCATACCAAAAGTCTTAGCCATACTTGATTCCTTGATTTGGGTGATATTTAGATGAGACTTTGTACTTTTTGTTGATGATAGAATGGATTAAGACTGGACTATTGGGGTGGTGGGAATGTATAATGCATATAAGAAGCATATTTGTTTTGTGGGTTGAAGGGTGGAATCGATTGAACTAAACTGTATTTCTCCATAAAAGTGTATGTAGAAATCCTAACATCCAGTACATACTCACAATATGACTGTTTGAAGACTGGGCCTTTAAGGAAGTAATTCACATAAAATGCAAACTATATTAATTTAAATAGTTGAGACTATCTTTTAAATAAAATATTTCAAAACAAAAATAAACTGTCCCCATTTAACTTATAAGTACCAGATAACACAAGCCTTTGTTGGCTTTTTCTTTAAAAAATATCTATTTTGGGGGCCTCCCTGGTTGCACAGTGGTTTAAGCAACACACTATGAAGCGAACCACAGCCACTGTAGCACGTGTTCGATCCCTGCTGCCAGCCAGGGAGGGGACCCACATAGTGCTGCAGACCTCTCCTGCCTTGCCCTGCTGCTCCTCTCAGCAGTGTTTTTCAGTCTGCCTGTTCAGCTCCCCACTCTGTCTCTGATGAATCTACTCACCATCTTGAACTCTGGCCTGTACCCCAGCTCTTGTATGCATAAAAAATAAAATCTTTAGAAATATATATTTATTTTTAACAAATGTAGACACAGAGAGATTTGGCTTAAATTTTCAGGATAAACAAAATGTTTTTTGGTCTTTATTCTAATTATTTTTTTATATATACATATATATGGGGGAGAGAGCAAAAGAGAAAGAGAAAGAGAATGTGTGGCATATATAATAAAACTGATATATTATTTTCAAAACATATCCCCAAAGTTCTATTAACCCTTTAATCTGTTCAATTACTGTTATTACAACTATTATTACACAGTTGAACTCACATTATTCCCTAGCCAAATAGTCATCCATTTCTAACTCTACATGATTTTTTGTCTTCATTCTTTCCCTTAATTGACAATCAGATATGTCCTTCTTTCATTAATCATAATTCTTTAAAAAATAAATATCTACTTCTATGATGGCTGCTCTCTGAATTTCCATGTTACTAAATTTGTCACTAATATATAATGTATAATAATACATCATTATATTGCTGTTATAGATTTGCCTATCCCTCTCTCTGTTACTCTTTTTTATTTCTACCCCTGCTTTTGATAATGTATATCATTTTTTTATCTTATTAACATAACCCTCTGAAATATTAATTACTATTTGTATTATATATTTTTTAAGAATGGATGCACAGTTTATAAGAACAAAGACCTCCTATTGCTTATTCACTATTTTAAAACCAAAAAAAAAACATTGTTCTCCAAACAGAAAATGTTCAAAATTATTTGTTGAAAGTTTATAAACCCTCAGAGGGCAGATGTCATAATATACTTTGGTAGACCTAGAGCCAAAACATCTATTAAATTTTTGTTTTTTCAAGACCTTTCATTTTACAATGTGTTACTTTAATTTCTTTGCAATTTTAAAATCAAGAAACTCTTTATCCTTCAAAGGATCAAAGAGTTGACCTGTATACAAATTAATTTCACAATAGCTTTCTTAAAGTCTATTCCATAACAGAAGCATGAAGTCAGGGAATCTTTAAAGATGCTAATCACTTTGATCTAAGACTTGAAGGATGAGTAGTTCAAGGAAGAAAAGTGATTCTGACCAAAAAGAAATCCAGATAGATAGAAAAATACTAAAACAATGTTAAAATAACTTGACATATTTCAGCAAAGTGGAACAGAGTGGGCATGGTTTTGGTACCAAGTCATGAAAGGAAAAGACAAACAAGCATGATATTAATAGTACTTCATACATTGATAATGTTTGAATGTTATCATTTAGGAAAATGAAAAAAATTAGAAATGTTTTAAGAAAATAATTGATAGTATCCAATTTGCATAATGTCTTGATCTCAGTAAGCTCTCAGTACATAAAGAAGATAACAAGTGAGGGCCTCCCTGGTGGCGCAGTGGGTTAAGCAACGCACTATGAAGCAAACAGCAGTCACCGCACGAGTTCAATTCCTGCTGCCAGCCAGGGAGGGGACCCACATGGTGCGGCAGACCTCTCCTGCTGTGCCCGCTGCTCCCCTCAGCAGTGTACTTCTGTTGATCTGCCTGCTCTGCTYCCTGCTCTCTGTGGTGAATCCTCTCACCCCCCACACCTCTGGCCTGTACCCCAGCTCTTGTATGCATAAATAAATAAATCTTTAAAAAAAAAAAAAAGAAGATAACAAGTGAATTAGTGAATTTTCTGGCTGAATTTCAAATAGTTCTCACTTCAAAACACTACAGTTATTTTCACATAAATATTAGCCAAAGAGATTTGGTGAAGATAATTTGATACTGTTTTAACATGAAGAACTTACTTTATTCTCAATTCTTGAAAAAATTTCATAATAATAATAACCTCTTATTCATGGAAATGTTTCCCTAGATAGATATTTTGTGTAACAAGTCTAGTTGAAATAGTAGAAAAGTTATTTTTCAGACACAGTAATCTTTCACAAGTAAAAATATTTTTAAGCATTAGAAACTTATTTTTAGTTGTAGATATATGTGCTTACTAATATAATTATTGTTAAAATTTCTACATCAATCTCCTGCCAGATGTTCCAGGAACAAGTCAAAAACCTATGATAAAATGAATTTATAATACCTGAGGACATCAATAATAATTATTTCCAAACTATTTTTAGCAAGCAAATCATATTAGCTATAAGGTAGGTAATCATTATATGCACTGAGTTTTCTTCATTCAACAAATAATTTTGAACATTTCCTGTTTTGAGAACATAGTTATGGGTTTTCAAATAGTAAATAAGTAATAGCTTATCTTTGCTCTTATAAAATGTGCTTCCATTCTTGAAAACATATAGTAAAAATAGTAAGGTAGCAAATATTTCAACTGGTTATAGTGAATAAAAAATAAAATAATAATATGATACATTTTAATAGTCAAGAATAAAAAATAAAATAATAATATGATACATTTTAATAGTCAAGAATAAAGGCTAAGGAGGCTTCTGAGAAAGCAAAATGCAATTTAGAATAGGTCAAGCATTCCAGAGAGGAAGAAGAGCAATGCAAAGACCTGAAGCAAAATGATACTGACATATTCAAGGAAGAGTGAGAAAGCAATGACACAGCCTTATTTAAATCAAGTGGCATTCAAGTATAATTATAGTCACTTATGGCTTCTTTTCTAAAAAGGCTTACAATAACAGTGGCACATATTATTGACTGCTAGCATGACATTAGCATGCATATGTGTTTGACAAAATTCAAAATCTGCTTTTTGGAATTTTCTTCATTCTCCATTTCTAAATCAAAGAGGTCAAGAACTGAATTAGACTGAATGTCACCACTTTCAAAGAGGAATTTTGCTAGGAATTATAAATATATTTATATATATATATATATGTGTGTGTGTGTGTTTGTGTGTGTGTATCTGATATATCTGGCCAGTCATACTATTTTTACATGCCTGCCCTTCAAAATTGTATGATTGCTTTATATATAAATGGAATTTCTATCCTGTCCTTCCTATCTCCTAAATTTATTTTATCACATGAGACACGGGGAATTATTCTTCATAACTCCGCAACTATTTATGACTATATCATAATTTTTGTTAAAATATTTTAGATACACTGCAATGTATTTGTTTTGTAAAAATGTTGCATTGTGAATGAAAGAGAATACATGTATAGATTACTTTGAAAGAGAACGACTCTTGAAGTTATAATTCATCAAAATTAACATGCAAAAATCAGTTGCCTTCTTAGATTCAGTCAATGAACAAGAGGAAGAAGAAGGAGCCTCCCTGGTGGCACAGAGCGTTAAGTCACAGCACTATGAAGCTGTCTGCAGCCACTGCAGCAAAGTTCTATTCCTGGCCAGGGAGGTTAACCACATGGCTCAGCAGACCTCTCATGTCTTGCTTGATGCTCCCCTCAGCAGTGTACTTCATAGATCTGTTTGTTCTGCTCCCCACTCTGTCTCTAGAAAATCCTCTCACCCCCACCTCTGGCCTGTACCTCAGTTATATGCATGTAAATAAATGTTTTAAAAAGTAGAGGAAGAACAAATTAAGAAAGTAACTTTTCAATTGTTAGTTTTCTTTAGCATCTTCAAGGGAAATGTCCTGCTCTATCAAACCCACATCTGCTTACCTTAATTCTAATATTGCTGTTTTAGTTATTATTTCTGTAGCTTATCATATATGTTTAAGTTTTTAACTTTCTTTTGCACTACATTATGCCTTATTCATCGGGTCTTATGCATTACAATGCTATCAGCTTCTTTACCTACACTAGCAGGAATCACAGGAAAGAGACTGGAGCACATTGGATATTTGATCATTAAGTGCACAAATCTAATGAGCCCTTGATATCCTATAGAGAAAAATGCAAGTGAAGGTGCAAGTGAATCACTCTGGTAGTGGCTTCAATAGAGGAAACACACACACATACCCCATATATACTCTGTTGGTATCTTTTTATGAGAGGAACATAAGACTGACTTTATTTTTTTAAAAAGTTTGTATAAAACAGTTGATTACAGAGGTTTCAGGGAATATCTTGTCATCCTTCCAGCATTTATACGCACTGAAGAGAGTGAAATCACCTCTAGCCCTTCCCGCAAGAGGGGGAAACAGAAGTCCTCACTCTTAGATGATTAACAAGCATCCCAGAAAATGCAAGTGTTTTCATTGCACTGTGCTGTGTTTCTCTCTTAAAGAATAACCTTTCAATCTTGTTTTCACTCAAAGAAAAATCTGGGTTTGACAACCTTTTATTCTTTAATCTTGGTCATGTTTAGATATCCTTTTTATTTTGCCTTACTAAAATAATTACATAATGCCAATTAAGTAATTACAAAAGTAGATATTTTAAGCAATCTATTTTTATTAATCAAGTCCTTTAATATGCAGCCTAATTCTTACATATAGTTTCTTGTCAAAAATTACATCCATGTTATTACTAGTTTTTCAAATTTCAAAGTAAATGACATTTTAAGTTAGAGGAAACAAAATTTTATGTTAGTTCTTCTTAATGTATACTGTGAATCATTTAAAAATCTAGTGATGTAACAAAATCTATGACATCATCTCTCCTAGTACTTGCCTATAATTGTCAAATAGATACCTGAATTTTAAAAATGTTACTTATTTGGTCAAAATATGATTTTCCTACTTTCAAGACTTTCCTGTTTTCTGCATAACACATCTTTAAATTTTAGTTAACTGGTTTTAATGACTCTTAAAAACAACCTTATTTTCAAAGATTTATTTAGTCATACAAGAACTGGGGTACAGACCAGAGTTACGAGGGGTGAAAGGATTCACCAGAGACAGACTGGGGAACAGAACAGGCAGAATGACTAAAACATACTGTTGAGGGAAATAACGGGCAAGGCAGGCGAGGTCTGCTGCCCCATGTGGGTCACCACCCTGGCAAGGGATCGGACTCGTTTTGCATTGCTGCAGATAGCTTCATAATGTGTTGCTTAACCCATTGCGCCACCAGGGAGACGCCAAAAAAAACTTACTGATTTATGAATGGATATTATTAGAGTGAATATATGTTTAGTTCTCAATAGAGACACAGCAATTGTATTGATCAGTTTAAATTGACTATAAATCAACATTTGCAAAAGTAAATATGGGTGCTTTTTATTTATAAATAGTTTTATGTTCCTAACGCCACATTGGCTTTTAATAAATTCAAATTGATGGAGTTACCTCATATGTACCAACTAGTCATTACTATCAGGTGTTTCATGACATACAGAAAGAAAAAATATTGTATCACATTTTTCTTAAAAATCAGTTGCATATGCAAAACCAAATATTCATGAATTGTAATAAAATAATTTATAGTGGCATTCAATTGTTTTGCTCTTTAAATTTAAATGTTCGGTTAAATCTCTTTTCCATAAAACATACAAAGATCCCAATTTATAATTTCATTAAGACATATTTTGAAACTTCATGCACTGAAATTAATTATAGTTTATTTAATAAAGTTGACTGCTTATATTATGAGAAATACTTTATATTGGAAGTTTCAAATACAGATAACCTCATTCATTTCAATAAATTGCATTCTTTATTTTTACAATAAATTGAGTCATAACACAAAGCCAGTATAATTAGTACTTTAGTTGACTTTTCTAAGTAGTTGACAGTCATAAATTATTCAAAATACAATAAATATGAAAAATCTTAATAGTTCACAAGCAGATTTTGCTCCAGGTGATTCAGTGCTAGTTGATTAAGTAAAAAAAAAGTGATAAATTTATAATAGGGATTGTTTTGTCACGTTTAATATTCTATAAATCTACCCATTTTGTGCTATCAGACACTGCTTTATAAGGTTAACTGCCATGCTATTGTAAAGTCTTACCAACCAAAGATTACTTGCTAAGTAGCAATTAATTACTTAATTTGCTCTGATGTTGGATTTTTCCTATTTAATATTATAGAAATGCTAGTTTTGCTAATGATGTAGAAGAACTCTGTATAACATAACAGTGTTTAATAAAATTTTAGACACAAACACAACATCCTATTTGGCTAGTGGTGAGATGCATGTATTGTTTTTCTCTTTCAGCACTATCTCTTGTGTGTTGCCTGAATGTTGACTGATACTGATGTTCATTGCTCAATATATCATGAGGTGGTTTTGTGCTCTGTGGAGGCTTGAGAAATAATGGTGACAAAAGAAACAAGACATCACTGGGGGAAAGTAATTCGTATCAATACATTTCAAACCTGATTGTCCGGGGTCATATCAATATGTCAAAAGTCTTAAACCAATTACTTTTGATGGCTCCTATGTTTAGATGAAGCTTGGTAACAAGGACTGATGAAATTTTATGACAATATTGAATAAGGCTGTTTATATATTAACAAGGTTCTATTACTACTAAATGCCTTGTAGGACATTTGTGAGCATTTATTAAAAAATAAAATGCCCTTTCAGTTAATAATTACAAAAGGAAAATTATCAAAAAACTTCAGAAATTTTACTATAAGTTGAAAACTCAGTATTTGGAGATAGAGTAAGCAAAGAACCTAGACAGATATACAACATAATTTACTTTAGTGAATATTATGTTTTTCTTATAAGTGGGATGTGTTTTCTACTGTAACACAATAATATTATTTTTATTAAGCTCTTTGTTAACAACTCTTGGGAAAATAGGAGTCCAAAAAATTTTGTCCAGGCATCTTTTCTTATAAGAAACTTACCAGAGGTAATAAGTGAATCATTAAGACTTACCTATAGCAGAGCATTTCTATTAGAATTGAGTATCATATAGAAGAGTTTTGAGTTAAAGTCTTATAGTCCCAATTAATGTGCCTTAGTCTGTGTGGGATTAGTTTCCCAAGAGGTCTGATAAACTTTCCTCAGTATGCCCAGATCAAGTATCTTCAAGTAAGTATCAACTTGGTATGGAAAACTAATGTCAATTAAGGCCATGTAGCCTTGGAAAGTTTATTACCATTAAAGAAAGCAGCTTTTTTTTTTTTTTTTTTCCAGTCAAGAGTGGTGAAGGCCCCAGAGGATGAGACACTCTTGTTCTTGTCTCAGTTGTTTACCCTTTTCCTATTCAAAGAACATCTGCTGCCCCTTCTTATGACTGAAAAATATAGTTTGGGAACTACATCCACATGTAGGTATCCCTATTGGAGAATTTGTTTTTCCTTTTTTTAATATATATTTTTTTACTGCCTAGAAAAACTGGGGTGTATGCCAGAAGTATAGAGGGTGAAAGGATTCACCAGAGACAGAGTGGGGAGCAGAACAGGTAGATTTATTGGAATACACTGTGGAGGAAAGCAGCAGGTAAGATAGGAGAGGTCTGCTGTGCCATGTGGGTCACCTCCATGGCCAGGATTGAACTCAGGCCATATAGATGATAGCACTGAGCCTTAACCCCTAGACCACCAGGGAGGCCAACTGTTGAAGAAATATTATCACATACATTATAATACTTAGTTACAACTCCTTTTGCTTTTATCATTAGGTCTCTATTAAAGATGATTTATCATGAAATAGTTTCACCTACACTATAATACTTAGTCACAACCCCTTTTGCTTTTATCATTAGGTCTCTATTAAAGATGATTTATGGGGCCTCCCTGGTGGCACAATGGGTTAAGTAATGCACTATGACACAAACTGCAGCCACTGCAGCACTTGTTTGATCCCTGCTGCCATCCGGGGAGGTGATCCACATGGTTCAGCAGACCTCTCCTGCCTTGCCCGCTGCTCCCCTCAGCAGTGTGTTTCAGTCCATCTGCCTGTTTTATTCCCCACTCTGTCTCTGGTGGATCCTCTCACCTCCCACAATTTCAGCCTGTACCCCAGCTCTTGTATTCATAAATAAATAAATCTTTTAAAAAAAGATGATTTAACATGAAGTAGTTTCACATGATTTTAGATTTACTTTGTATGTAAGTTGACATGACAATTTTGAAATTTTAATTTTTTCACGGACTGAAGAATTCTAAAGCATTGTCTTCTTTATGCATATATGTTACTACTTGTAGTCATATATCTAATATATGAGATTATGCTATATGGATAATATTGCTTATATGGTATACAAAATATCCCCATATACAAGTGTTTCTATAACTGTAAAATAAAATTCAAGACAGGGAGGCTAAATCATATGTTTCAATACTCATTGCCAGATGGCTTTCCAAAAGGCTTGTTACTATTCTTATTTCCAGTAGGAGTCTATTAGAATTCATTTCCCACTTTACATCCATATTCATTAGCATTAGCAATTTCCAGAAAGATGGAAGGATGGGTGGATGGGTGCATGGATGGATGGAGAGAGAGAGAGAGAGAGAGAGAGAGAGAGAGAGAGAGAGAGATAAGATTAAAATAATTTTGTCAGTCTAATAGCATAGAATGGAAATTTACTGTAAAATATGTTGCTCGATTACTGAGAACAACTTATTATGTATATAGACCATTTATTTTTGCATATTGCTCGTTTTTTTAATTAGTACTTGCCTTTTTCTTTTTTTTTTTTTTGAAGATTTATTTATATATGCATGCAAGAGCTGGGGTACAGACCAAAGGTTGCAGGGGATGAGAGGATTCACCAGAGACAGAGTAGAGAGCAGAACAGGCAGATTGAATGAAACACACTGCTGAGGATAATGGTGGGTGAGATAGGAGTGGGCTGCTGTGCTATGTGGGTTACCTCCCTGGCCAGGGATCAAACCCTTGCTGTCCTGGCTACAGGTGCTTCATAGCGTGGTGCTTAACACCTTGTGCCACCAGGGAGAACCACTTGCCTTTTTCTTAATGATTATGTTTTAAAAGATTTATTCTATTTATTTATGCATACATGAACAGGGGTGTAGGCTAAAGGTGTGTGTGTAGGGACGGGGGTGAGAGGAATCACTACAGAGTGGTGAGCAGAACAGGCAGGTTTCCTGAAATACACTGCTGAGAGCAACCGTGGGCAAGACAGGAGAGGTCTACTGCCTCATGTGTGTCATATCCCTGGCTGGCATCAAACTTATGCCTCAATGGCTACTAATAGCTTCATATACTGAGACTTTACTTTCATATACTGAGACTTCATATACTGAGACATGCCAACAGGGAGGGCCTGTTCTTTTTTTTTTTTAAGATTTATTTATTTATGCATACAAGAGTTGGGGTAAGGCCAGAGGTGTGGGAGGTAAGATGATTCACCAGAGACAGAGTGGGGAGCAGAACAGGCAGACTGACTGAAACACACTGCTGAGGGGAGCAGCAGGCACAGCAAGAGAGGTCTGCTGCACCATGTGAGTTCCCTCCCTGGCCTGCGGCAGAGATCGAACTTATGTTGCATTGACTGCAGTTTCCTTCATAGTGTGTTGCTTAACCCACTGTGACACCAGGGAGGGAGAGAGCCTGTTATTAATGATTATTGTAAACTTTTTAAGTTAACAAGAGTTAAGATATATGCAAATATATTTCCCACACTTCTATAGTTTTTCCAAGCCATTTGAAATATTCATATATAAAACTATTAATATGTTTTAGTGTTTTCTTATAAAGAGGTATTATAATAATGGTTATTTTTAACCTGTTTAATATATAAGTTATAAAATGAATGATACCAGAAGTATTTCTTGTTATTGGGAATTGAATAACATTCAGTACTATCAATGATCTTTAATCAAAACTGATGGAACTATTTTATTTTTTAACTGATAAAATTTTGAGCATATTTAATTTTATATAAATATAAAATTTATATATATTTTCTTGCTGTTTTGTATTTTATATAATTTTTTTCATAGAAAGAATAATTCCCCTATAGATGTATATGACTCAGCTATTCATAATTAATACGAAGATCTACTCACTGCATCAAGCACAGCAGAGAAATGCTAGACATTTTATTTTCTCTAAAAAGGCTCTCTTTGTCCATGTTAAAAAATAATTTAAAAATATGTGATTTGGGAAAAGGCTATCGATCTGTCATTGAATGATCTCTTAGTTATGAAAGTCATTCTTCCACATGTAATTTTATAAACTCAAAGTGAATATCATATTATTTACTTAATAATGAGCTATTATACATAGCATTTAGAAGCTATTAATCATCAATCTGAGTCAATTTTACTTCTTTAATTTATGATGCAGAATGTTAGAGTCTGGTTTCTTAACCATGGGTGTTTTTATGTATAATTGTATATTTAGTAAAACCTTATAATCTGAATCTTATTTTTCAAAAGTTCAACTTTTATTCTGTTCATTATTTCACATGTTAGTGAATTCTTTTGAAAAAAGGAAACATTTCAAAAAGCCTTCCTCATAATCTTTATCAGAAAACATTGCATACGTATTGCTTTATTTTTTAAATTGGAGCATTGTGAGTTTTCACTATCATAGTAGTAATAGAGAGCATATTTATCCAAGTAAAAACACAGAACAGCCAGTCCTCAGCTGTTTCCATCATTATGAGCTACAGAATAGAAAAACTGCACTATGATGGCCTCAGCGGTCTACTTTTGTACTCTTAAATTTCAGATTTGAGGCAGTTAAAGTATTCTTTTTAAAGATTTATTTTTATTTATTTATTCATACAAGAATTGGAATGTATGCCAGAGGTGGGGGGGGGATCGGATTCACCAGAGACAGAATGGGGAGCACAAGAGGCAGATCGACTGAAATACATTGCTGAAGGGAGCAGTGGGTGAGACAGGAGAGGTCTGCTGTGCCTTGTGGATTAGCTCCCCGGCCATTAATAGAAACTCATGACTCATTGGCTAGCCTCAGCTTGATAGTGCTAGACTTTAACCCCTCACCACCACAGAGGCCCTAAACTTTCATTTTGTTTGCTTTTGGGATATTTTTATTAAGGTAACTTTGGGTTACAAAACTGTATATAAATTGGAGGAATAGGATCACACTCTTCGTGTATATGTCACCACCCACACCCACAACCAAAGGAGCCTAAAGACCAGCTCCAGGTGAAAGCGTAATGTTTTGTGATGAACTTCTAATTTGGCTTGTTTTTGTTATTTGGTTGAAAGTTTGTTTTGTTTTAACTTTGTTTTCCCTAATGAACCAGAGCTTGTTTTTTCCTAATGAACTAGAGTTGATGTCTCCAAAAGTTTATTACTGGCCTTCTGTGAATGAACAATGTCTTCATTGAATACATATTTTAAGAAAAAAATATGTTTCTACACCCCCACTCCTATTCTTCATAATAGAATTTGGGGCAAGTTAATTCTTCTTCTGTCAAATATATTTAAATATACCTCCTAGGTAATGTTAAACAAAAACTGAAATTTTGTGATAGAATATCTCCTTTTACCTTGTCAAATTAGAATAATGTATATTATCTGTAAAAGAAAAAAAATTGAGGGGAAGAAATATTTCTAGTTATGTTGTGCATTGATTGGTTTATTTATAATCTGTTCTTAACATTCATATGTCTTTTATTTATGTATTATTTTTAGATGGGAAATAGGGCAAATAAACTATAAAACCCTCAGTCATTACTTTAATATACATAAAAATTAGAATATATTGCATATAATGTATCACCTATTAGTTGAAGAATTTCCTTTGGTAATTCAGAGACTGTGAATCATTCTTCTTTTCCTATTGACACTGCAAATTAATAGAAGTTCATCTGCTACTTATCCATGTATTCACAAACATATACTTAAGCACAGTGATTAAGATAGGAACACTTTTAGCTAGAATGAATAAGAATAGCTAGAAAAATAAGAATGGCAATATAAGTAACATAAGAAGAAAGGAATAGACCTAACCATGTTGTAAGCCAAAGAAGTAATATATTATAAATAAGTGCACTGATACTGCAAAGAACTGACCGGCATATTTTTAAAGAAAATAATTATTATGATTTGATAAATCTGTACACACACACACACACACACAAACCTAACAAGAACCCTGAAATGTTCATGTTCTCTCTGAGATAAGGTATATTCATGATTTTAAGGGAATGAACATTATCTTAAGTAAGGTATATTAATAAAGAAATTTACCTATCACTATTTTAGTAGTGTGCTCAGACTGTGTATTGCTCTGTATTGTCGACTTAATTGGCAAATCATCTGACTAGGGTAAATATGGAAGAATAACAACTTTGGACCACTGCTTTTGCCTTTATGTGTTAGATGTCCTGCTGGGCCATCAGTCTTGTATATTAGGTATTAGATTGTCCATTATAATGGTGGAAATGGGATATTTACAAAACTGAGGTAGTGACTATATCCATGTTCTCCAGTAGAAATATAAACCAGTTTCCACACACTGCAAGTCATCTTTATCTCTGCCTCACCCAAGGGCATCAGCCCTTGAATGGTCTCCAGAATGTCCTCATCTGTCAGCTACAGCTGTCAAATAAGAACACCAATAAGTAACATACTGAAAGCATAATGCATTCAGAGATGTAAGTGACCAGGATATTGGAACAGAAAGAGTAATGAGGAAAAAATTTATGGTTACCACCTTTTGCTTAGGGAACTGTAAATTTTGTATGCTATGGGTGAAGATTTCCTTCGCAATCACCACTAAGAACAAAAAAAAAAAAAAAAGTAAAAGAAGAATTAAATTCCACAAGGTGAAAATAGCCCATGTCAGCAGTCCTTCCACTATATTCAGCATTAAGCATTAGTCAAGCTTTTATAAAGTATGGCTAGTGGCAGCATATTTGTTCTTCCTATCTCAAATTGTTCAACTTGAAAGCATTGCTCATGAAGGATGACAGGATGACAGGCTTCTTAGATAAGGAGAAAAAAAAAGTCTAACAAATCTGTATTTTACTAAGACCTTTAGGGACCATCTCACATGGTATTCTCATCAACATGCTTGATAAATTGTTGAATGTGTAGGAGGATCAAACCCAAATAGCAGCAATCAGTGACCCTGTCAACCTCAAGCAATATATTTTTAAAGTATCAAAATAGTTGGACTGAGGGATGGCATCTTACCATAAGTCTGATGGCAAAAAATAATATTAGCATATTCCATATTCATTTATTTTAACAGATGATGTCAAGTGAAGTTGTTGTTACTTAAGAATTCAATATATTTTGATGATTGTCATGAATGAAATAAATCCCATTCTAATTTCTTGAAGATATTTTGTTACTTATTAAATACTACAACCACACAATTGAAAGTATATGGTAGAAATTGTTTAAATGTTTCAAACAAATAGAAAACATTGGCAATTTACTTATGGATTTTTTTTCCTTGCCTTCTTTTACAACATAAAATGGGCCTTTCTGAAACAATTCTACTAGCCATCATGGTGTATACTCTATATTATTCTTTAAAAAATAATAATGAGCATACATAAAATATGTGACACTAGACAATTCTGTAATTGTGCATATTGAAAATCTTTGGTAAATTTCTAAATTATATTTTCTGTATTTTGGGGATTGAGAAATGATTGGTAACATACTTTTACTTGGATAGATAGAAAAATAATAAATTTATTTTATATAAATGACAGCTGAAAGTACTGATTCCCAATTAGAGAAAGGCCATCTGTACAATTAGAAATTCCTTTTTGTCTTAGGCAGCTTAAAAAATAGCCCCCAGTGATTTCTGCCTACTTGTTTTCACAACTTTTTGTAATCTTGTCCCCTTGAGTATAGACTAGATGATGGGCATCTAATGAATATGATACTACAGAAGCAATGGGATATTACCCGGATTAGGTTAGAAGGTAGTGCAGTTCTGTCTTCATTGTCCTCACCCTGTCTCTCTTGTATTATTGGCTGCTATGTTCTGAAGCAGCACTGTGGAGAGAACACCTGGCAAAGGCCCAAGGACTGTCAGCAACTATCTGAATGAGCTAGAGTATTTATCCCTTTCCAATCAAACCTTCGAATAAGCATTTGGCGCCAGCTGACAACTTGATTTCTGCTTCAATAGTCCTTGATTCAGAGACACCCAACTGAATCACTTCATACCTTTGACCCACAGAAACTGAGAAAATAGATTTTGTCATTAATAGCTAGTGTGCATTGATAAATAATAAATAACAGATTTTATTACCATGAAACAGGTTGCTGTCTAAAATATGGGGTTGGCTTTGAGACAAGACCATGATGGCAGAGAAAGAACTTTTAGAGGCAAAGTAGTTAGGAAAGTTTACTTCCCTTTGAATAGTCCTTAGAACTGTGGACTTTGGGCACTACAGTGGAGAACTTGCAAGGAAGTGAGAAAAATGACATCATTCATAGGTTATAGGTAATGTTTGTTATGTTGTAGCAGAATTTTTATCTATATCACTACCAACAGAGAGGTGGAAATTGGAAAATAGACCTCAAGATAGTGCTGTAAACCATAATCACTCCAGAAGCTAGGTGGCACAGAGTACCCAGAATTTTAAGGAGACATACCATATGATATATAGAGAGGAAATAGCACTAATGTCCAAATGACAATGACATATTGCATTAAGGTAGAACAAAGTAAGTAAAATAGAGTCAGAATTCAATGATAAAGGAAAATCCCAAAATAATCAAGACTCAAAAAGCAAAAATTACTATAAAATAAACATTAAAGTGATGACTTTTAAACTATGAGAAATAAATCCTAATAATTTATAACAAATATCTAAATGATATATAGAGAAATAAAAATCAGTTTGTCTCCAAATTTACTAAAAATAGAAAGCAACACAACACTAATGACCTTATGACATAAATCTGTTTATCTCTGAATGTATATTGAATTAGATTATTATTCACATTAAGGAAAATCAAAACCCATGCTCAAATATTGTCTTAAAAATTAAATGTAGAATCTATACATATGGTCTTCCAAATTGAAGCTATCCTTTACTTGATTCTTTCACCTATCTTTTGTTGATTATTCTTAACAGAATAGATCCATAGGCTGAATGAAATCAACACTCAAAACAAGGAAACTGTCTTCAGACAATTATCAAAGTTCCCACTGCCCCATCTCCCACCCAGAGGAAGATTTACAGTTTTTGTGAAAAACATAATTCCCATGATATTTCTGTAAAACATTTAAAAGTAAGGTCAAAATCATGACAAACTAAATTCCATTAATATAAACACATTTTAAATATTCCAGTCTGAAATCAGTAATCCAAACCATCCAAGTTTGGAATTTAACACACTTGCACACTTATTTCCTTATAAGGAAAATTATTTTAATGGAATCTAACTTGTTCATTGATTCAGTTATTTTTATATATAGAACTTTTTTTTTTTTTTTTTTGTATTTTGGGCCCTCTCATACAATGTCATCTGTCCCTTCCTTCATTTTATTGATGAGCCTGAAAGATTTAGTTTTTCTTTCCTTGCACTAATGCCAGATTGCCTGTTTGGCACAAAAAGAATCTTACTCTCCATCTAATATACTAATAGCTGAACCAGTTTAAGATCTATAGAGGCACTGAATATCAACAAACATACTTGCTTTTAAATTTATAACTCTCTGAGGCTATTTTTTCATTGCTAATAGGATAGATCTTCTTATCTCCAGAGTTACTCGTTCTATATGAGCAATGCTTTCAAGGTGAATTGATTTCAGCCTGTGAAAACAAATACATTGCTCCAAGACATGCTTTATTAATGCTGCCTATTGCACTGCCACAGTCTTAGGAGACTGGTTATAAATAAAATGACACGTGATGGGTGAAAACACTTTTACACTATTAAATTAGCCCAGCCAGAAGACACAGCACATCCAAGAATTTTTTAAAGACTAAAAACTTTTTTGTAAGTATTTAGGCATGAAATCTGTTTCCATCTAATGATTTATTTTCAAACCAAATAATCATACATTTAACACTTATAAGTGATCCTATATATACCTAATAATCTAGAAAAATGAATTATTTATTAAATTGCTAAATCAAGAAAATCAGTAATGAAATAGCAGTAATGAAAAATTCAATTAATATTTTAGGTAAATTTCACAAATATGTACATTGAAATTAATCAAAAATCTTTTAATAGCACTTGATATAAAAAGTAATTTTGAAGAAAGAAAACTACATTTATCAATTCAGTGTGTTTAGGTAAAATAATGATAGAATTTAGGAGAGTAAGAACTTTCATTATTTCTTCACAAATCTTAGGAGGAACATAAAATTGATATTTTAAAATCCATTAGTCACAAAACTAGTTTCCAAATCACATTGCTGACATATCACACAATAAATATGATTATTCTCATTTCAGCATTCTTTATTATGGCTATGTGTCTAATATAAGAAATGCAAAAGTGAACATGCATTGATTAAAGTAATTACAAATAGAGAGGTTACAAATAAATCCGAATGAATGCATTTGAAAATTGTAATAAACAGACATTTTCTTAGGAAAAAAAACATATTTAGCACAAAAAAAGATGATACTGGGCTTCTCTGGTGCCCTGGGGTTTACGTTTCAGTGCTACCACTACACTGGCCCACCAGGATGACATGCGTAGGATTCCTGTCCAGAGACTAACCAACATGGGGCACACAGCACCGCAGACCTCTCCTGTCTCACCCACTGTTCCCCTCAGCAGTATATTTCAGGTGATCTACCCTTTCTGCTCCCCAATCTGTCTCTGGTGAATCTTCTCACCCCCACCCCCACCTGTGGCCTACACCCAAGTTCTATGAAAATCTTAAAAGAAAAACGATACTTATACCCTTTGAAAACTCTCCTTAGTTTTCATTCAGTGAATGTATATTTCACTCTTCATAAAGATTTCTATTTTGAAAAGTCTCATTAGTAAGCAAACATTAGTTTTAATTTTTGGTTGCCCCCCCCCCGGCATCAAATTCCATCCCTATCCCCTTTTAAGTACTGAACATCTTTCTTTAAAATCTCAGCTTTTGACACAAAGGTGTAAGGCATAAGTCAAATCACAGCTAATAGCATACCACACTTATCTTCAAGGAAATTCTCTGTTAACTTCACCAAACTCAAAACTTTTATTATTTTATTTCATGCAGATGATAAGCTAAGGTTCCAGTAGCAGAGCTAGGTACTGATCATACAGTACACATTTGTTCTTTTGCACCTCTCCTCACAAAATAAGTAGGCCATACAACTCTCTACCCAAAGAACTTAGTGAAAATAAAGTGCATAATTTCCTGCAGATAAATTTAAGTATGTGTATACAATTTTATTAAACAAAAGAGTCCAGCTATAGTTGAAAGCCATAGGAAGGTCTGGGACTTCTAAGAGTAGAAGTACATTTTAATCCTTAGCTGGCATGAGTTAATCACCTGCTGAACAGCACAAATAGGTATATATTTAAAATATGAAACTACTTGATCTATCTGTAAGATAAAAATCATATATGCATGTAGAATAAATAAGTCTTGTTAGTCTTCCATTAATTGAATTAGTCTAAATCTAGATTAAACCTGTTGAAAATTTTAATTATATTAATATCCAAGAAAATTAATGTCAAGTATATATAAAGACTATATAAACATATACTATACTTATATATTAGATACAGTATATGTTAAGTATACTAAAGTTGCTAGAAAAAGTACTTGCTATTGCTATGTACTTAAAACTGCATAAAAGCCGAGTAACTGTCTCTTTCTTCCATACATTTTACTGGAAACAAGTTAGACATAAGCTTTTAAATTCTGTGATTACAGTTGACTTTCTTAGGCAGTCAGTGTTTAGTCTGACACATATGCTGATATATTCATCAAACTGACTTTTAATATTGCTATTTTCAGAGGAGAACATTGTTTAGCTTTTATGAAGACAAATCTATAGATTCACTCCACTGTGATGATTTCATATGCTGGCCAAATATGACTTATTTCTGAATATCAAAGTATCTCAACATAAATGTTATTGGAAATGTTTATAATCTGTGTGTTTTAAATTAATCAAAATTTACTTACAGAGTTCTTTCCATCTTAGATCCCAAGGCAGCATCTCACATGCTCGTGGGTCAAGAAAGAGTTATTAGGAGATGGACACTTGGAGGGAGGAACTCCACTGACCCACTGCTGTGAAACTGGCAGTTTCACAAAAATAACCTTATTTTTTTAAAATTCAAGCATTTCTAAAACCCTGGATATTGCTATAACTGCTAACAATGAAAACCTATGAAAAATAAGGAAGGTGGGTGATTGGTATTTGTTTGCCAGCAAAGCTTTTGTAATTGCACATGGCCAGGTATAAAAGCACTACTCAGTTGGCAGTTTTCATAAGACAGAGTTTCTCATATATACCCCATCCCACCTCTCATACGGCATCCCCCATTGTCATTTATTGTGGTACATTTATTGTATGTGAACCTACATTCACTATTTCATCATCTTCCAAGAATCATTGTTTCCCTTAGAGTTCACCCTTGGTTTGTGTTTTCTACAGGTTTGGATACACTGACTTTGACATGTATCCATCATTATAATGTCATGGAGAGTATTTTCACAACCCTAACATTTTCTGTGTTCTGACTTCTCTTCTTTCTTTTTTTAAAGAATTATTTATTTATACAAGAGCTGGGGTGCAGACCAGAGATGTTGGAGGTGAGAGGATTCACCAGAGACAGAGTCAGGGGCAGAAGAGGCAGACTGACTGAAGTACACTGCTGAGGGGAGCAGTGGGCAAGGCAGGGGAGGTCTGCAGTACCATGTTGGTTAGCTTCCTGGCTGGGGGATCTGATTGATTGGGGGATCAAATTCCTGCTACCATGGTTTTGGACAGCTTCATAGTGTTGTGAATTAACTCTTTGTCCTGATTTCTCTTCTTTCCCTATCTCCCACCGTGGTTGACAAACATGCCTTTTTTATACCCTGAGTTTTGCCTTTTCTAGAATACTGTATAATTGAGATTATGCAGTATGATTCTTTTGTGATTGCCTGCTTTCAACTAGTAATGTATGTTTAAGTTTTCTCTATATCTTTTCATATCTTGGCAGTTCATTTTCTTTTAATGCTGGATAATATTATATTGTTTAAATGTACTACTTTATGGAATCACTTACTAAAGGACATCCCCTAAAGCAAAATCTCACTAAATGGGATAATGGTATTTTCTCCACTGTGTTTAAGAAAAAAGAAAGCATAGACCAATATCTATATTACTGAACATTATTTTGGAATCATTAACAATTGCAATTAGATAAAATGAGTGACTGGAGGCATAAGCACTAGAAGAGAAGGGAAAATAATTTTTGTTTTGCAGATGACCAAATAGTATAATCACTTGAAGAGTAGACAGAAGCTCTTGAAAAATAAATGAGAAGGCAATAAAATTGAATGCCTTGGGGGGGAAATTTGGTAAATGTGGTAGAAGGGACAAGACTAGTATAAAAATATCAACTGCATTATTTTAAGTGATTTGAATTTATACTATATACATAGTTTTTGCATTCATAAATATAAAGGTAAAAATAAATGATCATTGGAATTTTAAATGAACTAAAACAAAAGACACAAAATCTACATTAGTTAGTTGTATAACCATAATGAATAAAGAATAAATCCAAATGGTCTTATATCAATTTTGACTGCATACCAAAATTGGGATATATTCCAAAGATTCTAAACTCCTTGGAAAATATAGAGAATGCAGATTCAGGGAAGAAAATATATCATGTAAATCTGGAACATCTTGTATCAAGAAGAAAGACTAATGAGCATTTGTCAACATAATGAAAAAGGCAATATTAAATGTTTCTCCCAACTCAATTAAGGAAACTTTATATTTTAAACATGTGTTTGAAATACATTAAATATACAAAAAAAATGGATGGATCTGTAGTGAAACTGCAAAAGAAAAAAAATAATTTGAAAATCTGTGTCAATTTCTCAAATGTTGGGCAATAATGAGAATTTAAGAAGTCCTTATCTTACCAATTAGTTCCAGATAATAAATAAAATATATTTTTATAGAAGAATAACAACCATAACTATAGAAAAATAATAGGGCATAAACATAGCTTTACGATATGCCTTTTGTGGAAGGGAACAAAAGAGTAAACACCAAACCATCAAATAAAAAAAATAACTTTGATAATGTTATTCATGAAAACTTGAAATACATTTCAAATTTCTTCCCATCTACCTCAAATTTATTAAAAAAAATGATTTGTTAAATATGTACATTGTTTTTATTTTTCAGCCATTCACCTGTGACTTTCAAATGAATTTAGTCTGGGATAAGAATGTAAGCCAAAACAAGCAAAGCACCACTTGACTCACAGAGATAAACAAATGATTCCCTGGTTATCAGAATATGCATGTTGGACAATAAATACACAAAGAATGAAAGTTAAATTTTAATATATTTTTGTATATCATAAAAACAGAGCTGAACACAGAAAATATTTTCCACATTGTTATATCAAAATGAAAAGATTATTTGTTGGATAATACTTGTGTTTATTTAACTAAAATTGTGCTGATCAGGAAACAAACTCTGTATTGAAAAAAATAATAGTGTTAATTCAATAATCCATTTAACATTCTTATAATTTAGAAAATTTGAAATATACATTAAAATCAAATGTCAAACAAAGCAAAATACAATTTTTTCATACTTTAAAATAAATTCTTATTAACTTAGAAACCAATAAATATAATAGTTTAGTTGTATAAAAGTTATCAGAGCAGAATGGACACTATAAAAATAAATGAGAGTGTGTGTCTTTTTTTAGATGAGAGACTATGGAATAAGAGGGTGGAATCTTTTTTATCTTAATATCATATTATTTAAGATATCAAATAGGTTTCAATAATTTCTTACTTTCTGTAGAATAAGTAATCAATATGATGATATAGTGAATATCCTACTGTACTTAAAAATCTTTAGGTTAATTTTTACATTACTATTAATTACTGATAGTTGCAATTCACATTAAAATAAATGGCCTTGCATTTACTTTCAATCCATATATAAGACCAACTCTGTTTTCTTTTCAGAAATAATAATAGTTTAAAAGCCTTACCAAATATTAGGGAACAGAATAGTTGATGACATTTCCAATAAACTTTGATGAGAGATTTTGTGTCAATAATTAAGTGATGCTTAAATGACACCAAAGACAGATGATAGTAAAATGTATGGTAATTAAAGCAGACTTTTTTTTAAATTAAATATGATTGAAAGATCTTTGATTTTAAGCATCTTTTTCTACTTATGACAGTTACACACAGGTATAAAATAAATGTAGCAGAATTTGTTTTTTTCTTAATAAAAAATTAAGAAAGAAAATGAAATAATAATAATAATAAAAACCTTATGTGCTAGTCTAGAACAAAAAACGACAAAGGTACACATGAAATCTCATAATGAAATGAATTGCCAAAGGCATCTGGTGCAGAATTTCTCCCAGCTTCATCAGCTGCCTAACAGATGAAATATAATTATTTTTGGTGATTCACTTCATCTACCATTTCATGTTAGTGCAATTGGAGGAAGCAATAGATAGACCAAGCTGGTACATCTTGCAGGAATTATACAATGGCAAAGGGAAGTGATTTTGTATGCAAAGTTTGCCAGATGTGTTTTTGTTGAGGAAAAGTAGTATAATTGTGTCATAAAATAAAATAACATTGTTCTAGAAAGAGAAAACAGTTGCACAAAATCTACATGGAAAGCTGTGGGAGTTCATGAAATAGGAATTGTATTTGTGTCTTAAAAATGGCAGTTTGGGGGGTAAAATTCACATTTACACATTTCTTTATAGAATTTAGAAAGGATTTTTCTTTTAAACAGATTTTAGAAAACATAGCATTCTGAAAAAAAATATAACTTGGATTACTCCAATTTATAATTTTGTTGAAAAAATTTTATTGGATTATTCATCTGTTCTTAATAGAAGGTTTTATGTTCTGAATTATATTTCTACAAGGTAAAGCTTCTGTGTCATAATACTTGTTTGTACTGTATGTTGTATTTATAAAAGAACTATTTCACATTTAATGGAGCTAAAGTTTTTAATAATCCCACTACCTCCTATGTTTACTTTAAACACATTTTCATCTTGGTTAAATAGATAACCCAGAATTGTTTCTCAAACACCCATAATCTTATTTAGTCAAGTGTCCAAATCGTCTGCCAACTTTTGATGGTCTGCTACATCCAAATACTAATTAGCCTTACACAAAGGAAATGTAGACATCTTTGTATCTTCATTCATGACAGGCAGTAATTTTACAACTTAATGCAAGGTTCTTATCCAAATTACACTGCTGCTTTTCCACAGAGACCAAGGAAAAGAAGGTCTTAAATTCCAAAGTTATGGTTCCCTGCTCCTTGAGAAAGACAGCATGAGGTACCAAAACTAACAAGAAAATATTTATAAAACTGCCCAGTCTTCTTATATCTACAAAAGAATCCAGGTCACAAAAGGAACAAACACAACACTGCCATCAACAACTTTTCACACTCCAAAGTTCATAATTTTCATACTCAGAGTTCAGGAGCAAAGGTTCACAAAGTACTATCACAGGACTATAGAAGGCCCCTCTCACTCCACACCTAACTACCTTATCAATAAAATCAGTGGGACTCCTGTATCGTATAGAGAGAACAAGAAAAGAACTGCACATCTCAGACTTTATTTAAAATATTCTAGATGGGCCTCCCTGGTGGCACAGCAGGTTGAGCGCTGCACTGTGAAGCAAACAGCAGTGCAAGTTCTATCCCAGGCCAGGGAGGGGACTCACACAGCACAGCCAACTTCTCCTGCCTCACCCGCTGCTCCTCTCACCAGTGTACTTCAGTAAGTCTGCCTGTTCTGCTCCCTGCTCTGTCTTTGGAGAATCCTCTCACCTCCCACAACTCTGGCCTGTACCCCAGCTCTTGTGTGCATAAACAAATCTTTATAAATACATATATACCTACATACATGCATACATACATACATACATAAATAGAGATATCCCTAGAAAACTCCCAAAACAAAGGAGAGATAGAAAACCAAGGAAATGAGACAATTTTAGCTTCTGACACTTAAACAGCTATGGCAGTCAACACAGCCTACCTTATTCCCAATGAACCTGAACTCTTACACTTCTTTTTTGCATTGCAGTTTGGAAGTTTCTGTTTGCATTTTTTTTTAAAGCTCACTGATTTGTTCTTTAGCCATGTTAGGTTTATAATAAATTAGTATCCATTAAAGCTATTCTTCATTTTTGCTATGATGGTTTTGACTTTTAACATTTCCTTTTGAATCTTAAAGTTTATATCTCTGTTTTCATTACTCATCTGTGTTTTCATTTTGCAAGTTCTCTCTTAGAGCCCTTGCATTATATTTATAGTCATTTTAATGTCCTGCTCTGATCATTCCAAGCATGTGCCATTTTGAGACTAGTTCTGATGTCTGCTGTATACTACAGAATATATATTTTTTAATCTTTTAACATACTTTGTATTTGATTGGAAGTCAGATCTGAATTCAGAGTAATGGACTGAGGTAAACTAGTATAAATGTTAACTCTTTATAGAACATTCTGTGTTATGAGTACAGGAGTAATCACTTCCATGTCTTATATACAGGTCCCTAAACTGGAGATGAGCCCAATGTGTCATCTTCTTTCCCTCACACAATTTCTTTCTCTTTAACACTTACCCTGCCTGCACAAGGGCTTCATATTGTATGTAATCCCATACTCAGTTTGTGACACCAACAGTACAGCTCTGCTTTTGACTGTTGGTCATTTACATTGTTTCCTTTGAGTTCTATTTTCCCCAAATCCCTACAACTGTGTGAAATGTAAAGGCATCCTTTGTGTTAATCACTTGGGGATTTTATTTAGTTGTTTTTATTTTTTTTCTTCACACTGTAAAATAAACTTCTTCAACCGTAATACTTTTCAAAAAGAGTTTCTACAAACTCAAAAATGCAATCCATAAGACTATTATTTCCTTGAGCTCCAGATAGCCCCTAATGAGTTATTTTATTTGCATCAGCTATACCTTTATATATGCCTGCTAAGTAGGTTTGATATTTTTATTTAGCTAGTATTATTTGACCTTATCAATTCTTTTGCTAAACCGCCTTCCTTTTTCATGTTAACACTGATATCTCAGATTTAAATGTCCAGGCACTAGAATAGTGTACAAAATGTCTACAAAAATGTCTTATAACTATATCCTCAGTCAGAGAACTCTAGTGCTAGAAGGAGCCCTTTTCACTAGATTATTAGGAACCCTTAGAACAAGAAGCTAAGAATTTATATGAAACTTCAAAGGCTTGACTGCTTTAGCAGATCACACATGGGCAGCCTGCATGCCTGGAGCTGCTGTTATGTGGACATAAATAAGAAGGTGTGCTAAAACATCTCCATTTTCTATGGTCTGCTTCCCCAAATAATCAGAATCGTGGGTAATCTTATGCATATTACTAACATCCTTGCCAGAGAACTACAGGAATTACACACAGTAAGAGGTCTCCTCTATGATCATCTGACATTGGACATAATTATTGCTTTCTACAGAGGACTTGTGCAGTTGATGGCAGAAAATGTAGCATACATGCTTTCTGCATCTCTTATGTCTGTGCCATTGCCAAAAAGCTGAGAAAGTCATCAAATTGTCGGTGGCTTCCTCCAAATCGCAAATTTTGGTTTTGCTCTCTAAGTGGAACTTTAAAAATTGTCTTTCTATATCACAGGGTAAAACTCTCATTAAAAATCTGCTCTCCAAAACCTACCAACAGATTTCAATTCAACCAAAAGCCTAGTAGGTATAGAGCTAGTCCTTAAGGGTCAACGAGAATGTGAAGGAAAGTCCATCTCTGAACGGTACATGAACTATTCTCAATCTTGCAATGACTTATACTATGTCTAAAAGTATTTTAAGACAGACTTGTGTACATCCTAAACAACTAGGTTATGGGATCAGGTGTTCACAATTATGTTTTTCTTACACTTTGATATGTCTTGACAGAACTTTATTAGGCTTCTTTCCTTTCTGAGCCTGTGCTTGCTCCCAAGTCTAAACAAATCCTGAAGCATGGGATAAGCTCCACATCAGTTTATCCTGAGAACTGACCAGGAACATTGAAACAGTTTTCCTGAAAACCCCTCTGGTCATTTGCCCTCAGTTAACCAACTTCCCCTTAAAGGTTTCTACTAAAATGTCTGATTGCTTCTATGTAAAGTACAAAAACAAAGTTTTGTAACTTTGATGAAATTCATGAAGATAAATTAATCTGTGATGAAAGCATGCTCTGTATTGTAGTGGTCTTTAAAATCTCTTATCTGAGTTTTAAGTCACTGTTTAATGTTTAACAACTTAATAAAGTTTAATTAATATACAAAAAATGCTTTATGTTGAAGGTGTACATTTTGATGAATTTGAACATATGCAAAGTCTTATTATAGCATTACCACAATCATAGTAACAGATATACCCAACACCTCACAAAGTGCCGTTAGGTCACTTTACTGCTTTTTTTGGTATGTTTGTTTTCCTGTAGTAAGAACATTTAATATAAACTTTCCTCTCAACAGATTTTGAAGTGTACAATACAGTATTGTTAATTTTGAACCGCCAAATTTACAACATCTCTTGAAATTATGCATCTAGTATAATTGAAATTTTTTACTCATGCAATTCTAGTTCCTTATTTCCCTCATCCTCAAAACTGGAATTTTTTTTACACCTTTCTAGGAAAATAAAATGATAGAACCACTTTGCAAAAACAGTATAGAGGCTCACGTAAAACTACCATGTGATACAACCTATTTCTGAGTATATATTCAGCATAATTATTCACACTTACTAAGAAATGAAAACCATCAGTATCCCATGAAGAGAATAAATATAAGATTCATTCTTTATTTATAAATAGAGAAAATGTGCAGATATGCAATGACTTTTGGTCAATAACAGATTGCATATTTGATTGTGGTGCCTATATCCAGCCTATGTGTATAATAAGCTATAGAATCTCTATGTAATCATCTATGATTTTCACACAATGGAAAAATTATCTAATGATTCACTTTTCAGAACTAATCCCATTTGTTCAGCAACCCATGTCTGTATATACATACAAGGGAACACTAATTAGCCTTAAGCAAGAAGGGACTCTTGCCATAGGAATAATATGGTTGAGAGGAAAGAACACTGTGATTAATGAAATAACTATGTAACAGGACAAATACTACATGATTTCACTCACTCATATGATATATCTAAAGTCAGGCTCATAGATGCAAAGAATACAAGAGTGACTTCAGATTTGTTGGTATTTGAATAAAGTGCAAACTACTTTTCTCTTCAGTATAGGTGATTAATATGGGACATAAAACTATTGAAAAATGAAAAAAAATCCTAACCCTTTTTATTTTTAATCTGCTGTAATAGAATTTAAAGAAATACAGTTTGGCAAGCTCTTTAAAAACAAACTAACAAAACTTATCTGAATGTATTTTAATGGCCATCATATACAACTGTCTGCTCAAAAATTTCAAAATATTCTGCAGATGTAAATTCCCTAATTATATGCCCCACTTCCCCCATTAAAACCAGACCTCATTTTGCTTTAGTACTAAGGCACTGGGATGTGATTAGGCTCCCATAATTGACATTACTCAAAGCATAATTAAATCATGAGGAAACAACACTAAGAATCCATAGTTCTGGGTAATTTTCCTTTAATAAGTGTGGAACTGTGGTTGTTCCATTGTCAGGAGCAGTAGGGTGTGGTTAACTATGTTTTGAGCTTTTCTTCAAAGAAACAATTGAGTATGATACTCAGTTGTGAGTCATAAAGCCCAAATGTACACACGTAAGTGAACTTAAACTAAATTCTAAGAGACCACTGACAGAGAACCTAGAGATTGGAAATGTGGACCACTCAAACCACACTGAGGTGTCTTCCACACTGAGGTGTCTTCCACACTGAGGAACCCCCAGGACCACAAATTCAGAAGTGAGAGGTCCATCTACCAGAAAGCTCTGGTCATTTGAAAAGGACCTTTCCCATATGGCCCGATTTGTAACTGTCAGTTGACTTCAACCCAATCGACATTCCTTTGCCTTTAGCCCACTTCTTACCCAATGAAATTTGACTTCTCTGTTCTCTTCCCCACTTCCCCAGCTTGATATAAATAATTCCCTTCTGAGTGGTTAGACAAATTTTAGTTTTTGTTCCTGTGAGCTTGCAAAAAGCTCTTCATTTAAAATTCTGCTGTCGTATTGTAAGCTTTATATAAATTGGGCAGTGTGGCCTTGGCTTGGTATCAAGTATTGTTTCTCTTGGAGATGTCAATGGTTCAGGGGTACTAGGAGTTTCCAGAGCTCACATAGACTCTCAGTGCTGCAATGTAGTGCTGGCTAGTGGTGGCGGGCACTATTGCTGAAGAAATGCCTTCCTTGATTTGATCAGACAATATTTTGAGGTTCTGAGGCTGGAGTAACTTGTCCTAAAATTTTGTGAACTAACACCTTTTGATAAAAGCAAACAAAGGATATTTTGCTACTTGCAACTAGGAATCCTGAGTGCACAGGGTTACAGCTGTGTCACACGAGTGATAATCATGGACTTAAGATCCTCAAAATTGTAGCTAAACAAACTTTGTAAAGGAGAAGTAGAATTTTAATGTCTAGGATAGAACGAAAGTTTACAATGAGAAAATAGAAAAATGAGATGGAAGACCAAAGAAAAATTCCTAAGGCAATGGATGAAGAATTGATTAACATGACAAAGTGTCCTGTATTGAAAAACAAATGAGTTGAAAATAGTTATTGTTAGAAAGAGTTACACAAAAGAAAACTGGAAGTAAATGGAAAGATTTATAGTTGTGCTATAATTTTCAGATTGCATTTTCCAGTAAATTGTTGCATTTTGATTTCACGTAAATCTGCTTTGTTTCTGGTATTAGTGGTGTTATATTGATAATTTTAAATGGGTGTTATACTTTTTTGGGAAAATAACCCATAGTAGTTTAAAAACTATAAGTCAATGTAACCGAATTAAAATGTGTTAGCTTGTTATATAGAAAAAGGTCAATTTTTGTCATGAAAAAAGTCAGTTTATGTTTTCAGTTATTTAAAAAAAAGAGCATAGAAAAAGTACTCCAAACTACTGTATATTAGCGTAATGGAATTATTTTACTTCTTTTCACTTTTTACCCTTCCTTTCTTGACTTATTTTATGTATAAATACTCCTTTAGGCTATTTATGCTAATCTTAAGAGCACTAATTATTCAGAATTCTTATCTGACTAATGCACACTCACATACCATTTGTCTTTAGACTTAGCAACATTTTAATGGTGATAAACAGAAATACTTCCAAGAATAATTGACTGTCATTTTCTAATTATGTTTTATTCTATTACTTTGCTGAAAAGATTGTTACTGATGCATGAAAAATATTCTAACAGGAGGCATGTTTATAATTATTTTATTGTTTCCTGTCAAAGATTAGGTTTCTTGCTTTAAATCTAGACACTTGGCTGTCTATCTTGGTGCCTGAGCATAGCCTTTATTTCATAGCAGTTATACAGTTGATTAACACATATTTTTAAAATATTCACAAAGGATGACTATGATAGTCAAGTTTATCTAAAATGGCTATTTGAAAGACCTGTTCTTTTATATACACAGGCATCTTACAATGCTAATTATTCATGACTAATATGAAGACTCTAAGAAAACATCTAAGCAATGCAAAATGAATTACAAGTGTTCAGGATGCATATTGTTTTCTAGAGATAACAATCCAAATAAATTGAAGGATGCAGTATTTACTGTTATAATAGTGTTTGGAGCCACTTCAATTAAAATGAAGTTTTATTTGTTTTTTCTTCAAAATAAATTTAAGCTTACCTGGGGAAACTTCCTCAGCTGACATCCACTTTGAATATGCAAATTAAAGTAAGCAAGTGGACTATATAAATAATTACTTAACCTAACTTTGCACACAAAAAACAATTTCCATATCTTCAAGTACATATTCTACTCTAAATAAAGATAACATCACAAAAATCCTAATAATTTGTGACATAAATAGGCATTATGTTTATTAATACAAATAAAATAGCCATGATCCCAAACTAAGCATTTATAATTAACATCTATGTATTAGAAATTGTATACATTATTTATACTTCAATTCCTACATGGATATTAAACTTGACCTTCCATTTATGCACTATTTCAACATAGAAAAATGCATACTGAGTACCAGCTGTGTTTTAGACAAAGAAAATATTGTGGAGAAAAAGAGAGACAAATACAGTTTTCAAAAGTGAAGCAGACAAATAGGAAATCAAGTAAATAAAATTATTGATAATTATGTTAGCTATAATTTCCAGAAAAAAATCAGAGAGGTAAAGATCATGAAGAAATAAATATTATCACTTCAATCACTTGTTATTACTAAAAATGTAGTGTTTGATCTGATGTCTAAATGAAGGTAAAATCACAATCAGGTGAACGGGGTCCCAAACAGATTAAATATCTAACTCAAAAGATCTTTAGAAAATATGAAGATTGTGGAGAAAAAGCAAACACAATACCATGACCCAGCCATTGAGTGTCATTCCTTTCCTTTTGTGCTTTTAGTGACAGGAGGCATAATGTACAGATGTCAAGTGAAATTAAGGTAATAAAAATTTTGGCAGACTCATTGGCTATGGGATTTGGAATTGAATTTCAGAGTTCATTTGAAAGTGGCTGATAGAAATAACCCATGGTTTTAGGTTTACACTAAGTAAAGGAAACCTAAATATTTTTTGAACAAAAACAAAAAATGTTTCTAACTCTATATTTTGCCTGTGATAAGAATTTTGTTTTTTTTTTTTTTTTTGAATTCTTGGTCATGATAGTTAAATGTAAAATCGGACAGGGAAATGCAGAAATTTGCAAGATATATTCTAATAATCACCATTATAAGTTAATCTTCAATATTCCCGTAAAGCACTATATAGTGTCTTCAATCACATTAAAAACCATTGCTTTTCATAATGGAGTTTATACACAGATGTGAGATACTAGAAATTCTTCCTTTGCTTCTCTGTCTTATACAGTAAGGTATTAAAAGACAATGTTGGAATATCATGGTGTTGTATAAAACACTTGGCAATTCTATGGGGGCCGGCACTAGAAGACTGTTAGTAGTATAAATAAAATGAAAACCCAATTTTAGTCACAACAATATGGTCCCATTGTGCTGGAATCAATAAAATCAGCCTTCTAATTAACTCGTGGGTTCACTTGAGCAATTATACCCCATTGGGTAAATCTGAGTGTGTCTTAATTAATTTGACATTAATTCATTATACAGCCTGATAAACTTTGGTGAGGTCAAATTCTTATCACTGACTCTATGTCAGTGAACATCCACCCCTGAAACCAGGGCCACAGTTTTACAAGGGCTCACCAGAGAGAGTAAGGAAGACTGACTGATCTTTTTTAGGTTCATAGCTATGCCTTGTGATTGTTAAGGACCTCTTGTATAGTGTGTGCATTTTAATGAGCATTTACAAAATATGAGATATGTGTTACACAGATATTATGTTGTACCACGTTAAAATATATAAATATTCTGACCTCAGTCCAATGATATTTATAGAATCAACGCATTGAATTTCTTCATTTAGCAAAAATTGGTTGATTTGTGACTTTACCTCTTTGATATCACTCTGATTATCTCCTATTCCTTTAGATAGGATGCTTACAGAATGATACAATACCCTCCAATTGAATACTTGATGAAAGCTTAATAATTACAATAACACTTATTTCAAATACATAGGTAGGACATGAGGAGATGTTAAGTAACAGTATTCTATCCTAGAACCAGTAACTGTAGTCAACACCCTAGTCTTAACTGAAGGAAACAGTTATGGGAAAAGGCACACCCAGCAGGAAAACAGCTGGCCACCATGGCAATACTGTAGTCAGTCAGTATAATAATTCTCTGATCCCCCAAGCTTTCCCCTTCCCCTCATTCCTACTCATGATCTCCTTCTATGGTCCCCATTGGTCTACACATTTGAAAGCCAAACCTGAGGACCCAGTTCTAGTTCCTGTGGTCAGAGACAAGATGAAGGGCAGAATATTTGTGAGGGGATATAAAAAAACAAACTTAAGATATTCATACTATTTCTGTGACCTTATTTTTAATTTATATCTGTGTTGTTTGTTTTTGTGGTCCTTTTCTTATTTTATTAATTTTCTGGATCTTTTGGCATTAATTAATTTTAGTTCATTCGACATAGTAATTTATTCCAAAGAGTATATTTTCAGGGATCATTTCTATAGTCTGTTACTGCCATAGTAATTCATTCCAATTTGCATTCCTATTTGCATATTAGTCTCCTTTAATTATTTTAAAAACTCATTTGCATTTTTTAATGATAAAATTACTCACACTTTCCATCCAGTAAACTAAGGAATGATGAAGATAGCACTATGATAAATTAGCACTAACCTAACCCATCTACATGGGTCTCAAAGTGTGTTTATGTGAAATGTCTAAAAACAGCATTTCAGGCCTCCCTGGTGGCGCAGTGGGTTAAGCAACGCACTATGAAGCAAACCACAGCTACTGCAGCACAAGTTTGATCCCTACCACAGGCCAGGGAGAGGACCCACATGGGGCAGCAGACCTCTCCTGTCTCTCCTGCTGTTCCCCTCAGCAGTGTATTTCAGTCAGTCTGCCTGTTCTGCTTCCAGCTCTGTCTCTGGTGAATCCTCTCACCTCCCTGAACTCTGGCCTGTACCCCAGCTCTTGTATGTATAAATAAATGATTTTTTAAAAAAAATATAAAAACAGCATTTCTTTGAGAGGACACATTTCTAAAAAGTATAGTAAGCAGTCTGTTCTGGTTGAAATTGAAGTGATGAGGGCAAGGGTTAACAGGAATGAAATAAGCATTTGAAATACTTTGGGGGAAAAAAAAGATTAAAAATGCTGATGAAATTGAGAATAGAGACCAACATAAAGAGAAATAAATGACAGGATACTGTGACCAAAATAAATGTTGTGAATAGATATGCCAATTCTGTATTTTTAACTTTTAGTTAGGCTCTTTTTCCATCTCTGGAACATTCACCAATGTTCTGAATGGCATTAAGATGCGCAGCTCAAAGGTGTATATGACTATAATTTCAATTGTTTACTAATTTGATATCTGTGACACAATCATGGGAAGTCAGGCAGGGGAAAGACATTATATCCAATTTATGTAAATCTTTGAGATTGTCTTCTGGAGATTGGAAGTCTGAGATCATGTCTATATTCTGGTGATACCTTTCTTCCTGGTTTTCATGTGTCATCATCCTCAGTATCTTTTCATGGCAAACATCTAGATTGGGTCTCTCTTCCTCTGTTTATAAAGACCCTAATCCTGCCCTCAAATCTTTTCTGAACTTCATTACCTCCATAAATCCATACCTCAGTAGCATCACATTAGACTGCCAACAAATAAGACAATGCACCCCAAAGAGGTCATTTATAGTAAGTGCCAGGCTTCATATTAAGACTCAATTTCAATTAAACTTTTGGTTTTCCCAAAATTGTAGGTTTAAACAAACCTACCAGAAATTAACTATACTGTATTAGTTAGGTCATCTTTCTGAGACACCCCTGCTAGTTCCTAAAGGAAAGTAGTCTCGCAATAGCCAACCCATGTTTTCTAATATAACCTTCTTGTTCTGCTCCTTTCGGCCTATAAAACTTTTTGTTTGTACTGTTCTTCACAACTACTTTTTTCTGCTAAGTTGGGTGCTGCCTGACTCAAATCAATTTCTTTTTCCTAAATAAGCTATTAAAAAATATCAGTGGCAGTTTATCTTTAAACAAGGGGTTAGGGTTAAAGGATTCAGCTCCTTTAGGGTTAAAGGACTCAATCCCTTCTTTCTAAGGAACAAATTCACCGAAGAATACTAGCTGTAGTTGAGCCAGGCAAGGCTTTATTATTAGTGACTCATGCGTAAGGGAACTAGAACTGTAAAGGAGAATGAACTGGCTCCTTGATGGAATTCAATAGGAGATATTTAGAGGGTAAGTTCCTGAAGTGGGGTGGAGGAGAGCAGCAGTGTATCTTTTCTTACCACAGCAGGGCATGGCCCAAGGGGTTATATTCCACCTGCTTGTGAGGACTCTTGATCTCTTCTACCAGGAAGTTATAAGATAATCATTACTCAAGAGCTAATGATTTTTGTCTATCATGGAGTCTCACAGCTGTCATCAAATTTCTTTAAGTATATTTGCTGCAGTAGAAACTATATACCAAAAAAATGAAGCCATACATATATTTTCTGTACAATTCTGATAAAAATCCAATAGAATAAGCAAACGTGTACTAAAATCAGTATTATGAATATTGGTTTATCAGTATTTTGTATTATTAATGATATTACTATTGAAATTGCATAAGCTATAGGCTATACACAAGCTTCAAATATTCTTTGTGTATTTGATAGAGTGGAATAAAAATTATAAAGATAATATTGAAAATCATATCATACTAGGTCACACAAGCATGCTATTCTGCTATAGTTTGAATGCAATACAATGTAGGACCAATCATGATTATGATTACTTGTTCATCAATTTTGAATATAAAGTGATTTCCTTTATTTCCCAGTTAACAAAAATGAGTTTTAATGTTAGGACATTTAGAATTCACTGAAATTTATTGGTAGGCAGAAATAATAGGAACTGTTCTATAAGACAAAAATCACCATCAGTGAGTAAAAATTTCCGGACTCTGGAGTGTTGAAAAGACAAGAAATTGCTTAAGTTCTCTTTTATAATTGAATAATTACTATATTAAATAGAACCTACTACATACACTGAATAATCAATTCCTCTTAAAGTTAAATTGAACCTGACAAGAGAACAAGTATCATTATACATGAAGAGTATATTCAGAAGAGAATCTTGGAATAATGGGTCAATTTCTATATTATCCTTGGGATTTGAAAATTATTAACTTCAAATTAATGACCCATTCAGAGATGTGAGAAAATAATGTCAATGTTCACTTGGAATTAGGCTAATGTTACATCAGAGATCATTGCATTCTTTTCCTTCTTAGATTTGATAGCTCTGAAGTATTGCCTGTTTTAGAAGGGACAGTGTATATTTTACTCTCAATCCTGAGAACTTCATACTTTATCACAACATGGCTTAGCAATACAGGTTTGAGATATTGCTTAGCTTTGATAGAGATAAATTAGAAAAAGGGACAGAAAAGGCAAGTGGAAATTATTCTTAAGGTAAGCTATTTGAAGTTTAGTTCTAAAACTGAAATTGCTTCTCTTTGTTAATGTATCGTGTTGTTAAATTGAAAATGGTAAATTAAAATATACAGAGAAAATATCTAGTTTTAAACTATTTTTTAAAGATTTATTTATGTTTGCATATAAGAATTGGGGTATAGTCTAGAGTCGAGAGAGTTGAAAGGATTCACTAGAGACAGAGCGGGGAGCAGAACAGGTGGATCCACTGAAATACACTGCTGAGGGGAGCGGAGGGTGAGGCAGGAGATGTCTGCTGTACTATGCGGGTCCCCTCCCTGGCCTGGGATCTAACTCGCACTGCTGTGAAGATACATCACAGTGTGACACTCAACCTGCTGCACCACCAGGGAGGCCCTAAACTATTTCTTAAAAGTAGAAATAAGTCCTTAAAGTAGGGTCTTTAATAGAGAAGTCATATTACACTTTAAACTGAGTTATACAAAATCCTGAATTTTCTCCTAATGACGAGACCTGTTAATTCAGATTGTTGCTCAAGCTCTTTCACTGCATATTCATTCATTTTTTAAAAACATGTTATTTGATAACTTTAAATGTTATCTGATGAAGGTAATAAGTTGCAGTACATGTCTTGATTTTAAAATAGCCAATAGCCAATTTCTACCACAAAATCACAAAAACATACCCATATTTAGTATATTATACTTAGTTGGTCTTAAACCCTGATAGTAAAATGTGGAAAATTTTTGATACATATTCAGTAGATGACATGTGATAATTTAACTTCTTTAAAAAGATGCAATTTCACATTTTCACAAATGAGTTGCAAGTGTGGACTTTATTTACATTACATGTTGATTATGATGCCAGCTATGACCTGATCAGTTTGTGCCCCTCTGCCTATGGGTAGAGCAAATAAGTAAAATGCCATAAAATAATAGAACAAACTATTTTTTGTATATTTCTTCTACAAATTCTCCAGTCAATACTGTCTTATAACTATAATTATAGTGGACTTGTTTATGAAATGGGGTGATTTTACAGAAATCTGGATCCTCATAAAATTTCCTAATGGAATATGAATTGAAGGAGTTATTCTAATGTCTATAATGTTTTAGACACTGTTGTGATTACCTTTCATTTAGAAAACTCATTTCTCTATTAGCATATTTTTATTTTAAGGAAAATAAATCAGCTATAAGACTTGACTGGCCCTTGCCAAACAAATCCACCTCCCTGATTTAGACAGAGAATTTTTTTTTATAGATTTTAGAGGCCATGATTGAGAATAATGGAGTTTCATTGACTGAAAATTGATTAAGGATAAAAAGATGTGGACTTGGAGCAAGTTCCTTGGTTAGTTACAGGATCCTTCTTAGGACTATCGAGAGGCTTTTCTTCAGGTAACTGAATAGAAGATTGTCAGACTTTAGATAATACAGTGAGTTCATTAAACTAAAGATTATGAGATTTTTTTGCTGGAGTTAGGTGTTGACAGCAGTGAGAATGGGAAGCTTTGGGGACATGTAGTCAAAGAGGTTCACTACTCTTTCACATGTGCACAGCAAGGAGTAGTTATGGAAACAAATCTTTCTTGGAAATATGGAAAGTTTGAGCAATTTAGGTTGGCTGTATTAATATATTTTAAACATTTTAAAAATTCAACTATCTTAGGGTTAGATATTTAGCAAAATTACTTTTAAAATTATTTCCATGCAAAACATGCATGTGAATATTTACTGTAGTTTTATGCCTAATCATCAAAAACTGGAAACAGGGCCGATTTGGTGGTACACGGGGTTCTTTCAGCACCATGACATTTCATGCAGCCACCCAACACAAGAATTCAATTCTCAGCCAGGGAGCTAACCCATATGGCACAGCAGACCTTCCCTGTCTGGCCCTCTGCTCCCCTCAGCAGTGTATTTTAGTAGATCCACCTGTTCTGCTCCCCACTCATCTCTGATGAATCCTCTCAACACCCCACACGCACCTCTGGCCTACGACACAGCCCTTGTATGCATAAATAAATAAAATTAGTTTTTTTTTAAAGGAAAACCTGGAAACAAAGTATCCAAAGATGTGCCTGAATAAAATAAAATTCTAGTACACCCATAAAAATGTGTAGAATAGTCTAGAAGTCAAAATTATATAGACAAAGTCCTGTAGTTGCCAATTATCTGGGCTTGAAAAGGCCACTCAGGTTATCTCTTTGAGAGATGATATGTGATACATGGATAATGGATACCAACTTAAACTATGTTTCATGTACAAACTAAAAATACAACCAAAATATTAGGCATCTCAAAATAAAATAAAAACAGTTACAAAATAATGAAATGTAACAAATGTGTGACATAACCACTGAAAAAGGTGGGGGTAATGTGGACTTAATCCTGTGAACAGAATGTTTGGAGACTCTCACCCCCAAATTTTTAGGTGGAGCCCTAATTCAAAAATGGTATTTGGATTTAGGGCTTTGAAGAGGAGATTAGGTTTAACTGAGTTTATGAGGATGGATCCTTAGGATGGTTAGTACCTAATAAGAGCCCATCTAAAGAAGTGTGAACATATACCCCTAAACCAGTAATAAAAAAAAAAAAAATGAGAGAGAGAGAGACCAGCGAACTTGTGCACATAATTTCTGCAACATGTGAGTATACAAAACAAGAAAAAAATGACCATCTATAAATCACAAGAAAGCCCCTCACCAAGAACTTGACTGTGCTTAGCTCTGGCACTGGATTACCAGGCTCCCAAAGTGGTTATCACTTAAAATATGCTGCATCTGAGAGAATTTAAAAGAAAAAAAAGATAAAAATAGGGCCTCCCTGGTAGTGCAGCAGATTGGGCGCCACACTGTGAAGCATCTGCGGCACAGCAGTTTGAGTTCGATCCCCAGTCAGGGAGGGGACCGACATGGCACAGCAGACCTCTCCTGCCTCACCCGCTGCTCCCATCAGCAGTGTATTTCAGTAGATCTGGCTGTTCTGCTCCTAGCTCTGTCTCTGGTGAATCCTCTCACCTCCCGTGCTTCTGGCCTGTACTCCTGCTCTTGTATGCATAAAAGAAAATTGATAAAAAGAGCTGAAGGCATATTCCTAAATGTATGCATGCTTCAGCAGCTAGTCACAGGTATCAAAATGGTTTTTAAAATTATTTTGTGTGGAATAAAGTATGGAATTGTTCATCAATAAGAAATCTTCAAATATGCTTGCAAATATTTTGTCAATATGCTGTGAAATACAAATTTTAAAAGAAGATTAAAGAATAAAGAAAGTAAATGAATCCTATTTTCAATAGAATCTACTTTGATTTTCTTTTAGAAACTATTTTGATGTTTGGAAATTTTTCTTTCATCATATTTTTTAACATGCCCTCCCATCAGCTTTTATTTTTCAAGTGATATTAAAATGAGGGATAAACTTAATCACTTATATGTTCAAATTAAGTTTTTATTTTTAAGGTATAAAATATAGATCTGAAAATTAAAGAGGTAACTAAATTATGTACATGAAAAAATATATAAATGGAATTTTTATAAAATGTTTCTTTTTATAATAAGTAATATAATCACTATCATTTCATTTCATTTAATTATTGCTGCTATAATTTCATGTTTTAATTAGAAATCCTTCCCATCAATTATTTCCCTAATGTAAGTTTTTCAACTTTTCCATTATAAAAAGAAATTGTTACAGAATAGTTGTTTACTAAGAAAAAAGTAAATTGCAAAAGATTGAAAAAAAATTAACTATTCATGGAGTTTTCTTATGAGGCATATATAAAATGCTCATACCCATAAATGTACAATATTAATGTAATCTTATAATTCTGCTAACCCATCAATGTCACCATTCTTAACAGTATAGACAGTAACATTTTCTAACCCGTACATATAACAAATTTGGCAAGTTTTAGCCAGTCTTATTCTAGAGAAAACTATATGACAATTTCTTGTCTAATAAGGTAGTAAAGCACACAACATAAAGGCAATTTTTAATGAATTTTTCATATATTCAGTTCCCCCTGAATGAGAGGAATGAGAATAATTATTTCTACAGAAAACAATACTTAATATACATAATATCTCTGAAGGACCTACTATTATTTCCTGTGATGCTTAACATTAAAATAGATGTATTCTCGGGCCTCCCTGGTGGCCCATTGGGTTAAGCAACACACTATGAGGTAAACAGCAGCCACTGCAGCACAAGTTCGATCCCTGCTGCCGGCCAGGGAGGGGACCCACATGGTGCAGCAGACCTCTCCTGCTGTGCCCGCTGCTCCCCTCAGCAGTGTACTTCAGTTGATCTGCCTGTTCTGCTCCCTGCTCTCTGTGGTGAATCCTCTCACCTCCCCACACACACACACCTCTGGCCTGTACCCCAGTGCTTGTTTGCATAAATAAATAAATCTTAAAAAAATAAAATAAATAAGATGTATTCTCTTATATAGATGCTAATAAATACACACAGTGCATGACATCTATTATTTTAATGTCTTATTTAGACTCTTATTAGCCACTAGTACAAAATAACTTCAAGCACTATACTATACAAAAATGAACAAAATGGATAAATAGAAAAAAATAGGGGAAATCCTCCTCATTAGTAAATGGAGAAGTAAAAACACAAAACAAATAGGTGCTATTGAGAAAGTAAAGCAGAATGAAGTTAAGGAATATATTAAGGTAAATACTTGCTCTCCTGCTCCCCTCTCTCCCACCCCCAGACTACTTATACAAGGAAGGGATGCATACCATCCCATAGTTTAGCTAAGAATTCAAATGATTGATTTTGTTTCCCTTAATTTAGGTATTAACTTAATACTTGGAGTAGTTTTGACATGTCATATACCCATGAAAATGAAAAAAAAAAAACAAAAAAACAAAAAACAAAACTGCATACTAGTAAGCACTATAAGCACTAGTTCTAGCTCAAGTGGATAGTGGTTTTATTTTTTTGTAATTTTTTGAATAAAGTATTTATATTTTTGTCTTAATGTTTTTGTTAATTTAATGTCATAACAATTATTTTGTTATCCTCATTTTTCATATTTTTTTAGTTTTTATAATTTATTTGAAAATGTCTATCTTTCGTTATCATGTTTAATAATTTAAACGTTCAAATGAAGAGGCGACTTTATGGACTTTTGAAATGCAGTGTATTTTCCTCATATTGACTCTTGTAATTACAGAGTAAATTTTTTGTCACTAGAAAAATTGAATTAGTGACCTTAATTCATCAGACCTTCCTGTATATTGCCACCTTGACTGTACTACTTTTTATTTCAGGATAGTTATAATTTGCTCTTGATGTTTCTTTAGTCTGTGCTTATCTTTTCTCAAATTATGTGCTTCCTTGAGCTGCCAACAAGCTGGTAGCTTACGACAACAAAAATTTATTGTACCCTGGTTATGATGCATGGACATCCAAAATTACAAAGTCAGCAAGTGCAGACTCCCACTTAAACTGTTAGAGGAGCCTCCTCCTTTGCTTTCCTCCAGTTTTGGGAGGTATGGCAGCAATCATTGGGGGTTGTAGGCTTGCAGCTGCAACACACCAAACTCTGCCTGCACTTTCAATAATTTTCTCCCCTGTGTGTGATTGTAAGATACTAAACTTACAATCATTAGATCACATCTGCAAAGATCTTATTTCCGGATAATGACAGTGTCATAGGGCTTAGAATTTCAACATAACTTCTGGGGATGTAATACAACCCATACCACTCCAAAATGGACATGACTTTCTCTTTTATATTCTTCAGTCTTGATTTAAATTTTCTCTTTACTAAAGTGGTCATTCTTACAACTTTATAAAATAATAGTCTTCTTCATCTTATGTGTTCCTCATAGACGACAATAGAATGTCTATATTATTGTGGCATTTATCCTTAGATGACAAACTGTTTTCTTTGACTCTGCTTAGTGAGTTAATTTCTACCTTTCCCCACTAAATATTGACTCCCAAGGGGACGAGTATGTTGTCAGTTTTGTTGACATTCTGTCTCCTGCAACTAGGGCAGTACCTGAAAAACAATAGGCATTCAAGAAATATTTATGAAATTACTGAGTGCATGAAACTAGATTCACTAGAATTTGGTTACTGTTTTATTCAAATGTCTCACTGTAGTTTCAAACTTGTCTTCATTATAAAACTATATGAACCAAGGCTTTAATGCAGGAACAATAGTTTAAAAGAATGAGACAAGTTACTAATTTAGAAATTTAACTACTCTTGAAAATAGTGAATCTATATCAGCAGGTATTTTTAATTAGGATAAAATTTAGCCTTTGTTTTTCCAGACTTCTTTTGTAGTGCTTGAAGTTATTTTGTAGAATAGCTAAGCATTCCAATGATTTTTTAATCTCATAGCTTTGTCTTATATAATCTAAACTTTTTTTTATCCTTTCTTCAATTTGTTCTTTTGACAGATTGTCTTCTTTTCTATGGGCCACTGGATAAAATTCTATTTTAATGTTTCCTCTTTGCATAATGCCCAGATGTGATGATGAAAAACAAAATCTTTATAAAATACAGAGACGAAACACTTGACTTAGCATGCTAAATGGATTTCTTTCAAAATGAAATTAAAATGTTGGGCTAAAAGATGTAGAAATCTACTTTTGATATTGTTAATTAAAAACATAGCAGGATATTTGCAAGCATTTAAGTAATTTATCAGCTAGGCATAATTTTCAATTGCAAATACTAAAGTAAATTATCACTTAGTGAAGAATACAATAGATGAGTAAGTATAAGTTGAAGTCATATGGTTCTTACATATTACTTGCTCCATTTGTATTCAATTCTTTTAATATGAATTGGGTTTTCTTCTACTACTGTTTTACTATATACTTTTTTTTATTGTATAGCTACATACCATTTATTTCCTAAAGGAAAAGTTGAATCAAGTTTATTGAAGTTACCCAAACTAAGCTATCCATATTTATCATGAAGAAATACCTATTTAATTTCATATAAACTTTAAAATATGTTTTGTTGTGAGAGTAATTCTATAATAGAAAATATATATTTTAATCTACACTATGCATTCAATACATGCACCAGGGGCCTTGCTGGTGGCACAATGGGTTAAGCAATGCACTATGAAGCAGACTGCAGCCACTGCAGCACGAGTTCGATCCCTGATACCAACCAGGGAGGTGACATACATGGCTTGGCAGGCCTCTCCTGCTTTGCCCGCTGCTGCCCTTGGCATTGTATTTCTGTTGATCTGCTTGTTATACTCCCTACTCTGTCTTTGGTGAATCCTCTCACACACACCCCACACACCTCTGGCCTGTACCCCAGCTATTTTGCGCATAAATACATAAATATTTTTAAAAAGTATAAAAAATAGATGCAGAATAATTTTCATGAAAAGTAGGAGCTATGAACAATCTCTTGCACAAATCTGTGCACAATGCATGTGCTTATCTACATATCCATGTGTGTGTATGTATATTTCAAATCAAACAAGATGTTTTCCTTCTTTCTCTTCCTTTAAGAAGCAACAGTAAATGAAGTGTGCAGAGTGTGATTTGTTTCTTCCTATACTGTTGAGTAATTGATATTGGCACTGGCATCTTTACTACAATTTTGCAATATTACTAAGTTTATTGATTGTGAATTATTGATATAATGACAGCACAATATAGTTAAATATGTTTTATTTGATGATAACTAATCATTTTCCAAATGTAATCTGTTTCTTTGAAGAATCAAAATGTTAATCACACACATATATATATATCTGTATTTTAGCACTATTCTTTATTATAGATCATTATCAGTTATAAAAGTTACAGTATACCAAATTGGCATGTTTTATTACATTTATTGCTACTTTTTGAGTCACATTGAGTTAGGTAAATAATTTTGTGGCCATTAGATAGGCTACAAAGTTAAAATTGATCAAGACTTATTGAGAAATTTTGCTACCAATCATATGCAATAGAAACACATGTGTCAAGTTCTATATTAGTGAATTGTGTAACAGTTTTTAATGTGTTATATGTATTTATATTTAATAAATAATACTAAGTAATGTTTCTATATAGTCAATGTATTTACCTAAGATACAAAGTGTTGAGAATTTATATTAAAATATAAAAACCATGAAGGAGCATATGGATTAAGTCAAGTACTAAACATCCATATGGAAACAATTGTTACCTGATTTAAAATGTTGTGAATTAACATTTTCTTTCTATACTGTCTTATACTGTCCTATACCTCCTGAAATTCCATGTACTGTTATTTTAAGAAGACCTAAACCAGATTTCAGGACAATGAATTTGAAATGTATTATATTATAAAAATATAAAAAGAGAAGAAAACAGTACTTTCTGAAATTGATTTTACATATTCAGACTTAAGTTCTAACTCAGTCATTACTCTGATATCAGGATATTAGAAGTGTCAGAGAACATGTATTAATGAAATGTGACATTTTCACCAATACTCTGGATGCCTCTCCTATCTTCAATCTTAAACCCAAATTTCCTGGAAACAGGAAAAGGACACTAAAGGAATGCAGTACATGTAGCTATCAACTACGCTTGTTTTATTTTTTTTTTATCATTTTTGTGAATGTTTTGACTCTGTTTTAGAAACCTAATTCAAGAAGAATATTAGTTTGTTTAGTACAAATGTAAACATAATTAAAAGTGAATTTATTTTTTTTAATGAATTACTATATTTTCTTCTCAAAGAATTATTCCCTTGAGATTCTGACCTGTACATCCTCAAACTTGCATGGTAGAAAACTTTAAATAGACATAATTTTTCTTGGGCTCCCTTGTGGCGCAAGGGATTGAACACTACACTGTGGGGCTTCCACAGCCAGGGAGGGAACCCACATGGTGCAGCAGACCTCTCCTGCCGATCCTGCTGCTGACCTTAGCAGTGTACTTCAGTGGATCTACCTGTTCTGCTCCCCACTCTGTCTCTGGTGAATCCTCTCATGCCCCCACTCCATGCCTCTGGCCTGTACCCCAGCTCTTGTGTGCATAAATTAAAAAAAATAAAATCACTTTTATTTAAAAAAGAAGAAGAAATCATTTTTCTTACCCATGAGTTGCCTCATTTGTTCTTAGATTATTTCTTCAGACAGTGAGTCACAATCTAGTCTGTAGAAGTTTGTGCTTTTTAAGATGGCTGCAAAAGTTTCTAATGTCTCATAAGCTCTTCTAGAAACTTCCCCTTCCCGTCTGAGATATGGAGATTAATTCTTCTCATCTTGAATCTTGGCAGCTATGATTAGATCAGAAGTGAAATATGAGACTTCCCATGTTCAGTTATGAAAGCAGATGTAATTTTGACTTTTATTACTATAAAGTTGCTTCATGAGGCAGAGGCTGGCAAATGTGCTTTGTCTATAAATGGTCATATAGATTTTCTCCAATTTTTATTAATTTTTAGAGCTAAACTTAAGCTCAATTCCAGCCACGCTTAGTTCAGACAGAACATTTTTGTTAAGTACTAGGAATCATAAATGAATTTTGTATATTTAAAAAACAAATTTATTGTATCCATGGTGTATTTTCTGCTCATCTTAATGCTTGTTTATTGAATAAGTAGCCTTATCTAAGTCATAGGATTTTCTATATCCAAATTACTAATTTTGGATATTTAATCAATGTTACATACCTGGAAGAAAAACTATAAATACAAATTTACACAATTTACATAATATTCAAGTTGTGCATTAGGGGAAGCAAATAGTGAAGTAAATGGGTGAAGACATCTCCCCCTCCCAGGGAAAGCTCCCAACGCTTTTTTTGTGTAAATGAGGTAAGAATATTTTGCAGCACTGTATAGATTTCAAGTACAGTTTCTCACAACAGCATCTTCCATATATCCTCATATTCCCACCACCAAATTTCCTGCCACCATCTAAATCCAACATTTGACCCTGTCTACCTGTGTCCCTCCACCCCTTCTCTCTGGTAATCACCATTCTCTTGTCACTTCTAAATATTTGTTGTTTGTTTGCTTGCTTACTTTACACACCTCACATGAATGAAATTATATAGTATTTGTCTTCTAAATTCCGACTTCTTTTAGCATGATCCCATTGAGGTCCATCCATGTCCTCACAAATGGCAAGATTTCACCCTTTTATGGCTGAGTGGTATTTCATTGGATATATATACCATCTCTACTTTATTTAGTGAGCTATCTTTAGGTGCTAGAGTTGTCTCCATATCTTGGCAATTGTAAATAATGCTGTAAAGAAGATAAGGGGGAAGATACCTTTTTCAATGAGTGTTTTCATTTCATATTCTTTGAATAGAGAGCCACAGGTGAAGTTGCTGTATCATATGGTAGTTTCATTTTTAATTTTTGGAGTAACCTACATACTACTTTCTATGGTGACTGTACCAACAATGTAAGAGTTTCTTTTTTGCTACATTTTCACTGACATTTGTATTTCTGATATATGCCTTTCTCACAGGTATGAGATGATAGATCATTGTAATTTTGATTTACACTAGAAATAAGTCATGGTAAGAATTTTACATGAATATGTTACTTGTGTTTACTGAATATCTGTATGTCTTTGGAGAAGTAAGTGTCTACTTAGAGCTGTCCATTTTTGATAGTGTTTGTTGTTTTATGAGTTCTTTATATTGGATATTAGTTTTTTGCTAGATATGCAGTCACAAGCATCTCAACATTTTGTAGGTTACCTTTTTGTTTTTGAGTTAGTTTCTCTCACTGAACAGAAGCTTTTCAGTTTGATATAGTCCCATTTGTTTGTATTCTTTTTTGTTTCTCTTACTGTTGGAGTCAAAGATAGTATCGACAAACATTACTTATGCTTTCTTCTTTGTATTTTTATAGCTAAAGGCCTTAAGTCCAAGTTTTTAGTTCATTTTTGATTAATTTTAGTATGCGGTAAAGGTAGTGGTTTAGTTTTATTCTTTTGCATGTGGCTTTACAGTCTCCCCAGCACCATTTATTGAAAAGACTGCCCTTTCTCCATTGCAATTTACATTATTTTTCTAATTTATTTTATTTAATCTAAATTTTTGATACATATAAGAAATTTATGAAAATATGTGAAATTGTATACAAATATCATATTTATTTTGAGCATCATTAATGTATATTAGACATATTGTTAATAAGCATATGAACTGAACTTATAGAAAGAAGAATTTCTATGCTAACTTTACTGATCATTTATTAAGACTTCTAAATTCCCTAGCTTTATTTTTTGTCTTAAATCTCTGTTCCATAAAATGAATAGATATACTATTTCAGAAATTATCTGCAAATGCAATTGATGCATTCATGAGTGTATCTTTTATACACATGATTAATTTTGCATTTTTCTTGTTTAAGTAGATTAATTTGTTTTCTGTGACTATTCACTTTATTTTAATAATTTCCAAAGAAAAGGGTTAGTAAGAAATTTTCATTGTTTTTATATATTCCTAGTCTAATTCTAGAGAGAAAAAATATTAAAAATAAGACTAAATTAATTGGTAAGTGTTTTAAGCCTTGAGACTTAAAGCTCTTTAATAGCTTATAAAAGTTTGAGATAAAACCCTATTTCAAAGATAAGAGTTTGCTAATAAAATACAGTGTCTCAACAAAGCCCTTATGCTTTGGGAAAAATATGCTTGACTTGCATATTTTTTTCTACATTATAAATTATACATGTACAGGGAAAATACATTAACTAGTGTCAAATTATATATCTCTGCAGCTTTTAAACACAAAAGTCAGAACGCTTTCTTTACAATCTAGAATAATTTATAATGCATATTTTTATGTTAGATTCTAAGACTATTTGCTATAAAAATACTGTGGGCTAAGCAACTACTACAAAACAAAAATGTACACAAAACCATAGAACTGTTATATTAACTGCATATGAGAGACCTCAAGGATAGAAGAATTTACTAATGCAAGATGAAATATAAAACTTATACACAAAAAATACGATAAATCTTATCATACTTATATTAAAGACAATATAATAAGTTGGCATTTAGGGAAAGATTTAGTAAGCAAAACTAGAACAAAAACAATATGTTAACCAGAGAAAGAATCTTTACATATCCATATAAAAATAAAATGACCATTAGGACAAAAGATGTGAACATGGATTGCAGAAGATAAAAATGTGTAGGAAAATACTAAAAAGAAACATTATTTTGGGCCTCCCTGGTGGCACAGTGGATTAAGCAACGCACTATGAAGCAAACCACAGCCACTGCAGTATGAGTTTGATCCCTGCCGCCAGCCAGGGAGGGGAACCACATGGTGCTGCAGACCTCTCCTGCCTGGCCCGCTGCTCCCCTCAGCAGTGTACTTCCATTGATCTGCCTGTTCTGCTCCTGGCTCTCTGTGGGGAATCCTCTCACTGCCCTCCCACACACACCTCTGGCCTGTACCCCAGTGCTTGTATGCATAAATAAATAAATCTTTAAAAAAAAAAAACTTTATTTTGCCATAGATTAAAAAGTAAAAATTAAAATGCAGATTCATTTCCACAGTTATCAGAATGATATGAAAAAAATAAAAAGACAGGAATGGATATGTGGTAGAAAGAGAGAGCTGGATAGGAAAAGATATAAAGCAAAAGTAAATAAATGCATGAATGAATAAATCAATAAATAAAATTTAAGGGACCCTACCAGGCATGGGTGAAGCTTGGAATTCCATACTATCAGTTAGATTATGAACTGATGCACCAATTTGAGGAACAATTTAGCAACATTTAGGAAGAATGACAATGTACACATCTTTGTCAAGGTTCCCAATTCTGAATATATAAAAATTCTCAAAAAAATTCACATGTGTGCATAAGGAGACAGTGGATAAGAATGTTGGTCGACACACTCCTTTTTATTCAAGGCAATGAAAATATACATGCCCATCAGGAGTATAAGGCACATATACTTTGAGATATGTACTTAGAATTTGTAACATGAATTTAGAATGGATAAAACTAATGTTGCAAGGATGAACCTCAATAAATTTCACAAATACCTGAGTTAGAAAACATAAAAAGCAGATGATTATATACTTAGTATAATTAAATATGGCTTATAAGTGGTTTTAAATATACAAAATTAAATACTGGTTTTACATAAATATATGCAAACTCATTCACACATATATATATATATTTTTTAACTGTGATTGCATAAAAATTCAATTTTGTTGCATTTTAAATGCTGAACAGTATTATATTTATGAGTTTATGTTATAACTAATAATTATACATTATAGGTATAAATCAAAATACCAAAAAAAGACATAATGTTCTAACAATTTCCTCCAGTACGTCATGTGAAATTTAGCAGAAAATAAGATTGTAGTTTGATCTATTATACTTTGTTTGAATAATTTTGAATGCAAGCAACAATATGAGAAAGTATATTGAGTGCTTCTTTTGTAGAAAGAAAGAAATAGATCTAATATCAAATCCAAAGGAGATTTTTTAAGATAGTAAATTTTACATCTGAGTTTAGTTTGAAATATAGTTACTATTATTTTGTCTTTTAGCACAATTACTGGGAAGTCATTAGGAACACTATAAGATTTGGGATTTCTACAGTAAAATCCTATTAAACTACTTAATATTTACCACCTGCTAAATCATTTACAGAGTGCTATTAATCATTGTCTATGTTAATTGAATGTTTAAATGATACTTGTTAGAGAGGATATTTTCTGAATGAGGACATAGACTTAACTAAAGCTCAGAGTTTACATATGCTCTTGAGTATTTTTCAGTAACACACACATATAACAGAACTCACATAACATAAACTTTCAAATTTAATTAGTATATCTAAATACCTGATTTTTAGTTGTCTACATTGCATTATATGTATTTAACTGTAACAATAATATATTGACATCTTCAGAGCAAAAATTTCATTAATTCAACAGCTTTATTTTCCTACATTTTATTTTAATATCTAAAGGGCTGACAACAATGTTTAGGAATAATGTCATCCCCAATAATCAAAGACATAGATATACAAAAAGTTTGCCTGTGTGTCAGTGTGGAAGGAAATAGTGGAATGAATTCTGGTTATTTTCCCAATTTAGCATACAGAAAATGCATCAATGCACATTGAAAACCAACATTTGTAAAGTAAAACACTAAAATAGGCACTGTCCTAAAGATACTGACAATTATAAGATAAAATGATAACCTGGAAATACTTTAAAAGCTTGTTGTGTGGTATAATAACCAAAAAAATAAAAAAATCACAAAGTTTTCAGATAGGGACTTGAAAGCACTCCCAAGCAGCAGCACAAGCCGTTAATATAGGAACTTTTCTTTGATAATTGCCTGAACCCTGCCCTAACACACAAGTTTTTACAAAGCTTGTTTATGGTTATGTCACTCCTGACTCCTCCAATTTCCTGTCCCTACAGATGCATGAAAACCAAATAAACTTAGAGGAATTACATTTGATGTAGGAGGAATCTAACGATCATTTCTTGGTAGAGTCTCTAAAAAAGAATTCTGTTAAAAAGTAGAGTATATACAGATACCAACTTATAACGCCATCCACCTGAAACATACACTTTTTATAAATTAATGTTACTTTGATACAGTTTATTTAAAAAGTACTTCTGATTAATATTTTTTTCAGAGAGGTCATTTGAAGTCAGCGCTAATGTCTGTATCTCTTTTATTATCAGAAACTATGCCTAGACTCACTTGCACAGCAGACACTGCCGTTCTCATCGTAGGAGGTCACAAGGAACACTGGATGAATATTCAATTACCATATCTGTTTTCATTCCACACCCAGTTTTCAGAAATGAAAAATCTCAAGTTGCAGGTTCATGACATACTAGAAACGTCCACCTGAAATTTCACTGAAGAATTTCTAATATTCTTACAGGAATATGGTCACTCTAGGTTTTAGTCAAACTCGGGAGTGCATATATAAAAGGATCACCATAGAATCATATTTTGATGAATATTCCATGTTAGCCTGAGAAAAATGTGTCTTCTGCTATTTTTGTATATTATTTTTAGAGGTCTTTTATAACCAGTACATTGCTGGTGTTAACTTCAGTTATCTCCTTACTGATTTTCTATCTTTTAGAGCTACCATTTTTTGATAAATAGGTGTTGAAGTCTCCAGTTAGGATAGTAAGTTCATATATATATATTTTTTTTTCCAGTTCTACTATCTTGTGACTCACATAGTATGACAATTTGTTAAATTTTTAAACATAAAGACAAATGAATAACACCAAATAAATATTTCCTATCTTATTACAAACACCAAGATACAAAGAATTCTTCTGCAATAGTGTCTTTCAAATTCATTGATTCTTGGCAGTGGCCAAAAGGCTTTCTACCCACTGTCACCATTAATCAAAGGAATTCTATGATGCAAATAATCTTGTTCCATGTTTCATAAAGTGATCTATGATTGATATATAAGTAAAAGTCACCAGAAATTGCTTGATATTAAAATAGGTTCAATATTTAAGGTGTTATTTATTAAATATATATGAATATTTTCACAAATTTTATAATTTAAGATATATTTAAAATATAATATTTAAAAAGTGAACTTGAATATATGTATATTTGTGTATATCTTCATGCAAGTATTGCGATTTTTCCCTAACTTTTGAGTTGTTAGAAAAGTCATGACATACATATTTTTTGAAAAACAGAAAAAATGCATCATGGTTTTTCTGACAACCCAATACTTAGTGTGGAGATAGCCTAAAATGAGTGACTACAGAAACAACATAAATATATTTGATTATAAATGAAATTCAGGACCTCCCTGGTGGCGCAGTGAGCTAAGCAACGCACTATGAAGCAAAATGCAGCCGCTGCAGCATGAGTTCGATCCCTGCTGCTGGCCAGGGAGGGGGCCCACATGGCATAGCAGACCTCTCCTGCTGTGCCCGCTGCTCCCCTCAGCAGTGTACTTCCGTTGATCTGCCTTTTCTGCTCCCCACTCTGTCTCTGGTGATTCCTCTCACCCCTCACACCTCTGGCCTGTACCCCAGTGCTTTTATGCATAAATAAATAAATCTTAAAAAAAATGAAATTCAGCATTAGAACAATCATTCCATGTCCTATTCATCCTGTACATTATTAAGTGTTTACATTATCCCACAGGTACTAAGTGAATACCCAAGAGCTCATGTTGATTTAAACAAATTATGAAAAAAAAAGTGTTGTCATTAAAGTTGTAAATGTTAAACTTCCTGACACATGGTGCTTACATTCTTTTTTTTTTTTTAATATTTATTTATTTATGCATACACGCACTGGGGTACAGGCCAGAGATGTGGGGGTGGTGAGAGAATCCACCAGACAGTACAGGACTCAGAACAGGCAGATTGACAGAAACACACTGCTGAGGGGAGCAGTGGGCGAGGCAGGAGAGGTCTGCTGCGCCATGTGGGTCCCCTCCCTGGCTGGCAGCAGGGATTGAACTCGTGTTGCAGAGACTGTGGTTTGCCTCATAATGCGTTGCTCAACCCACTGCGCCACCAGGGCGGGCCCGGTGCTTACATTCTAATGGGTAAATATATTAAACTAGTAAACAAGTAAAGGTAAAATATAATTTCAGGTGCTGATGTTTTATTTTAAAGTATACATCAAGGCAAGTGAAGATAAAATTAAGAGAGAAGTACCAATTTTGCCTAAAGTGGATCAAGAAATCTCCTAGAAAAGTGCTATCTAAAGATGGGATTTTAATGAAGAAAAAGAATCTGCTCCATAAATTTTCTTGAGAATTCCAGGTATATGGAACAAAAACACAAATGTCTTAAAGTCAAAATAATTTTTGAAATTCAAGGCATAGAAAAATTGAAGTATATTTACATAGGGTGATTCCCTCAGGGCAATTGACAGAAATGAAGTAAGAGAAGCAAGGACGATTGTGAAATGTGTGACCTTCTCGCCTAAGAGAATTCATTGGAAGGTTCTAGGTGTATGATTGCATGTTTTTAAAGAAAATGGAAACAAGAGAGTTAATTTTGTAGTAGCTTTAATTTAGAATATTTGATTTGATTATACAAATTCACTTATTTGAGAAAGGATATTTCAGGTTAAGTTTAATTATTGCCTATGTTCCTAATCCTCTTAAATTAGTTTGCCCTGAAAGAAATACAGGAAAGCTTTCTACTTAGTTTAAAAGGCAGCATTAGAAAAGGTGCTGTATAGATTTTAAAAACTCAATCACCTTTTTATGGAGAAACCAAATTTGTTGCATTTAAGTAACATATTAAACTGTCATTAACTTTTAATAATCTCCATAAATTGATGTGTCATTCACATTAGTTGAATAAATGCTTATTCCCTCTACTCTATGTAAGCACTGGGGATATATGGGCATTATATTCTTTATGCACATTAGCATCTATTGGTCCAAAACAAAAAAGTACACACATACAAAACCCAACAACTGTATAAAAAATCCTTCCAATTTCTACAATTGATTTAAGCTACTGTCGCTTAGGATACTGACAAACTAATGGATGGGAACTATAAAATAATTGATTAGGTTTGATTTTTTTTTATTATATACTAATTTCAGTAAAATGTTTATACAGTAATTGTTTAATATTCATTCTAGTAATGAAACTCCAAACCAAATGGGTAATACAAGAGGTTCTTGATTTCCCTACATGTCTACAAGTACACATGGAACAATTAATGACCTTCTTAAAGAAATACAAATATTAACAGAGTGACTCCTACAACTTGGAAAATAAGAAAATAGTTACATAAAACAGGTAGGAAAGACCGGACACACTCCTTCCATAAGCCCTATACCTGATACAGTGTCATACTCTTGGGAGAGAACCTTCAAATGCCAGTTTCCTCCAAAAGAGCAAAGACAATACAGATCCAGTGGCTGATCTTTTAAGACTGAAATCTGAGAGATGGGAACTCCAATTACCTAGATCTGAAAGCCAACAGGGCTTTCATTCACAGACACTCACAACTTTAGTAGAAAAAGAATAAGCTCTTAGAAAGTCCATAAGCACTCTGCATCTATGCTCCCAGGTGAGTTCAGAAAAATCAGGCAAAGAACTTCCATCTCCCAGACTTTCCATGAAAGGGTTAGACTACATACTTCATAAGCTGCAGGTTACCTGAGTGTCCAAAAATATTTGAAGTAAAGGAAGGAGAATATAATTAATTGCATGACCCTCCAAAGATGACTATGATTATTATAATGATGATGTTCATATGTATCTTCATCAAAATAATTCTATTTTTTACACTCTGGTATTTTTCATTAGTTTGAAATGCTTTCATAAATAACCCCTTAGTTTCTGACACTAACATATGAGAGTGTAATAACAAAGCAGTGTAGAAACTAACAAGAATTTAGTAGATAAAGGGAATATTGTACATAATAGAAAATGGTATTTGAATTTATTGTGTGATTTGGGGACAACGTAATAGAGCTTTGTAAAGCTCAGTTTTCTCATGTATAACATAAAGATAAGAATCTCTTTTATGAGGTTGTTCTGAAGACCATTTGAGTTAATGTGTGAAAACTACTAATTATTTCATCTGGCAATTGAGAAACTCTTAAATAGTATTTCATACAATCATTATTTTTTTACATGTTAGATAAACTTTTCTTCAATCATTTAGGTTTTGCAATTTATATAACTTATACAAAGAACTTCCCCACCCTCAAAATAAAGAACGAAAGTACAGTTAACAACTAGTGATTAAATTATCCAGGGTTAATAAGAAACCACTGGTTCATATTGATCCTGATACCTTATAAAAAGTGTGAATACAGCTATTGTATAGCCAGGATAAGTGTCACATGTGTAGAAAGAATAGTAGGAGGAATCATTATCAGTTATGTGATTTTACTAGTTCCCATTACCTGGTCAAGAAAGAATCTGGAATATCTCCAATATTTTTTCAAACTTTGGCCAAGTTAATACTTTTTTTACATTCCAACTTATGGCTGTATGGCTCCATGATAACAATACAGTTTAATAGACAAAAATGCTAAGGATAGCACACTTGTATTTGTCTTTAACCTGTTCCCTGACTAAAGGAGAGGATCGGTGTTCAGAAATAAATGATTTTTGTAGATAATGTTCATCTTTCATGCTAAATATTCGTGTTAATTCTTGGGAAAAGTCTTTTAAAACTAGAAATAAAATAAAATAAAATAGTATTGGGAAGCTTTGTATTATTTATAACAAGAATATACATTTATAAATGTATCATACATACATGGCACAGTGGGAAGAGGTAGATTGAGAAGCCTTGTGTCTGCCCAACAGAGAGAAGCAGATGTTAATGCTGAGAATACAGCTATAGTCACATGTTGAACCCATCAGGCAGTTACTCTTATAATCATCTTTATTGAAAGAAAGGAAGGAAAGTTCCCTTTTTCAAAATCCACACCACAATTTCTACCTTAACAATTTGTACACAAACACTATAAAAAAAAAGGAAATGAACACTTAGAAGGCTTCATGAACATTTTGCATTTAAAGCTGAAACAAATGAAGGAATGAATTAACACATGAAAAATGCCTGTTGAGTATAAATAGATGTAGTATTTCAATTTTAGAATATATGCTATAATTATTTACTTAAAAAGTCAGCGAAGAGATGCCAAAAAAATAATGGAAGGTATTAATTTGGAACTCATAAAGAGGCAAACAAGAGTATAACAGCTGTATATTAGTAAAATTACAAAAAAAAGGAGACATAGAAATTCTTACTTACCCTACACAATTTATATGTTTTCTTCTGTGGGCATCTTTACCTAAAATTATATATCAATTACATAGAAGAAAAATGCCAAAGGACAAAAATTTTTGCTGTGAAAAATGTATCATTTAAAATTATTTGTTTTATATAACTCTACAGGAGAAATCAGCTGTATGGGTCAATAATATTTGCCAGTAGACTTCATGATATGAAAGGCAGGTGCTAGCAATTTTTCACTCATTATAATAATCAAATATAATATAAAGGAAATTAGCATAATCAATGGAAAAACTGCAAAATTGCTATATAATCACAATCAGGAAACAGTCAGGCTTAGTAATCACAACCAGATGCATAATTCATTGAGATAATTATGAAACACATTTTAAACATTGTAGGGACTGAGTATTTTTATTCTAAGAATGTATGGGACTCAAATGCAAGATGAAACAATGAAGGATTTTTTTTTTTTTGCCACTGTCCATATTTGCACTAGTGGATAGAGGAGCCATAGGTGGTAAACCAGATGATTACACATAAACACTGTCTGGCATTCAGGGAAAGGAAAAATGCATCAATAATTAGAAGCTCTGTAGGTGAGTAGCTCCATGCCAGACTAACAGTGGGGTTTGCTAGTACAAAGATAATAATTGCTGCTGGTGGTAAAGAGCACTATGATGGACTGAGAAGTGCACAGCAACAAATTGAAGGTTGGGAAAAAAGTCAATTTTACAGTTTGTCCTTGTTTTATTTTCCAAATATAACACTGGAAGAAAAGGCATTCACTTGTGAATGACCAATAGGGGGGATTTATTGAAATCGTAAAATTTTCATATTAAAAGGAGTCTGAAAGCCATCTAATTCCTTTTGCTCATTTTCAGACTGTGCAACGTTCCCATAGAGTATTGTACATTATAGCTCTGAAAGCCTGGAAACCACAGCTCTGAGATCAGAATCCTAAGTTTACAATATCAAGGTCATTGTTTCTGTGGTTCCATTCATGTTACTGCTATTGGTGTCCGTACCTGAATTGTATCCTAGATTTGTTTATTTACCAAATATTTTTTTTTTAGTAAATCATGTACCAAACACTGCAAGGCAAGACGATACTATTCAGGGTATAAAGGTTCTCATACTATGTAGTGTCTGAATATACTGGGAAGTTATTTCCTTCTCTTTGTAGTAACTTCAGGAGTCTAGAAATTACAAATAGTTAATGTTGTTTACTCACTGTGTTATAAAATATATAACATATAAATATATAATATATAATAATGTTTTAAAATAAATAAAATATAAAATGAATATAACATATTCATTTATCTGAACTACACCTTTGAATGAAGTCTACCAGATTATTATCATCTACACTGTGAGGTTACCTATTCTCTTGCTTCTTTGTACAAACTTTTATTGGAGTCTATTTCTCAACCCTATCTGTGTTCAAGACTTTCACTTTTCCTTTGAAACTGAGGTTCATATAATGAAACACATGTTCCTCATCAGAAACCATTTCTTTTAATGTTTCCTTGTATTTATGCCCTAAGAAAAGCTAGTTCTTCCTGAGGATATTACTCTTCTTGATGCCTTTTCAAAGCAAGTCTGTCATTTTTTAATCACAAGGCATGTGTCTTAGGGCCTCCCTGGTGGTGTAGGGGTTAAAGTTTCAGTGTTATCAAGCTATCACCAGCCTCCACAGTATGAGTTTGATCGTGGTCAGGGAGCTGATCTACAAGGCACAGCAGACCTGTCCTGGCTCTCACTGCACCCCTTGGCAGTGTATTTCAGTAGATCCACCTGTTCTGTTCCCATTCTGTATCTGGTAAATCCTCTCACGCTCAACACCTCTGGTCTATACCCCAGTTCTTGTATGCATAAATATATAATATATACACATAAATATATAATAAATATATATACACATAAACATATATGCATAAATATATAATATATACACATCTTTACAAAAAGGCATATGTCCTAGACAGAAGGATATTAATTATCTTTTCTACACTTCTTCATAGAACTAATTCCTTAGAATGATAGATTGTTGGGAAAGGATCATAGAAAAAATAATGGAAATGAAGTTACTAAAATATATTATTTCAGGAATTTTATACCTTTAAAAATATGTGATTTATTTATGTTCGTACAGCAGGTCCTCAAGTAACATTAGTCCTCCACAACAGAAAGATTGAAACAAAATAAACCTGGGGGGAAAGGAGATGTTGGTTCTTCATCTACACATTTATGATTACAGTGTGATAGCACAGATTTCAGTGGGCTGGCATTGGGCAATGGGAATTGGAAGTTCCAAAGCAGGGTGGACATGGAAAGGTGCAGCAACTTCTCAGCCCTAATTTCAACTGCTTGGAAGCTGCTCACAAAACAAGAGTTTGTTGTTGTTTTGTTGAAGATTCACTTATTTATGCATGCAAGATCTGGGGCACAGGCCAGCAGTGAGGGATACTGAGAGGACTCACTATAGACATAGTGGGGAACAGAACAGACAGATTGTCTGAAGCAGCAGGCAAGGCAGGAGAAATCTGCTGCACCATGTGTGTCAACTCCCTGGTCGGGGATCCAACTCATGCTGCAGTGGCGGTGGATAGCTTCATAGTGTGGCTACCAGGGAGGCCCCTAGGGTTTGTTTATTGATTTGGATTTGTCTGACTCTGTTTTTTTACTCTATATTCTACAGATGAGTGAAGCCATGTGGTATTTTCATATTCCTTCTTATTAGCTCAGAATAATCTCTTTCAGTATCATTCATGGTGTTACAAATGATAAGAATTATTTTATATAGCTGAGTAGTATTCCATTATTTTTATATACCACATCTTCCTAATTCATTGTCATTGCACATTTAGTTTTTTTTTTTTTCCATAAGTAGGCTATTGTAAATTGTATTACAGTGAATGTAGGACTGCATAAGCCCCTTCAATGTAGTGTTTTTTTTTTTTTTTTCATTATTCATGTAGATATCTAGGGTAGAATTGTCAGGATGTATGATAAATCTACTTTAATGTTTTGATAAACTTCCATGCTGTTTTCCATAGGGTTTGGACCAGTCTATACTGCCACCAGTAGCCAATGAAGCTTCTTTTTCCTCCACACCCTCCCCAACAATTGTTTCTAATCTTTTTGATATGGGATATTCTCACAGGTGCGAGATGATATCTCACTGAGGTTTTGATTTACATTTACTGGATGATAAGTGATGAGCATTTTTTATATACCTACAGCCATCTGTCCATCTTATTTGAAGAAGTGTACACTTTACACTTCTACACATTTTTTGATTGACTTTTGGGTTATTTATTGACTTGTTGATTTGTATGAGGTCTTTGTAGATCTTGGATATTAGCACTTTGTCAGATGTATGACATGCATATATTTTCTACCATTCATTATTGTGTCTTCTCATGTTAACAATTTATTTTTCACTGCAGGAGCTTTAAAGTTTCACATAGTCCTATTTGTTTTTTTCTGCTTTTATTTTTCTTGCTATTAGAGTGAAATACCTAAGGTTATCTGTGAAGCTACCTATAGGCGTTTCACCTATTTTTCTTTAATGTATTTTATGGTATCAGGTCATACATGTAAGTCTTTTATTAACTATGTTGAGTTAATTTTTGTGTATATTTTGAGTTAGTGGTTTAATTTCATTCTTTCACATATGGGTGTGCAGCTTCCCCAGAATTTGTTGGAGAGATGCTTCTTTATCCAGTGTATATTCTTGATTCCTTTGCCCATAAATTAACCCATCATATAACTTTGGGTTTACCTCTGTGTTCTCTAGTGTATGCTGTGTTCTATTTTTATCCAAATATCATAATGTTTTGATTGTTTTCTTTGTAATATAGTTTGAAGTCTGGGTGTATGATTTTCATTTTTTTCCTGACTTATTTTAGAAGCTTATATAATTCTAATAAATTGTCCAACTTACTAGCACAGAGATATTTTCAATGGTTGTCTATTATCTTCTAAGTACAATGTTTAAGTGCCTCTTTGTTTAGTGTGGTGTGGTAATATACATCTGAAAAAGGGTAAACTATCTCTGAATACTGTGCAGTGTTGGAGACCAATGTTATTTCAATAAAAATGAATATATGAGTACCTCCCCAAAAGATACTTTTCATGCACCCATGCTCTTTATATGTTTTCACCTAATGTCAATTTCCAAGAACTTATACTATGTCAAGTAAGAACTTAGTGTACTTTTTAGCAAGAATGATAAATGATCAGGTATGGGATATTAGAAATATGTTTGAATAGGTAGGTGGTATAGAAACATCATATTTTAATCTGTTCATTAATCTGTGATTCCTTGAGAGGTAGTCCATATGCCTAATAACTGCAGTTCTATAAAGAAATTTAATAACAAACTATTAGTAAATATGTAGGCTATTATGGCTTATGTGTGTCATGTCATTACCAAAAAGGACAAGCACAAAAATCAGTTGCTGAATTATAAGCAGGAAAGTTAGTAATCTGTAACAGAAAAAGTTAATTAACCTGAAATGTATGACATTTCATGAGACTGAAATTTCCACCATCAAAGGAAAAGATGAGAGTGAAAGGTTATTTGAGTGATGATGTATAATGATAACTCAGCGCTGGAATAAGCCAAAAATGTGGCCATAACTCCTACTATGATGATATCTGAATTAAATAAGTTGTCCCTGAGTAGATTTTTTTCAACTTTTATACCTTTAATTAAGCAAAACTGTGCAGGAAAAAGAGACTCTAGAGGTAATCATCTCATCAAAACCTGATCACCTTCATGTACTTGCAATTAAATTGAAAGAGCTATGTGATAAGAAAGCCAAATTATGGTAAAATAACAAGAACAAATATAACAAAATATACAATAATAGCAACAATATATGAAGCTATGAATATATATATAAATTATATAACTAAAAATAAACTATAAAGCTACAAATAAATATGAATATACTACAAATATATATTCACAAATATGTATATATATGTACATATAAAATATACATATATACATACATTTTTGAGAAGAGTAGACCTTATGTATACAAATTTTAAAAAATAAAGAGGCATGCACAATAATCTGCAATAAAATTCTGATATCACCTCATGAAAATGATGGGGGGGAATATACTAACCAAAATTTTTGTACATGAATATAGACTAACTAAGACTGACTAAAAATAAAGTGTACATTACAATGGACTTCGGGAGGGAAGGCTTTTCTATGGATGTGTAGCTTAAGAAGACTGAAACAACTATAAATATATATATATTCAAAATGATAAATAAATGAATGTGAATTGGTGGGGAGCAAATGTATAGATAAGTATGAGGTAACAGAATGAAGCATGTAATACTTCATAAAATATTAAAATCTCATTATAAAGTCATATTTATATTACTGTTGGTACAGCTGTTTTAAGAGAAGCTTACCTGTTGAACTCTATCTATTAAAGTCTCTAGAAGCACCAACACTTCAAGAGCATTGACAAATCTAGTCCCCAGGCCTTGATTTCTAATGGCATTTTTTTTAAGGAAACTAGACTCCTCAGAGACATGGCTGATACTAATATCAAGGCATGGAATATAAATAATAAGCCTAGAATTTCTTACAGCAATGAAAAAGAAGGGAATGATAGTCAAATATACTGATTTAGTATATATAATCTGGGAAAGCATCAAACAAAAATGGGAATATAAAAAGAGACAAAGGAACTAAAACTCCAAAAAGGTAAAAACTAGACTAAATCTGAGCAACAAAGAAAAGTATATATTATTGAATTATAGCCCAAAAAGGTAAAAACTCCAAAAAGGTAAAAACTAGACTAAATCTGAGCAACAAAGAAAAGTATATATTATTGAATTATAGCCCAATATACAAGATAGATACCCTTTAGTGCATCTTTATATAAATGAATAGTTGAATAAAATAAAAAGGTAAATTGAAAAAGTTATGAATTCTTATACAATATTCTAAAAATCATTTGAGAAATTTCCCCTCTAGGAGTTGGAGCATAACTCCCCACTCCTTAAGTAATCAAGTAACTAAAGTTACTTATAAAAATATTTTTTACAGTTGAATAACTTGAAACTACCCCAGCTAGGCAATAAAGGTCAACAGTTGTGATACACATTTTAATAATACAGCATCTAAGTTTGATATGCTGGTAAAAATGACATTTATCTATGTAGTCTCCAAAGTCTATATCCATGCATGACTTGGTCTTGTGTAAAAAGTCAAGGTGGTCAGAAGTAGGTATACACTATGAGCTTATCTATACTCTTGATTCTCCATACAAGCTCTGGAATCTGTTTCTCAACCCTATATGTGTTCACGACTTTCACTTGTTTCCTTTAGAACTGAGGTTTGTATATTGAAACACACACTCTTCATCCTAAACCTTTTATTTTAATGTTTCCTCCCCATTTGTGACAATTTCAAGCTCTAGTAAACCCTCAGCAAACATGACAGGTGTATCATGGTTCCTAGAGTGGTATTTGGGAACAAAAGTACATTCAATAGAAGTAGGGGAATCAAAAGAATTGTGAACTTTGGATGACAGTAATGTATCGATTATTGTGATTCCTTAGTTGCACATTTCATTAGTTGTGACAAAAACACAAATAGGGAAACCTGATTGTAGGTGTATAGGAACTCTGTAATTTTCTTGCATCTTGCCTGCAAATCTAAAGCTATTTTAAAATAAAAACATATTAAAAATAAAACAACACAAAAAATAATGATGAATTTGAGTGGAGACACATATCATACCAAAATTTCAGGTCTACCTATCTGAAACAAATAGGTAAATTTGATAGAATTTTTTAAAATATCACTTTCATCAACCCAAACTAAAATTAGTAAAGTTGAAAATAAAAAGAATCATATTTTGATTGGTGTGTCTTGTCATATAGCTCTTAAATTTTGCAGTTAGCTGTGATAACAGCACATGGTAGAAAAGAAATCACTGATTAGTGGAAAATCAATACATTTTAAATTATGTTATAGTTACTAAGTTTAAAACGTAATGAACTATCTTGATTTTTATTATTATAAGTGTAGCCATTTTCTAATAACTATAAAATTTGGGGTAACTTATTTCCCAATGAAAATTCAAAAAATAAATAAGAATCTAAAGCACTAGAATGCAGAAACTGCCAAATAGCCTTCAAAGTATGAGAAACTTTCCCCTTTCACTATATTTTACCTTAATATTTATCTGAATTCCTTTATAGGAAAGATTCTCAAGTGGATTCTTAAGATACAGACATATTGCAATGTCTCAATGCTATCACTTCTAAAATTGTATAGACAAATTGGTGTGTGACAGAGTAGAGTTGGCAAAGGAGCTGGTCATTAAGAAAATGTTGAGGAGACAAGGGGGATATCTTGTGTGAGAATTCTTAACAAAAGAGTGACCATTAAAGTTAACATAATAGGCATTATGTAAAGTATTCAAACAACTTACCTTCTATCCTGACCCTGGGAAAACAATTTTGGGTCATCTAAAACTTAGAAAAACGTGAAGTGCAGGGATATATGTTTTCTATTCATTCCAAGTTTTATTTCATCATTCATACATATCCTACCAAAAAATTCTCTAACCATGCAATGTTCAAAATAATGAGATTCCTGGAGAGAAGAAGAATATCATGTGTATTTTTGCTGAGCTTACTAATGCTGGTCAGACTCCAACAGCTGCTGATTCAGCAAGATTGCTTCTTTTATGACAAGAAACACATGAAGCAGCCTTCATTGGGTTATACATCTTTTGCTTGGACAGAAGAAAACAAATTGGCAAATTTAATTCACTGGGAATTAAATTCTCACTTATGCAACAGGATTAGTTCTTACTCATATGGTATTGAATTTGTATTAACATGATAATAATAAACACAGATAGTGAGTATTATGGCTCAGGTTTATTTAATACAACAAATTGATAAGGTATGTATCATTATGTTTCCTATTTATAAAAGAGAAAACTGATGACAGTCTAAATAAAGTACCTTACCCACGGTTCCAAAATGATGAAGTGGCTAAGCTAGGATTCCAGTTCAATAAGCCAAATAAAAAGAGTGCATGTTCTTAACCCTCATAATATATTTATCATCACACTGAAGAAACCCTAAATATTTTGTAGTGAATAGTTTGGTTGACTTCTACTACTTCTTTACTGCAAACAAATTAAGCCAAAATTTAGATCATGCTACGAAAAACAAAAGTGTTAGTGCTGTTGAAATAAAATAAAATGAAAATTGAATCACCTTCAAGGCAATGTAGTCCCAAGATAGGAAATCCCGTGTGTCTATTTGCCAAATCTGATAAAAATTGTAAGATTTCAGTCTAGCATGACTCAGAATGGACTTATTTCAATGTTTGTTTGGCATACAAGACTTGCCTTTACTGTGCAAAAACAGGTCACACACGAAAAGATTAACTTTGGTACATTCAGCCACTTTTGTGTTTTATATCCCTCATCTGACCCTCTAGCTTCTGTACATCTGTACTTTCATTTCTTCTGCAGTGACACAGTACTCACACGTTAATATTCTATTTTCTCTAAATTATATGAGTATTTATATCAAGCATACAATATAAAAAACAGTGCCAAGTTGGAAAAGGGGCAATATTCAGTTGTCTTTCTGTTAAAACAACTGTATTCAGATTGCTCAAAATAGCAGAAACTGACCAGGTTGAAATTTGTACACTTAATCTTTGGAGAAAAGCACATTCTGGCCATAATTAAATGAGTAAGATCCTTTACTCTTTACTTGTCTCCATTTTGCCTAGAATGAGTTAGCAGGTGGCAAAATCATGAACAATCTTCAAATATAAATTGCGCTGGATTTGGCCAAGACTACTTCAAAGTTCTCCGCAGCTTGACTAAGCTTTAAATGTTTTTGATGACTTTAGTCCCATGTAAAAACCTGTGAAAATTTGCAATTGTAAATTATTTCTCTGCCCTTTGAGATATAAGTCTTCTGTTAACCTCTCATCTCTTAACCTTTTGCCAGTTTTACAGTCCAAAAATATTTTTCAAGGAACTTGAATCCATCTGTTTGCAAAGTAATCAATGTAATCATCTAAGAAAATAGTGACCCAACCCCCTCTGTGTCAATTAGCAAACACACATTGCTCATCACATTTACAAACCTCACCCTTCAGTCTTCTCATACATTTCTACTAGCTGACTCCAGCTCTGAGGAATTCTATTCCCTTTTGTCTCCCTGCAGTTCAGTCCAATCTCTTTTCTCTGTTGCACTTGAGTTCAATCTTCTATAGTTTTGAATGTTGTCTGTGTTTAAACAGTTGGCTGCAATTCTTTTTTACATATTGTGTTTACCAATGAGTATTTTGATAACCAATTTGTGGATAACTTAACCTGAATACATTTCCCATAAAATTACCCTGTCTTTCTTTGCAGTTGAATTTTCTTTAACATCTTTAATTAACACTGTCCAGTTCTAAACCATTTACAGTCTAGTTATGACCATTTAGTACATTTTGTTTTGTTGCAGATACTGTTGCACTTTTCTACATGTTTACCATACAAAAATAAAAATAAGACATTACAGAAAAGTGCACAGCCCTCATTATACATCTTCACTTCTGTCAGTGGTGAATCTATTGAATCTTTGACTGCATTTTTATACCAGAGGATATGTTTTCAGCTGTGAGCAAAAGAACACCAAATTAGAATTCTTTTAACCAATAGTCTTCTGCTACTCATCTTGAAAGTCCAGAGATAAGCATTTCAGGGCTGTGGACTGCTTTTCTTTGCTTCTTCTGTGGCATGTGATTTTGGCTTTCATGCCTATGACATTAGCACCATCAATCCCAAGGTCTGTATCCATAATCTGAAAACAAAAGTACAAGGGGTGCAGAAATAAACTGAAATATTGTAACACTTTATGGCTTTCAAATTAATTCTACATATCTATTTGCAAGCTTCTTATTCTTTTGCTCCTTAGTAAACCTTAAAGAGTTCACAGTCTTTACTTCCAAGAAAACCAAATATCCTACTGTATTTCTATGAGGATTGGGACTTTATAATTATTGTTTCACAGTTTTAATATTTCTAAAACATAATTAGAAAAATAATTGCTTACTAATTTTCAACTGAACTGATTTTTCTTAGTGATAAATTTTTGTACAATATAAAAATATTTTTTTCATTTTGCGTGGAGCCCCATGGCATGTCTGAGTAATATAGTAAAATTACATATTCTACTTGAAACTACAACATATTTAATAGGACTCATTTTGTGACCTTTAATTAAAAATCAATATAAAATTGACCTTTAGGAAATCATCTTATTTTGTCTTGAATATTCTTACTTTCATTTACCTCATTTTTGGAAATACTATATGATATGTAAACACACACATCTGTTGAAGAGAAAACATGCTGGGTTTTTCAAACAAAAATGTTTAAATCTTTGAAATTACAGTATTATTTGAAATCTGCTTTTGCAGAATAGGGGGAAAGCATTTTTATTTTTAATAGGGGCTTCATAGTAGGATTTAGCTTCGTGTGGCCAAAGACAGGCTTTTGCAACAGACTAAAACTAGCTTTTACTCATTCTTTCTTCTTCCAAAGTAATTAACATTGCCATGGTTCAGTCATGACTAACCATACCCACGTGTAAAGAAGCTAACACCTCTCTCTGGTATCCCTGAGCACAGTTCAAAACTTTATTAAGGATAATTTTTACTTCTTGAATTAGATTGGCCATAGCTCTGAATATTCTTCACTCAGCCTCTTTGAGGTAACATCTCTAAGTTGTGGGTAGTGTGTGTGTGTGTGAATTTTTTTTTCACATCACTTGTGACACCATCACAAGTTTTAACTCTGATTGTACAGGGCTGTATGACAAGTGAGACATCTAGAAACTTCTTGGATGCCAGGCAGTGTGAAGAAGGAACTCAAGGTAGGAAGCTCAGAGCATGTGAGGCGATATGTTGTCAGAGTTTGGCACTGAGAGGGCATTTTGACAAAAAACATACTTGGAAGACAAAGTGAGATGCAAGGATGCTGGAAGTGACCTGGGTTAAGGTACACATAGCAGTTGACTAACCATTCAGATGCCTTTTAGGACACTAAAAGGATAATCAGGGATAGCTCAGACATAGGTCACTATGACAGAAGTCTTAATCCGGCAAAGACAATAAAATCATCTCATTTTATTGAAAAATATGCCCCACTGAATCTAAGCTCCATCTACTGAAGGGGTTAGGAAGATTTTTAAGGAATGTAGTAAGGTATTTTGGGATTATAAAACCTCTTGACAAAGAAGTTGTTTTTTTAAATTACATCATAAAGAACCGAGAGAGAATTTACAATTATAAGATTTCTAAAATAACTGCCAAAAAAGAAAAATGCTAGGCAAGGGATCTGGAGTTTGTAAAAAAAAGCTTGCTGATTTAGTAAAGCTAAGGAGAATGAAATATTAAGGACATTTTGGTCAGCAAATTACTTACTCACAAATGTATGATTTCTTAAATTGTATCTGATTCTTAAGGCACAGCTATTTAACCTCTGTATATCCACCCACTCCCACATGGATATTCCAGAGATCGCTCAAATTAATGGTCATCCTCACACAAACCAGATTTTACTCTGCTGTCACACTCTGTAAAGAGCATCAACAATCAGTTAGGCACAACAGAAGTCATGGTATCTTCTTCAGCATAGAGTATTTATCATTGATAGTTTTAGAAACTTGACATACTCTAATAGAATTTTGCTCCAAATTAGTATGATATATCAAAGGAAAGCCTCAATGTCATTCAAATAAATCTACTGCTGGTGTTCCTGATATGCCTTTCTGATTGATCAACTGTCCCTAAAACCAGATTTATTCATAAACACATCCAGTGTCATTCACAAACATAAAGGAGAAATAAGTGAAATCAACATAACCTGATCAGCAAAATTAGTAAGATGTGTTTAATAAAAAAAGTATCAAATCAAAGTCTAATGGGTATTACATACAATGACAACTAGATCTAATTGAATTACTGATACAGAGTTCAACCAGTACACAACATATTATAACCAGGTAGCTGCACTATAAATGTCATGACTGTACATCTCAATATAATAAAACCTATAAAGACTGTAGGCTACATTCTAGTAACTTGATGAGTCAGCTTTAAGAATTAGTTTGCAATGAGTTAAGTAGCAACTATACTGTGAAGCAAAATTCAGCCACTGCAGCAGGAACTCAATCCCTGCCTCCAGCCAGGGAGGTGACCCACATGAGGCAGCAGGCCTTTCCTGTCTCACTCCTCCTCACCTCAGCAGTGAGTTTAGGTCTTTCTGCCTGTTCTGCTCCCCACTCTGTCGCTGGTGAATCTTCGCACCTCTGACCTGTACCTCAGTTCTTGTATGTGTAAATAAAGAAATATTTTAAAAAATAAGTAAAGATAAAAGCTGTCATGAAAATTTCTATACCAGGAGTGATACTGAAAATATTCAGGGTCCAGGCACCAGGCTGATAGAAGTGACGTGGTCAAAATACACATGTCAATTGATTGGATTGTTATCAGGAGACTTGGGTACTAGTGTCAATATCTGTTCTTTATTACTCACCCACAATTTCCATTCTTCCTGCTAAAGAAACTCATGTATTTTAAAAAGTTATATAATAGATACATGGTTTTCCAAAACAATGTCTACTTAATCATAACAGGAAACAGTCCACAAAATTAAAGCTATATTACTTTAAATGTATGGCAACTTTTTAATATTGTGAAATAATAACTAAAACATCAATGATGGTGACTTCTAAAAAACACAAAAATATTTTATTTGTCATTACATATTAAACATAATAGTTTTACATAAACTGTATTATAGGAAGTAATTCAAATATAGATCTATTACAACTTTAAAAAGTACAAATAAAATCTAATTTCAAATAAAGAGACTCAGAGTTACAATGTGAAAATGTTCCAGATGTCACTCAAAAAAAATGTAATATACCTCAGACTTAGAAAATACAGGATTTCCAATCTATATGCTGTCTCTGTTTTTGAATCAAACTTTCTTGACTTTTCATCTGTCATTGTCTATAACTTTTTAAATTATCCTCAATATTTTCCTTCAGAATTTTATCATCAAACCTGACATTATATTTTAAATTTACTCTGCATTAAAACTGCTGAAATATAATTGCAAACCAGAATAATAATTATACCATCTGGGTATTAAAATAACACCAACTGTCATTTTTCCTTTGATCTATGTGCTGTTATCCATAATTGTGTTATTCAATTTCCACATACTTAGGAATTATACAACTATCTTGCTGTTATTGATCCTCTAATTTTGTTGTGGTTAGAATAGATGCACTGTTGTTGTATAGTAAGCTATTTTAATTTATAGAACCTTGCTTCATTGATCAGTTATGTTCTGCCTTGAGTGTCTCGTGTGCCATTTGAATGAGATGCGTATTCTGCTGCTGTTGAATTGAATGTTCTAAAAGTGTCAAACAGGCTAAATCGGTTGATAATTTGTGCTTAGTTTTATACTTTTACCAATTTCTTTTCTGATTGATTGTTTTAATAAAAACTGAGAGAAGTATGGGGAGATTTTCAACTATAATTGCCACTGATAGCTATTTCAGAAATTTTTTCATACATTCTGAGAATGCAGTTAAGTGCTTATACATTAGGATTATGTTTCTTAATAATTTGGCCCTTTATCATTATACATTGTTCTTTACCCCTCAACAAATGTTTTAACCCTGTCTAATATTAATAGTTACAAAAGCTTTATTTGAATTAATGTCACATAGGACAAAAGTTCCTATTATATGTTAACCTCTCTGTATATTTATATTTAATGTGTGTTTCTGAAGATACTACATAGCTTAGACTTGTTTTTCTAGTCAATCTGATAACATGTATTTTTAGTTTAAATAGTTGTCTTTTAGCTGGACTGTTTATATTTTTGATGCATTTTAAATTCAAACACATCCTCTTATTATTTTCTCAAAATTGTTTTCCTATTTTCTTTCCTCCTTATGGATTAACTTTTTCAAAAACACATCAGCAGCCCATTATGTGTGTAAGACTGACTACTTAGCTGTTCTTAAAAGTTTGACCTTATTTTTCTTTTCCTTTGGTTACAGTAGACTTTACAACATAGATCTATAATATTATCTTTTCATGAGATAAAATCTTACAAGTTTTTAAATCCCTTTTTGAAATTTCTTATTTTTTTGTCTGCGTTAACTATAAAACCAACAATAAAATCACCAAAACTCAGACAAAAAAACAAACATGGACAAATAAATGGACTACATTAAATTAAAAAAATAGTATCAAAGGAAACAATAACCTCATTAATCAGAAAAAAATAGATTCAAGTAATATATTTAACTAGGGCTTAGTATCAAAAGTAAAAAGCTACAACTCACAGCAAAAATGATAATGATAATAATGATAATAACCAAATTAAAAAATGAGCAACAGACTTAAAGGACATTTCTCCAAATAAGAAATACAAATGGCTAACAGGCTTATGAAAATAAGTGCAACATCACTAGTCATGAGGGAAATGAAAATCAAAACCAGAATGTGATATCACCTAACACTTTTGGTATGTTTGCTCCAGATGTGGAGAAATTGGACTCAAGTATAATGTTGGTGGACATGTGAAATGATGTAGCTGTTATAGAAAACAATATGGAGGTTCCTTCTAAAACTAAAAATAGAATTACCATATGATCAAGCAATTCCACTTCTGGGTTTATACTCAACATAAATGAATTTAGGACCTAAAAGATATATTTATATTCCCATGTTCATTGTAATATTATTCACAAATATCATGATATGTTAAAAAAAAACTCAACATCATCTATAGATAAATTAAGAAAATATATAGATGCAGTAATGTTGCACTTAGCATGGTAAATGAGTAGTTGGAAACTGTGACTTTAAGCAAAGAATATATAGAGAAATCAATTTTGCCACAGGCTAATTGATATAAGCAAAGATTCTGTATTCTTATTTAAAAGAAAACTCAACAGCGTATGGATTTTGTGAAATTCATAATATTGTTACACAAATGGAAAAGAGACATGACTTTGTGAAAAAGAGACTCTCTGACTTCATGTAGAAGATAGTCAAATAAATGTCTCCTTATTTTCAGAAATTTAGTTTGCAATAAACAAATTATTCCAAGACTCTTTTTACATAGTAAAATTCTAATAATTATTGAAGTATGGTAGTTTGAACAATTCCAGTAATTACAGGATGACATACATAAAATATTCTACATTTTGACTATACTGTATGGAAATATATAAGCTTGTTTTGGTGTCTGATTCATATCTGATGTGGACAAGGAGGTCTCTGCTAAACCTTCAGTAAAAAAGCTAATCTTCATATATTTAACTAGTCAACATTTTAGACTAGTAATTTTCTTTTAAAAATACATGACAGATATGTTTAAGAAATTGCCTTTGCATTAGCTGTATCGACATATTTGCACACATCAGCAACATTCTAAAATATTGTTTAATAATCTCAGTTGCCTTAATATTAGAGTTTTAAAATGTAATTATTTCATGATAAATGATATTTCAGTGCTGACTCTTTCCCTACTGCAACCTATCATTCACACCGTAGAGTTGGTGGGGTCTGGTTTTCAGCACTGTCCTCTTTCCATTTGTAATATCAAAAGACACTGGGAACATTCATGAAATAGCTCTTTAGTGTTGAAAGGAGATGATGATAAAATACTTGTTTTACCTAGATTTATTTACTAGATTCTGCTAGTGAGATTTCTATAAAATTTAGTTTCACTCTTCATATAGAATAACCGTGAGTTTTGTGCAAAATTCTAATACCCAAATGAAATTAATAGAGATTACAGAAAGTCACCTTGTTTTCAGTTGCTTTATCATGAATTTGTTTTTAATGAAACCCTTTTAATATAGTCTACCAAGTATTACTTTTTATGTAAAAGTGTTTATCAAATCTTACTTCCTTTTGCTTTCTTATTTTCATTCAAAAATTAAGAGCCTATACTGGGAAAAAAGTATCGTTAGTTTTTACTCATTGTGGGCTAAACACTCCAGCAATTTCAAAATCATAAATAATTCTAAGTCAGGATTCTTTGTTACAATAAAGAAGAAACGGAAATGGGAAAGAATTTGTATTATCAAAGTGGATATTACTTTTTAGCACATCAACTCCTCTTTATGTTTGTCACAATTACAGCTTTTTGGCTTATAATCCACAAACTAAAAATTGCTGAAATTGGCCTTGACAGGCCTAGCTAATTGGCTCCTAAGGAGCCGTTATGTTTTACCTGGCGAACAGTCCATGAAGTACACAATCATTTGTCCAAACCACGCACAGAGCTAATTATAAAGCAGCAGGAGATATCACATGGTAATAGGCCATGCACTGTTATTAGTACATGATAATTCCATACCCAAATCATCAATTATACTGCTCTTGCTACCTTGAAGAAAACGGTATTGTGCGAGAATGATTACTTGGGGACACTCTCTGAGTAGAAACCATGCTATTTTGATTGTCTTTAATGACTAATTCTTCTTATTCCCCCTAGGAGATTAGAAACCCTGTCTAGTCACCAAATTCAAAACAAAATTAAATTAAATAAAACAGAAAAGGAAACAAAGAAAAATATCTCTGTGCTCTCCCATCAGACAAAGTAGGATTCAAATGATACTTGAAAGAGACAAATGCAAATGCTTATTTTTTTCCAATTCATCATGTTCCATAACTTATTGAATCTTCTATTTTATATCTAATTTCAGGAAATATTAAAAATACTACTTTGTGTACTTATTAGACTACCACAAGCATCTCAGAAATTCCTTTACTATCATTCTTTCAGAAAGATCAATTATATTCATACATAAATGGTCTGCTTCAGCTTAGTGAATCATTTGAAATATTATTAAAAAAACGGTTAATTTATTCAAGATTAAGCTGAGGAAGTTTCTCTGCTTATCTGATTGTGTTCTTTTTGCAATTTATAATCAGGTTCACTCCAATCCCAGACTTGTTTGATTATGGTTTGGGGTCATCAACTCTGATCTGTCCTTTTCTGTAGATGAAAGCATGAAAATTCTTATAATCAGGCACCTTTTTAAAGTTGTTCTTCTTTCATTTGTTTCACTTAAAATTAATTTTAATACTTTCCACTCATTATAAATGAAACCATATATATTTCAGGACATAGATTTTATCACTAAAATGGAATCTACCTTATTTCTTACCAATTTTATTGGTGTTAGAATCAACTTCTTTAAGTACCTTAACTCAGTGCCTGAAATTCAGGTGAGAATAAAATGAAGATCAAATGAGAATTAATATATATTAGAAGGTCCATTTCTCAGATTTTGTTTATAATGAAATGAAGTGTCTAAACTCAAGATGCGACTGAATAAGAACTCTGTCATCAGAATATTCAAAATTAATCAGAAATGTAAACAAGCCAGTTATATATATATATATAATTGATTTGTAAATCATTTTACTATATAAATATGACTTCTGAAAATGTCTACTTTATTACTTCAATTATTTTTTTTTCTTGGAAATTAAAGAAAAGTTTATTTAGGAAAAAAGAGGTAAAGAGTAAAGACTCCCAGGTATATGGTACCTGGGAGGGGCAAAAAGAGCCATCTATTACTTCATTTCTCAAATAATTCAGAATTTCCAATATAAAGTGAGCATATAACATGAGACTTTAAGTTACACATATCCTTGTTTAATCAAAAGCACTAAAGAAATTTACTGTTTTGGATTCTTAAAACCATCCATGTACTAAGTACAGTTGCTTTCTATGAGTGTTTCTTTATCATAAATGCTCCTGAAGCAGATTGTTCAGCTTGAGGCCACATTATCAAGCACCTGAACACATAATTCATAACTATTAATTATGTTAGTATAAGTATTGCAAAAATTTCAGTAAAGAATAAGGAAGATTTATGGTTTATTGCCCAACCTCTATACCTACCTATGACTTATTTAAGTGGCAGCTGGAAGTTATCCAAACCTTCTAAGTTTGATTTAACACTACCTAAGAATGGGATCTCTTTTAGACCTGGGAATAAGTGGGTCCTATGTATTTAAACCAGTTAGCCCTTAGTTCTTCATGTATACTTCATTTTGATAGAAGACTTTGTGTGAATCAGCAGATGACATATGGTTGCCTCATCTTAAAATTATTTAAATTGTATATATATACTTATATGTGTATGCATACATAATTTTACAATTCAACATGCAAATATAAAATCATTGAAAAGGGGGCAAAGGGCTTGAATAGTTTATATTCCAAAAAAACATATAAATTTTCAATAGGTATATAAGAAGATACTCAATATCATTAATCACCAGGGACTTAACAAATCAAAAGCACAATGAGATACCACCTTTTACTTGTTTGAATAACTATTATAAACTACAACAAATGCTGGTGAAAATATAAACAAATCCAAACTATTGTATACTGTTTGTAGAAATAAGAAATTATGCAGCCTTTGTGCAAAACTGTATGTAGTTTCCTCAAAACATTAAAAATAGAACTCTCACGTGATCCAGAAATCCCATTCTGAGTATATATATGCAGGAATTAAAACTATCTTAAAGAGGAGCTATAATCCCACATCCATTGCATCATTATTCACAATAACTAAGGCATGCAAGCAACTTCACTGCACAACCATGTATAAATGGATAAAGAATAAGTTTCATACTCCTACAGTGAAGTATTATTCATTCTTTAAAAAGACAGAAATGTGAAACAACATGGATGAAACTGAGGACATTATGCTAAGTGAAGTAAGTCGATTAGAAGGACACATATTACATGGTTCTATATATATGCGGTAACTAAAGTAGTCTAAGTCATAGAAGCAGAGAATAGTTGTCAGGGTTTGAGGGAAAAGGGAAATGAATTGTTCTCTGAGTAGGAAATTTTAATTGTAGAAGATGAATAAATTCTACATATCTGCTGTGTAATACAGAATCTATAGTTAACAATACTCTCTTGAGTGCCAAAACATTTAAGGGAATAGATAGCATGTCAAGTATTCTTGTAAAAACAATCAAAAACAAAAATAAAGAGACATAAGTAAACTTTTAAAGCAATTGATATACTTATTGCCTTGGCTACAGTGATAGTTTCACAGTATATGCACCTGTCCAAATATAAGCTATGCACATTAAGTATTTGTAGTCAATTTGTGTAGCAAAGTAGCTCCACAGAACTCTTTTAGTAAAGAAATAATGAAAAACCTGGTTTGGTTAATGGTCCAGTTGGTGATTCCTTCTGTCCATCCATCTATCTGGTTAGAATTTGTTCTAAGTGTTATGGGAGAGGAAAGAACAAAGGACCAGGTTTTTTTTATTAAACTAAATCCACTGTTTCTTAGTTTTGTTTTTTATTTTTTTTAGTAGCCATTTATTGAGCATAGTTCTTACTGGACTTGATACCCTTTATCTTTAGATTGTTCAAATTAAGAATTATCAGTATAGTTTTTTTCATTTGTTAAGAGATAAAAACCATTTATGTTTGTTTCATTCATTAATATAGTATGGGTTACTATGTAATTAAATGATCATATTTATTGATTACAGAGTTCAGTTGTCATTTAGAAAAATTAAAAAATAACACATATTTGATCTTGAGGAATCATAATATACTTCAAGATTACTTGAAGTTCTTTTACTTGTTGACAGTGTGAGATATCTGAATTAATTACACTAAGAAGAGCTTTCATAGATTTGTCTTTACTTTGTAGCAGTAACTATAAGTTAATTCAGTGTATATATGCATACCATATATAAATATAGTTATATGTACAATTTTAGATTATAGAGCATATAAATTTAAAATAGATTTAAAATATGTAGTAATACAATAGGAAGTGATAGTTGAAAATGTGTGGCTAACAATAAAAATGTGATTTTAGCTGCTATAAAATAAAATTAAGGAAAATAATTTATACAAATTATTTAAATTCAAAATTGATAAGTAACATTCATGCATCTCAAATAATTCATTGTTTTATTAAAATCCTAAACTAAGTATGAATGAAAATGATATGTTCTTTTCCATGTAAATGAAATACATACTTTTGATGAAGTTGGGGTTTCTTGCAACTTTGGAAGTTTAATTTTCTCTAAGTTTTAAGGAATAAAGTTATAATTTTTTAAGAGTCTCAAATATAGACATGCAAGCCAAATCACTCTTATAGTTATGAATTGGTAATTATTTTATTAAACAAGATCTAAATTGTATTTAAGTATTCCTAAATTGAAATAATGCTTTAACTTCTATATAATCACTGTAAAATTATGGAAAGTATGTGATTTTGTTATAAATAGTGTGCACATTATTTTTTTCTCCTCCAGTTTCAACAAATCCAACATTATATACCTGAAAGCACAGGAAAATGAAAAGTATACATTTTCTGCATGGTTGAAATTCTGGTACCTTCTATACCCGTGTTTTTTGTTTTTTTTTGTTTTCTGTCTTATGGGATCCTCTTCCTTCATGGTGTTTCAGACCCCAGAGTCTGTTTGGAAGGATATCTAAGCTGATTTATATACTAAATTAGGATTCTAATAGTATTAGTCTCTGGTCACAACATTTTTATAGACCAGTCAATATGCAACTTATTTGTGTATATGTTTCTATTAAAAATAATATATATTTTAATTCATTAACTTTGAACTCACATCTAATAATAGTATAACTCATTCTTGAATGAAATGTATTTAACCAGATCAAAGCAGATGTATTATTCCTCTAGAAGGTACACCTTAGACTTCTTAAACTTAAGAACATTAGACTGTAATTCAACATTAACTGAGAACCATTGTAAACAATGAAATCTCTCTCTCTCTCTCTCTCTTCTCTTCTCTCTCTCTCACACACACACACAGGTTTCATAAACTACATTTTTGATAATGTGCTAGGAGTAACATTTAACTCAGATTAAACTTTCAAAATATGTATATATTTTCAGTGCACTGATTTATATGATTTGTGATAGGGTGGTAATATGAAGTATGAATTTAATTGCTTCAGAGAGCTCACTGAAAAAAAAAATCCTAAAATCAGTTATCCTCTTTTAAGTTTAAATCATATAATCGTAGCATACTTGTGCTGTTGTTGCAATAAAGAAAAGCATGCATTATAATGGTTACCTCACCTTTACAATATTCCTTCAAAATAATTCTTTGTTTTCTCCTCAAATAAGTCACTGATTTCAACTGTTATGACTAAGTGAATCCTTGAATTTATTACAAAATTATATTTAAAACAATATAAAATTTTATCAGTTTATTATATCTAATGATATTATATACATAGTTAAGATCAGCCAAAGACCCTACATGTTTCTGTTGGTATTTTATTACTTTTATTACATGGAAACATTTTTTACTTTATATATAATAATCATTTTTATTAACCTATTGTATGAACAGAGCCAAATTATTCAAATAGAACTAAAATATGTACTCTGATGTCTATTAACACATCAGTTTTAGATATCACTCCTTAACTTTATATGAGAGATATGTAAGTTTTAATGTTAGATGTGACTTTTCAATGAGGATCCTTTGAAATTCTGTATGAATTTGAATACATTCCTTTGTTTTCCACCTCTCATTAGCTATAGAGATTCTCAATCCTATCCTATTTGTATTCATTTTATAGCATCTGTACATCACTTTGAATTTGTCTTTGTAAAAGTATGCTTTGACATTTTACGATAATTCACTATAATATAGTTACTATCCAAAATATAGGAATTCCTACAACTTGATAGAAAAACTAATCAAACAAACAACAACCAAAAAAAATTTATTAAAACTAAGTTTTTGGTTTTTTTTTAAGATTTATTATGTATACAAGAACCAGGGCCAGAGGCACGGAAGGTGAAAGGATACACCAAAGATTGAGTGGAGAACAGAACAGGCAGACTGACTGAAATATACTGCTGAGGGGAGCAGTGGGTGAGATAGGAGTGGTCTGCTGTGCCATGTGGGTCAGCTCCCTAGTCAGGGATCAAACTCGTGCTTCTGTGCAGCGAATGCTGCACAGCGCAGTGCTCAACCTGCTGCGCCACCAGGGAGGCCCCCAAAACTAAGGGTTTTAATCCTTGGTGTTGGATGTATTGTGGTAATCTAATTTAGCTCTAATGTAGTGTTGCAAACCAGTGTTGTCTCAATTTAAAAAAAATGGGATATTTTTGCATGTAAAAAATGGCTCTTCATATATTTCACAGTTCACATGATAAGAAAGATGGATTTGGTGATTAAAAACTTCAATATTTGTCTCCCTGAAGTCCTTGAATACTTATAGATGCAATACAGTCTTATCAGAGGAAATATAAAAATAAGTGTTCCGATTTGTCATCATTTCAAAGTATGTTTTAAACTTCAATGGTTATACTTTAAGAATAATATAGCATCCAGTTTAAGTTATGATGAAAGGGAATAAATGTTCTACTTCCTCTCCCCCAAGCAATTGAGGGAGATTATAACTACTTTTTTGCAAGTGATTAAGAAAAGCAAAATGAGTCACAAAAGCTGTAAGTTGAACAGAACTGAAATGGTAAATTATTTCTGAGCAGATGTTTAAAGGAAATGAAACTAATACTTAAAAGGAAAGATATGGAATAATCTTCGAGTGACCTTTCCAGTAGTCCTCATTTCACAGGCACAAATTGCCAAATCCCTGCCTGTGGAAGATAGTTACTTTGTGTGAAGACATTTAAACAATCCTAACTAATTTAATTTTAACTATTTAAGACATTTCTGTAACCAGGCATTTTGTAATTATAATAGCAACAAAACTATCAACTCCACATAGTACTTATTGAAACCTAGTCCCTTAAAAGTCTTTCTATAAATAGAACTGATGTATTTAAAAATGATGGTATCTCTATTTTGTGTATGAAAGAACAGTTCTAAATGGAGTGATGGTTTCAGTTCACCATGATTTTGCATATCACTGAATCATTCCTGAGAACAGAATTCAATTTTCAGCTCTGTTTTTCCCAACACCAAAATTGTCCAGAGCACTATGCTGATTTATTTTGTTAGGATAACTCTGGTTTGTTTTGTTATTTGTTTGGGAGGAGACTATTGTCAATAGAAATGTGAACTTCAATACAGGTGAATCTGTTTTTACATGGCAGTGAAGATTTAGTGTTACAAATGAAATTATTTTGCTAGTAGGCTGAGCTGAGATGGTGACAGTACCCTGCATTACCCAGTTGGGTCTAATATAATCGCCAGGGTCCTAATAATTGGAAGAAGAAGACAACAAAGAAAACAGCAGAGAGATGACATTGTGAAAAATAACCAACGCACTGCTTTTGTAGGTAGAGAAATGGGGCCATGAACCAAGGATTGTGGGAAGCATCTTGAAAATAGAAACATGTAGGAAATGGAGTTTTCCTGGAGTCTTCAGAGGAAGCACAGCCCTGTCTGCTGAATCCTTGACTCTAATGTTTGAGACTCTTTTTGGACTTCCGATCCACAGAATTGTAAGTTAGTAACTTCTGTTATTCTAAGCTATTAAATTAGTGATTGTCTTTTTTTTTTTTCTTTTTTCAACAGGAATAGAAAACCATTACTACTATAAGGAAAGCAAAACTTTACCTCTGTTCATCTTAGGTTATTAACTAGGACACTGAAAAAATGATGGGTAACAGAGGAAAATAGGAACACCTGCAGGAGGACCCTAAACAGAAAGCAATTCAAAGTAACATATACTTTCAGCTTATCTAAACTTTTCAACAGAGTGAAATATTTGTAGATAGATAACAGGACAAAAGAAAGCCGTTTTAGGCTGCAGACAGTGGCAAACTATGGGGAAGTAAATATATTGGTCAGAGTTAATGGAATTAGGTTTACTTAAAGATTCCTCTGATGCCATTTCTAGACTGGTAAGAGTCTATCTCCAGTTGAAGGGCAATTTACATCTGGCCTTTAGAGAAAAAATGACATTTTTCTCTAAATAGCTTTCTTGAAATAGCTTTTTCTGCATTTTCTGCCTTTTAATTGTCATTTCAAAATAATTTTTCATGTCAACGAAGCATATTCTGGTTTCCTTAAGTACTATATGTTAGGATCTTTGCCAGGTGTAGTGACATGCTATTAAACAAGAATGAAAAGGCACCTTCTCTTGTAGAGACATGAATTTTAGAAATTTCTAAAGGAAACAAACAAAATTAAGCTGATAATATATCCAAATGTGTGAACAGGTTGTTGAGAAGGAGTTACTGTGGTTTAGATAGTTTTAGACTCTCTCAAAAGTCAACACATAAAATTTGTAGGAGTCAACAATTTGCAGGAAATTGTAAATATTATTTCCAGGAAAAAAAACACTGCACTCAGAGGTTTTGAAGAGTAGGGGAACTTGATACTAGGATTATGTCATTTTGATAAGAAAGTGTTTGTCAAGGGTGTAAATGTTGATTTCAAAAATAAGTTGAAAGTAAATACACAGAACCCATAGGTCACAGTAGATAATTTAGACATTATAGAAAGTAAAGTGGAAACCATCAAATGATTGAAGATCAGAAGTGACATTATCAAAGATAAATATTTTAAAGATGATTCACCACAGATGTGTATTAATGAATAAAAGGAGCTTGGAGAGGAGTATGGTAGCTTTGGGTGCTTTCACTGCAGCAAAATAGTGTTATACAAATATGAGGCAGGGTAAGGAGAATCATTAATGAAATGGATGGGATGATTTATAAATGACAATTTGGATTCTAAATTAACTGGACAGATGCCAAAATGGACAGATACTAAAATGGAAGAAATCTGTTAAGTGACAATTTTGGGGACAAAATTTGGAATTCCATTTTAATAGGTTAAAACATACTAGGGGTAATGTTGATGAAAATATTAAGCAATTTATGTGAAAAACATATATGCCAGAGAATGAAGTATGTCTATATACATACAAATATACACACACAATGCACATGTATATATATCTGTTTATGAAATTTAGTGAATTATGCCACTTTATTTTATTTGGGACATTTAAAAGAAAAAAAGTATTTAGCTGTGTTATTGATATTAAGTTTATTGTTAAATAATTGAGTTTCTTAGTAACAGATTTGAGTTTATAGTTAATGAGTTGTAATATGGTAACTAAAATGGGCCATATACATATGCACACAATTATGCAGAAATACATAGAACTTTAATTACAAGTTGTAAGTTTTGTAATTATAGATAAATAGCTCTGGAATTTGTTAAAAGTAAACCAAAAAACCAGTAAGTTTGATAGAATGGTTTTTATTTTTAAGATATTTTATAAATTCATATTTTAAATGAAAAAATTGAAGAAAATATGAATCTAAGTTTTATAACAACTAGGATGTAAATATTCATTATTATGCTCCCTATCAAAAAAAAAAAAAGAAGAAAGCACTAATTTTTAAGTGCTTGGAATTCTCAAAAGCATTTGTTTCCTGTCAAATTTCCTGCTGTGGGCATGTGGCATATGGTGTTAATCAAATTTCTTCAAGACAAAATTAAAAATATTTATGACTTCTGATTATAATTTTACTAGTGTGAAGCATCAACCTGGAATTTGACCAGCAAAGGAGTTGTCTGTAAAACCACAGGTTGCATGTTATGACACAGAAATTGTCACAGAAAGGGAAGGCAAACAGAATTTCATGCCAGGAATTTTTGATAAGACATTGGACAAAGTACAAATGTGAAATTAGGTGGGAGGAAAATTCCAAAACTTTAAGATGATTTAACCTAAGATAGATCTTGGGAGAGTCATTTTTTGTCATAATAAGAGAATAAAATGAAAGTATAAGTCTTTATAGAGAAACAGTGGTATCCAAGATTTCATTTTCTAAGATAGAGAGTCTGGTACTCCCCATCAGTGAAAATAGGAAAAAGTGAGATTACTGGCTGAATGCAGGATGGACTTTCCTGTTTGAGCAGTAGGTGAAGATACTTTCTGAGTCTGGTCTGAACTGAAGACAGACAGTAGCTGTTTGATTTTGTGGGAAGAAGGAAGCAGACACCTGTGGAAATGGAAACAAACACTTATAATTGGCTTTTAAAGTAGTCTTAATTTGTCAATCTACTTTCTGAATTGCATAATCATCTCTCTAGAAGGAAGTGATTTATGACAGAAGACAGTGCATTTAACCTAGCAAAATGGAATAAAAGTTCCAATAGTTTTTCATTATGTGCAGGCTAAAATTTATACCCCTAATTCAGTTTTGTTCATGATCCCTTCCCAGTGGAAACAGACCCTGCTGTTATCTTTTCCAGGAGTTTTATAGCTGTCAATTAATTGCAAAACCATGTGTATTCTTAATCAAGTTTGACATCTTCATTCTCTTTTCTAACTACCTGAACATTGGTCATTTTAATAAACATTTTAAATTGAAGTACATAACCTTCATACAAGAAAATCACACTAATGATAAATGAGATCAATGAATCATCTCAAAGCAAACATATAATTATAAACACAATTCAGATCAAGAAAAAGAACAACTGCATACCACAAAGGCCTCCTTTACAAACCCTGCCTCCTCTCTGTGCCCTGTCTCCTTCCTGATAGAGGAAGAACTAGATTCTAATACACCACTACCAGTTTTGAGCTATATATAAGTGGGATAAAAGAATATGAATTATTTTGCATTGTCTCATACAATATCTTAACAGAAAATCTTCTCCATTGAGAATGATATTAGCTGTGAACTTACTGGTTTTTATTATGTTAAAGTATGTTCCATCTATTTCATTCTATAGACTTTTTTCACATAATGGATATTCAAACTTATCATATGATTGTCATCATTGGTTGATAATAATATTATTTTTATATTCCCTTAATGTGGTTAGGTATACTGACTGAATTTCAAACATTGACCTTCTATGTGTACTTGGAATAAATCCCACTTAGTCATGGTGTATGATCTTTTAAATGCGTTGTTGGATTCAATTGTCTAACATTTTGTTGAGGATTTTTATATCTATATTCATTAGGGAAAATGGGTTGCAATTCTCTTTTTCTGAGGTGACTTTGTTTGGTCCTGATGTGAGGGTGATTTTGGCTTCATAAAATGTGTTTGGAAGTATTAGCTCAGTTTTTGGAAGAGTTTGAGAAGGATAGGTGCCATATTTTTTGGGGGTGGTAATTGTCAGTAATGCTGCTAATAATATTTGTGTCCATCAAAAAATGTATTATATATTTATACTCTGATGCAAACTGAAAGACCACAGATTCACAATTTTAAGGGATGGTGTTTCTGACTGGAATTCATAAAATCAACATGACATGGATATCAGAAAGGGGTGATGGGTTAGAATTTCTCCTAAAGGCAATGCACACATAGACACACAGATACCTCTTCACAGTGGGAAGAGTGTGAGTTAAAAATGTCATTAAAGCAGAGGCCCCAGATCCTGTAGATCTGTTGTCTATGATAATGAGTGTGAATTTCAATGGGATATTTTACAATATAACTTTAATCTATTTATTGAACTCTGATTGGCATACAAAAAGCTGTAGAAAAAATTTTAAGTCCTAGCAAAGGATATTGATGGGTTCTTCTGTGTAGTTGTAGTGGAGATAAATGGTAGAGTGCACTGATTTGTGAGGCATCATGAATGCATTATTTGGCAGGGAATCTATTAAAGAAAAGAGGCATTAGAAAGAACTCTAGATAGATGTAGTCCTAATTCCCAAAGACTGAAGGATTTTCAAAATTGGTGATGGGTAAAATATGATTACAAAAGAATAATAATTTTAACATGCAATGCATTTTATTAGATTTTCTTTCAGTCTTTTTGACCTTTAAAAATAATGCTTTCTCATTCAGAATCATTATTAATCTAGAAGACAGATTGTAACTTAAATCAAAAAAAGTGATAAGGGGCCTCCATGGTGGTGCAGGGGTTAAGTCACAGCACTGTGAAGCTGTCCACAGCCACTGCAGCACAAATTTGATCCCTGGCCAGGAAGGTGACCCAGATGGAGCAGTGAACCTCTCCTGTCTCCCTGCTTTTCCCCTCAGCAGTGTATTTCTCTCAGTCGGCCTGTTCTGCTCCCCAGTCCATCTCTGGTGAATCCTCTCACCTTCCCCCCACACCTCTGTCCTGTACCCTAGTTTGTGGATACATGAATAAATAAATACATCTTTTTTTAAAAGTGTATGAGAAAGAACTCTACATATACTGACCACTTGTTAAATATTGAGGTGTTAGATACTTATAAATACACTTTTTGAGTCTACAATGTAGCTAATAATGAGGGACAGTAACAGGCTACTGTTAAAAGATGTGGTGAGTTAGAATGTCTAGTTTTTTGGTATGTAAATGATAGGAACTTCACTTATCTCCCTAAGCTTCATTCCCTGGAACATGATGGCACTCTTCTGTAGTAACATTGAAATATATAAGTATATAAGAATATTAAAACAAAGAGACCTGACAATTATTTCAGATTAACAGCCATGGGGAAAGGACTTGGTGTTAAACCAAACCATAATATATATATTATATATAAACCATATATATATATAAACCATAATATATATATTATATATATAAATGGAACATAATCTTTTCAGGGGTATAATAGCTATTATAATATGTTTTATATTAAAGGTAAAATCACAATTAAAATACTCTGATCTTTTTCCTTTAGAACTGGTGTTAAACCAAACCATAATATATATATATATATATATATAATATATATATATTATATATATAAATGGGCCATAATCTTTTCAGGGGTATAATATCTATTATAATATGTTTTATATTAAAGGTAAAATCACAATTAAAATACTCTGATCTTTTTCCTTTAGAACTGAATCAGCTGCCAGTATGTAAGTTAAAGGAACAGATGTCCAGTCTAGGACATTTTCCAATTTCCAATAATGAGGCATTTTACAAAAACTTTATATCGATGGTTTTTAAATGGTCAGCAATAATGTGAAAATTTACTTGACCTAAATATATATCCAAAATATAATAATATGTTAACTTTGCGGTACTCCCTACATTAAGATATGAGATTATAGCAGCATAAAGGAGACACTCTTGAAGTGCAATTGAAATTAAATGCCATTAAATATAATCACTATGCTTTTGGTTTTCATTTTACTACTTTTTATGAGCATGGTATTTTATTATTGACTTACTATGTTTACACATTTTCTATTTTCTTCAAGAATAGACCATATATTTTATTTGATAGCTTATATATACATTTGAGGAAAATGACATTTTCACCATATATTGCTAGCAATAATTATAAATTGATGATATGTAAACTTCATCTTTGTTCAAGAAATAGCTTTCTAGTGTCATTTGACCTTATTTATCTTGCATTTGGTAAAAGTATAATTAAAATAATAAAATAAAATAAAAAATAATTTCATGCCATAATAGAAATATCAGTTTTTATTTTAACTAATACTAGAATTTTACGATTAGTTTACTGAGCAGCACTCCTGATTTAATTATTGCTAAAGATTAAACTTCCATGTTTAAAAATAGGAAATAATTTCATTTCTCATATAACCATATTTATGAGGCATAGCTCGGTGTGTGTGTGTGTGTGTGTGTGTGTGTGTGTGTGTGTGGCTTTAGGACTTACAAATCACTCATGCATTGTGGAGTAAGATTTTGATATATTAATGAAAGAAATTTTCATTCTTGTTGTTTATTTTTGTTCTATGCCACTCCCAATTCCCAACCTGGACCTTTTAGATCTTGGTTTTCATGGTTTAAGTAAGTAAACTTTGAATGAAAGAAGTTCTTGGCCTTTAATATTCCAGTTAAGAATCTGAAAGGTTAAGAATCTGGATATATCCCCTGAGCCCTCAGAAAGTCTTTTATTTCCTTCTCAGTAAAAGATTTTTAAAAAGAAAAATGCTATTGTCTTTAAGACAAGACAAAGAAGACCAGTAGGATATCAGAATAGTTGGATGCTGGAACTGGTCTTAGAAGGAGACCTGCCTTCTCCTTCTTTTCTCCAAGGTGAACTCCTAAAAGTCAGGTTGAAGCAGGAACAAGGAACAATTAGAAGGCCAGCTATTTGGGAAATCTGCTGAACAAGGTTATGGCTCCCTCATTTTTCAAGCAATACTCAAGAAAATAGGTGAATCTTGCAGAGAAGAAAGAGTCCAAGGTAGTGAATACATAACGTGAGTTATATGCAGTGGTTATGTGAAATGTAGGACCAGTGAGGGAAAAAAAATAATATTTCCTTTTGGCAAAGAGAGTATGGTGCTTAGAGACAGGAAAATGGAGAGAATTTATAGTCAGAACAATCACAATGTAGCAGTGACTGCTGGGATTAAAGAAATGAGGAGATTATTTGGGAAAGGCAGTGTCTTCTAATCTGATGACAGCATGATGAAGCAGATAGGAAGATGGGCAACTCAGTGGATAAAAATGTGGATGAATAACAAAGACAAAAGACCAGATGCCCCTTCTCTCTTCTTTACTGAGGCATTTCAAGAGCACTCATGGAACACCTTCTAAGATATATTTAAGAAAATAACTTGACAAAAGAAAAATAACTTGAATAGAATGAGTTAAATTTGAATGTATAACTTTTATTTTCTCCTATTTTCAACCAGATAGAAGTATAGCATATAATTAAAATTAATTTTTCTCCTTAATATATCCAAATTCATTACTGGGAGGATGTTACCTTCCAACTCACAATAAACATTTAAATGAGGAATAGAGAAGTTAAGTGATTATAGTTATAAACTCAGGCATTGATACAGGTGATGTTTTAAGTCCAGGTTTTCTTTTTACTGTAAATTGAGGGTGAGATTCAGTAGTGCAATAAATGTCCTCCATGATGGAGCTAAACAGTGATCCAGAATGATCAAGTGCAGCATCGAGAGAAATGAACTCTAAGATTCTGAAATTTCAACTGCCAAGAAAAACTCATTGATAGAATTTGTTTTTTTTCTGACAGTGACATATAGCTTGTAATTTGTATCCCTTTCCATTCATCCAAAGTTGTCAGATACTATAAGTTGTTAACTGTGTTACACACTCTAAAAATGAATTGCTTACTTCTATTTTAAGCATAGAAAATGAAGTATCACTTTAAAGTTACTGAATACATAATTTATATCTGTATTTCGATTTATGTACAATTACTAAGGCAGTTTATAAAGCAAGGTAGATCTAGCTTCTCATGATTTTATTCTATTCAATTAAGCATCATTTCTTTTAATCACTCCACATTTAAGGAAGATAAGCTTTAGAATCTTATACTTTTCTATCTGCTTACATATACATTAAAGTTTAAACTTGGAGGTCATAAAAATATGGAGAAAAAAAGAGTTTAGTTTCATTAATTTTAGTAATTTGTGCTCTGAGAAAAAAAAGGATCTGCATATTAAGAGTCAAATGTTAAACAACAAAAATTTGTAAATATGTCTATGTAGTTGAATTTTAAAACACTAAAATCTTTACACAAGATTAAAATGTTTTATTTCCATCACAGAAATAATAGAGCAAATGGCATGTATCTTATATAATTTATTGTTTCTTTTGGCTTGTTCCAAGATGATGCAATCACTTACAAAGGATATTTTTGGTTAGAATGTGAGGACCCCAAGGACTTGAATGGGGAAAAATTACATTTTTTATCACTCTATCATTGAAATTTAACATTTCTTTCAATTATGACCTTGGTCTCAAACCACTTTAGTAAGTGTGATACCTATAACATTTTCCTATATGGATATTTACATATCATATTATATTGCATATTTCCTTAAAAATCATTTTTGATCATCACTCCTTTGACATCATGGTATTTTACTACCATGGAACTATATCATGTTATAAAGTTATTTAATATAGATGTACATAAATTCAAAGATTATAAAGCAGTTAATATCTATATATTTAAAAAAAAGTAGAAACTCTTCTTAGGAGAGATATTTGGGGACAGGAGCAGGAGAAGGGAGAATGAGGAGGAGGAAGAAAGAGTATGCAGGAGGCAGATAGTAATTAGAAAGTAATTGTAATAGAGAGGAAGATGGAACTACTGACTTTTTGCCTTTGTTTTCCTTACCTCACTTTATACCTGGCAAGAAGAATACCAATGAATAATAATATGCGTCTGAAATATTATAGGGGCATCCCTCCCCTTTGACCCTCACAAGAAAACTGTTTAAATGAAAAGCATAATTTCAAGCATAGACTTTCATAGTATAGTGTTTAATAAATAAATTACTATCCACTATTATTTTAGAATTTTAGATCTTTTATTAAAATTTTGTAAGTATTATCTTCATTGTAAAATATTAAACCTGTCCACATATTTTTATATGTGCTACTAAGACATATTTGATTTCATCTAGATTTCCTATGTCATCATTATAGGAATAATTTTAGCCTTCTTAATCAAAATAATCAATACAGTCATTTTATTTTTAAGGTAGCTATTTTGTGAATATATTGAGTGTGAAATCATAAACATTTGTCTGAGAGTATACTCTGACTATGAGTCAGCAAGACATGGCATAGCTATACAGAGAGCCCATTATGTGCCTTTGTGATCAAACTCTGATGCTCACCAACAGCTGAAGTGTGTTTGTGGATGTATTTTTCTCTAGCTAAAAACTACTGTACATTTTTGTTTCTTTTTCTCTCGCCTTGCACTGACCAATTTCCATAATTTTTGTGTGGAGTTATTTTTTGTAAGCATAATGTTTTCTTTGTGACTCATTCTTCTCTATCAGAAAATAAGCTCAAGTATGGAACTTGATCTCTGTGTGAATGCAGTTTTTCTTGAATTTCACTCTATGTATTTGGATAGCTATGGATCCAGCTTCTGATTCAATCATAGAGTTTAAAAAAGAAGTTAAGAATGTTATGACATTACATAACAATAAAAATTTATAAAAGTCTGCATTTGAAAATTAGTAAACTATAGATATATTGGAAGGAGGGTAAAGTAATAAACATTTATTTTATGATTATAATGCTTAGTTATTCTAATTTTTATTATAAGAATGTTATATTAATGTACCCTGAAAAAGACTTATGTATGTGGATTGTGTGTAGGTGAAGAAAATGATAAACACAGAAACATTACTTAGCTAAAAAGTGTATTTACTGAGAATTGTATATAAAATTTAAGTAGGGGATATTTTAAATCTCACAGATATCAAATCAAGGGGAAAAAAAAAAGAGAGAAGACTCCTTAAAATAAATCAACCAAAAGGAGGACTAACCAAATAAAGATATTGACAATATGTTAATATTTGTTGTTAATTGTTAAATATAATTTATAAGAATTTAAATAAATTATAAAAATGTATAAGAAATTATGTTTCCATATAATAAACTACTGTATTTAACAAAATGTGTTTTTTTTGGTAAGTTTATGAATTATGCACCAAAGTCTGAAATCAATGGTGATTATCTCTGCTTGAGTATTTCTAATGCTACCATGTAAAACCATTTATTCATGTTTGACTTTCCCATCAAAATCAAAAAGGAGTTTTTTCCTTTTTTACCAAATTACTTGCCTCAATTGCTTAAATAATTTTTTGCTTTCCTCATATATATCTACCTGTAAATTTCTCCAACTTTTATTTTTTTACTGTGATTTTTAGTATTTCTCTGAGATAATTTTCATATACTTTATGAAATTCTAGTTTCGGCCACCCTTTGCAGTTTTCCTTTGCAATTGATTTACACTGGTTATTTAGTGCAAATCCCACAGTTAGCAAAAAACTGGTTTGCAAACACACTGATGTTAGAGATAAGAAATAGAATCTGGGCTTAAAACAGAAACTCTTTGGAATGGATTAATTTAATAAGTTGCCACCTAATGATAATTACTTTTCATGATTCATTTTCCATCAATACACAGTAAGAACTTGAATAAAGAACCCTGTATAGTTAAAATGCCTATAGTTGGAGAAAATAAGAAATTGGTAGGCTGAGGCAAGACAGGTTAGGACATTCCAGACTGGAGAAATATTTAAAAGACATGATAGTATAATATGTTTTTGAGACAAATTATATTAATGCTCTTACATAAAGGTTATTAAAAAGAATGTGATTTTATCATAAAGGAAATAGCCTTTTTTTTTTTTTTTCAGTTGGAAATGACCTGGCAGCAAGATGAATTGACCTGAAAGGGGGCGGGGGGTGGAGTGGGGTGGTGGAAGGCAGAAACTGAATGGAGGTTGAGACTGGTTAGAAAGTTATATCAATTAAGGATGGATGTCTATTAGTTAGGGTTCCTGGACATAGAATATTAACCATTACAGTTCAAGATAAAGACAACAAGATTAATCTACTATATAAAAAAGATGCAGAATAAGCAGGGCTTATTTATTGAATATATATCAAAAATAAAAATTAAGTAAAAGTTAAAATCATAGGGCAAAGTTAAAGCAAATAAGTTACTGATTTGGGAGAATAAAAGATGATGAAGGCAGAAGGTAAAAAAAAAATCAAGACAAGAATAGAAAGAACAGATTTAGGGTAGGCATATGTAGAATCTAAAGTGTCTGTGGCAAATATAGATGAGGCAATTCAACGGAAAAATGGGCATATGAGTCTGAAGCACTTTTGTAAAACTTGTGTGGGATTAATGTTTGCTGGTCCTCATCAGACAATGTGATTGGAAATGAAGGCAAGGAAGAAAATACCTAAAAGACTGAAAATTACATTATTCTAAAGTGAGTTGAAGTGAATATATGTACAAAACTTAATAAAAATGAAGTAAAATAATATTTAAAAGTTAATGAGATTCTGTTTTTATATAGAATATCCAGATGGAGATAATCTGAAAAGATAGTTATAGAGCCAAAAATTTTGTCTGCAAAATATGTCAATCTAAGCTGGAGCTAGAGATCAGTTAAAATTGGATATATAAAACAGTAATCGAAGCAATGAGGTGAAATAAATTTCTTAGACAAATTGAATAGGAAAATGGAAGGGTAGAATGTTAAAAAGGAAAATGGAAGGAATGTCAACTAAAGAATAATTCTAATAATAGATCTAGAAGAAAAACATAAAAACAAAGTAGGATCAGTAAAATATGTTTGCAAAGAGGAGTAAGGCTGTAAAAAGCAACATAAAACACATTGTAGATTTTCCTGTTTTAAAAAAAAAAAAGGTTCCTAAAAGAATGATGAATCATGAATTCAATAATGACTTCATTATGAAGATGTTAAGTGACATGAGAAAGACCTCCGTTCCAAGTGTGAGTACAGGTAATGAAATGTGGCCTTATACTTCATGGAAAGCTATTGTAGAATGCAGAGATATAGGAGAATTTGTTGTCTTTTTTAAGAAAGGTCTGATCATATGTCTACATTGTCTTAAACATCTAAACAAAACCTATTGCCCTAAAGTATATACAGTGTTGTAAACCAAAATTACCTCAGTTTAAAAAAGAAATGTAATGTGGTATTGAACAGCTAAAAGGAAATCAATTCAATATATTGAAAAGGGTTTAAAATGGGATCGGTATGTACTGGATTAGGAAAAACAGTGGAGAGATTGGATATAAACAGAAAAAAAGCTCTGGGAAGAATTCACCCACATGTATGTATCTTTGATTGTGTATTTAGAGAATTTGTGTGTGTGTGTGTGTGTGTATAAATGAAACTGTTGTTGCTGTTGAATGACTTTGCATTTCTTGACATAAGTAGATGTTTACACAGGGAAGTGCTAACACCAGTAGAAGAATGAGATCACAACATCATGGAAATGAAGGGGTCAGTGACTAAGAGAGTGTCAAATGCTCTACACAGATTAGAAATTATGTTTCTGAAGTCATCTATCTATCCTTAAGTCTCTTATAGCTAACTTACGGAGTACAGAGTTGAAAAGGCAGACTGTAGACCAATTAAACTTTAGAATTTTCATGGATAATTTTGTCCCTTTTTGTTAACTGAATGTATAATAAATGCCTAGTTTGACAACATATACCTGTTGTAAATAAATTAATTCAGTAAAGGTTCTATCCATAGAGGGTTGCCTTAAATGGGAAATCAGTTTTTGTTTTCATTCTTCTAAGACTCGGCCTTTAGAGCAGAGCAGACATTGACACCAAAAAAATAAAATAAAAAAAAAAAGTAAATCCAAGATAATAGGTCAAACTGTGCTTGCTATGCTCTCAGTGGGAATCTATCAGAAAGACTGCTTCAAATTTGCTACCTAAAAACACTTGGGTTATAGAGTATAGAAATTATCCCCAGGGGGAAATTCTTGTTGTCTTTTTATTGTTGTTGCCTATACCCCAGAAGTAGAATAGAAACATAGAAGAGTCCAAAAGCAGTTTTCTGAAAACTGGGCCTCCTTCTGAGGGCTTGGTCATTATAATAAATACCATTTTCTGTACAGAAAAATAGAAATGTCCTGGACTCACTATAGCTGATTCCAAGAGTGCAAATACCAAAGCTAAAACTCAAGATCACCAAACTATGCCCCCAATCACACATCCAGAAGCACACACACTAAAACACACACACACACAAGTGTTGCAGTTAGAGAAAACATCCAATTTTTCTGATGGGATAATCTCCCATCTATTTTGATCAGGGAAGCTGTTATGCTTCTCCATCAATAAATCTTTGAAATTTCCCTTCTATGACCAAAGCAATAGATTTCCCAGAAGATGCCTGGGTGAATTTATTTGCAATTACTGTCAAATGCTTCTCAAAACTGACTAACCATCTGAATCTAATGCATTTGCACACCACTGACAAATATGGTGACAGTCATTGTGGCCACCAGCACCACATGATAACACTTAAACACATCACCCCAAACATTATGTGTTCCCTTCTCCATGACAACAGTTCTGTCTGGCAAGAATTTTTTTCTGGCCCTGCCTTCAGTGTAAGTTTTCTATCATTCCTAGAACAGTGCTCTAAAACTAATGTTCAGCTTCTGAACATCAATATGACCCAACTTTTATTTCCAGTTCATATTGATCTGGTTGTCTGACACCTGTACTATATTGGGAGTTATGTATTTAGTTTAAATGAGATATTTAGATTTATTTACTTGTACCTCAACTACATATATTCAACCTTTAATTTGAATATTTCATATAAACCCAAGCTGAATTTTATCTTAAATCACAAACAAGTTATTTCACACAAGTAAATCTTAATTTTAATGTGCTATTCAAGGACATTTTTTCAATAGCTTTTTGCTTGTTTGTTTGATTATGTTTTACATCCTCTAACACACTTTAATCCTACCCAACATCATTTATTCAGTTATTTAGAGCCTCCAATATTGGTAGACGCTGTGTATGCTTTAGTCTCTGACAAAATATTACACTTTTATCATCTAACTTTATATCACCTCTATTTTAAGCCAATCATCTGTCTTACCCATATGTAAGGTGCTTCTAAAGAAAAAAAAATCCCATAAATTGGAATCCAACTATTACTTAAATTGTTCATTATCAGTCTCAACTAGGTTCTAAACTTTCTGAAAACAGCAGAATGGTGAAATTTGTGGGTGACTTAAAGTAAAATGTTGAATGTCATCTGCCACAAGAGTTTTGGCCAAAGCAAAGTTAGAAGATTTATCGGAAGACTTGACCTTCGCACATGGCTATTGTGGAGACCCTGCATGTACCCCCGCAGTGGATACATATCTATAGATCTAAAACCACTGAAGAAATAAGTCAGAAGAAAAACAAATGCCAGGTGATTTCATTCCTATGTGGAATACAAACAACAAAGCAGAGCAATTGAAGAAAACAAACCCTTTTAATATGATTGCAGAACTGTGGCTACCAAAGGGGAAGGTGGAAGGAGAGAGTAGGATGGAAAATAATGGAAGATGATTGAATATTTGGTGCTAGGCATCTAGCATGGTGTGATATATACATTTATAAACTTGTTTCAGCCACTTAAAGATAAATAATATTGATGTTTTTTTAAAGCTGATCTTGTAGCTATTAGCTCTTTGAATTCTCTTTGAATTCTCTTCTTTCTTTAATAAAGAAATACATTACTTATCTGGCTGTAGTAGGAAAACAAAGACTTTTTTTTTCCCCCAAATAATGACTGATTATCTCTCCTCTGTTAAAACTCTTGTTATTGTTTTTCTTTCTCTATATCATTGACTGAGAACATTTAGTAGGATGGTATTAGGACCTGAAGGCATTGGCTAGAACAAAGTATTCATGATAATGGCAATCCTGCTTCATTCTTAAATTTAAAGAGAATATATTTTAAGGATCTTAAGATAAGGAACAATACTGAATTATCTAATAATAGCTCAAGATGGATTTAAGGAAATCAGGGAAATTTAACTACAGAAGAGAAAAAGATGATGCAATGGTGAAAGCATAGATTGGGGAAATAGATTTTGATGTAGGAGAGGACTACATGTCACAAAATACAGTAGCTAGAAGCTGAAAAATTCATGGGGATGGATTATTCTCTTAGAGTCTCCAGAAGGAAACAGCTCAGTTGACACATTGAATTTAGCTCAGTGATACTAATTCTAGATTTCTATTGTCCAAAGATATGACAATATATCTATGCTAATTGTAAAGGCAATTTATTTATAACAATTGGCTATAGCAGCAATAGCAGATGGGCAACAGGCATATGAAAACATGTTCATCATCACTTATCAGGAAAATCTAAATCAAACCTACAATTATAAACCATCTTGCACCTCTAGAATGGCCACATTAAAACAAACAAAAAAACAGAGATAAGTGCTGATGAGGGTGTGGAGAAAGAGGAAGCTTCTTACACTCTTGGCGGGACAGTAAACTGGTGCAGCCACAGTTTCTCAAAAGACTAAAAATGAATCATCCATACAACCCAGCAATGATACTCCTAGGTATCTACCCAAAGAAACACAAACACTAATTTGAAAGGAAACCTGAACTCCTGTGTTTATACAATAGCCAATAGCCAACTTATGGAAAAAACCTCAATGCCCCAGAATAGATGAGTATATGAAGATATGGAATACATGTACAATTGAATATTACCCAGTGTTCAAAACAGAGAAACTCATGTCACTTGCAGCAACATGGATGGAAATGGAAGGGATTACACTAAGTGAAACAAGCCAGAAGGAGAAAGAAAGATAAATAAAAGATGGTTTCATTTATGTGTGAAATATAGAGAAATCAAACAAAGGAATAGACAAAGACAAACTTTAAAAGTTACCCTTGGAAGCTGATGGTAGATCTGAGGCATCTGGGCTGGGGGAGGAGGGGGCGGAGAGTAGAAAACGGGAAGTGGACTATAGTAGGTAATTATTAGGGGAGAAATCCTATACTATGAAACAACAAAAATGTAAAGTAGTGTCACTTTGTTAATATAAAATAATTGGTAAAATAAATAATAAATAATTCTGTAACAAAATAGTTCAAGAAAAGAAAGAGAGAGAGAGAGGAATAATGATCAGGCACATGTTTGTACAAAATTGCAGATATGTTGTGTTTAAGAGAACAGACTAAAATTTAATTTAGCAAGTCCAAATGGATCAATGAAAAAAGAAAACCCCCATTTCCATTAGTTGAACTGATAAAAGCTAATGGCAAACTGAGTAAGTCAAAAAGTAACCCCTGAGGTGAGGATAGGAAGTCACAAGTGCACTTTATTTTCCGGATCATTTATCTGAAAAGCCATTATATGAATTTTAGGGTTAAAGGAGATAAAATTACCTGATTCCTCAACAACTTCAGGTATATATTTAAAATATATGAAACATTTAATTGTTTATGAAGATTAAATATTGAATAAAAACAGTTTAAGACAAATATGAATCATAAAACTACTATTTAAATTTTGAGCACTAGCAAATTAAATATATTCCATATTAATGAAAATAAGTTTGAAAAACATTAACATGAATTCTTAAATAAAACAACTGAAGGGTGAAGGTAGCCTTTCTCTTCTTTTCTCTTTTGTTCTTTTTAGTAAATATGCATAACTTACTCCTCAGGAAAAAAAATTTGCAATCAATGAGAATCCTTCCCAAGAGATGCCCTGAGTAGGCATTTGGAAGAGATATACTTGGATTTGCATTAGGTCATATGAGTGCATGGAATTTGGAACTTGAATATTAATGTTCACATATGTGTTATATTTTCATGCATGAAGACTAATTGCTTTTTTTCAAATTCTCAAATGAAGTAAAGTCATACCAATATTTAGGAGGAACTTCCTAATTTTTATCATAAAAATTTATTTTACCTTACAAATTTTACTCTGTGAATTTAAGGCAGGTTGAAATTACCAAATTGTGTCCTTTCTGGTAACATAGGGGTTAAGTCTCAGTTTTATCACTTCTATAGCCTGAGTTTTATCCCCAGCCAGGGAGCTGACACACAAGGTGCAGCAGACCTCTCCTGTCTTGCCAACTGCTCCCCTCAGCAGTGTATCTCAGTAGATCTGCCTGTCCTGCTCCCCAGTCTGTCTCTGGTGAATCCTCTCACTCCCCACACCTCTGGCCTGTACCCCAGTTCTTCTACATAATTTTTTTAAAAAGTATCAAATTGTGGCAATAAATATTTCATATTTTTAAAGATATATTTATTTATGTAGTTAAGAGCTGGGGTACAGGCCAGAAGTGCAGGGTGGGGGTGTGAGATAATTCACCAGAGACAGAGTTGGGAGCAGAACAGATGGATAGACCAAAATATACTGTTGGGGGGAGTAGCAGGCTGAATAGGAGAAGTACCTCATAGTGCTACGCCTTGACCCTTTTGCCACCAATTTTATAATTTTTTTAGAGCTGGAACATAAAATGTACTTATCTAAAATCATGTATTCACATTTGGAAATATTTTCTATAATATTAGACTGTCTATAATATTCTATAATATATATATTCTATAATATTAGGTACAGCTACAGACACCTAAATGTTCTAAAGTCTGGGGAAACGGATCGTTTTAGCTATCTTACTGAATTAAATGTGAATCAATAATAGTCCAGCTGATACAGAAGTTATCTGAATTAATAAATGCTCAATAGACTATTGCAAGGATGATTTCAAATGTCAAAAAGATAAGGTAAAGAGTGGCCTTTGTGAGGTCTCTCTTCATTCGTTGAGTGGGGATCCCAAGGAAGCCCAGCATCCATGACCTCTTGTCATTAAACTCTTATCTCTTCTTCAGGAAGCAGTCTATTCTCTCTATGTACTTTTTCAATTTTCCAGTGATTTTACTTTAACAAATCTGATTCTTCTAATTACAGCCTTCATATTTTATATTTCTATAAAATCTGGTGTAGAAACTTTTGGAAATCATATGATCTAAAGCCCCAATTGATTGATGATATAATTAGTTTCAGATGGAAACTTATTTAAGCACACCAGTCAAAGACTTTAGCCTAAGAGAGAATGTATGTTTATAACTGCCATTTTTTATTGTGGGAAAGAGAAGGGAAAGAAGGATCTGGATCAGTAGGATAGGAAGAAGAAATGATCCAACAGTGTATAAAGGAGTAAGTAAATTATTGCAATTTAATAGAACGAGGGTGTTTGAAATTTTATTTTACCTTTTTAGGAATACTACATTCTCTTTACCTCTTGATCATTGCTACTTTTATCTTCATTATTTATTCTGTAAGAGTAAACATAATAAATTTATAAATGTATTGCCTCTCCAGTTTCTTTAAACATTCTAGTGTTGTTTACAGACACTAAAATCTTCATAGAACTCAAAAGTACGATTGAGAGGTCACAGAAGGAGAAAATTTTAGGGATATTCTAAAGCAAAGTTTTTATTTCAGGAACCTCTTTCCATCAAAACAAGAAATTATTCTGCAATGATTTAACATTTGTGTGTAGTATACTTGGGTACAGGGAGGTTCAACCAAGGCATAGAGTTACTTCTCAATGTTAGTTCCTAAAACCGTGTTTTATTCTTTGCACAAAAGTTTATAACTGGAACCTACATGTGAAGAACTTTATTTGAATGTTTTGCACTTGGGTTACATGGATTTATATGATATATTATGGTTAGTTCCCTGAATTAATGGATTCAAGAGTGAGATCCCCTAATGTGTATGGATGACTGATACTTCATAAATTAAAATTATTTAATGTGAAGTAAATTATTTAATGTAGTAAAAGAAGTGATAGGTGATTTAACAAAAAATTGGAAAAAAGATATCGCCCTAAAATAGAATTATCAAACTAGATTTTCATAGTTCAATTATAATTACCCTATTTATTACATTTAATAAAAATATAATGTATGTGTGATTTACACCACCATTTCTGAATTTTATTCCAAATCTCTCTATGGTTAGTGATGCTTAATCATGAAAATGTAATTAGAAAAATCTAAGTATACTGCAGTTAACTCAAGTGAACTGAGGTTAACAGTTTATGTTATTAAAATTACTTACTAGAATGAAAATTTGATTAATTTTGAGCAGGATGAGAATATAGCTAAGGTGATCATTTTTACACACAAACACACACACACAGTTTTCATAGTTGTCAGTTAAACAATTAAACTAAGACCATGACTGATGTACCATTTTACCAGGCTGCAGCCGGCAGGAGGAGTGATCTCTGGCTTCCCTGTAAATTAGTTGTGGCAGTTGTTTCTCAGAAACCTTTTATGTAGTAGTGTGCTGCCTGAATTGTGAAATGGACCAATTGGGTATGAGCTGTGAGTTGGCTGATACCAGGACTCTACCGCTCACCAAAAGTCACGGGTAGCAGAGCACTCTTCATAAATTACACTTCTGGAATTCTGGAGCAGACCAATCAGGTGCAAGATTGAAAAATGAACCAATCAGATGATTGGAAAATGAACCAAAAAGACGATTGGAAAATGGATCAGTCAGACTGTGGGAGGGGGCACCTTGAAAGTGAATATAATGCAAGGTCAAAGGGAGCAAAGGGGGATTCTCAGCAATGGGGGATTCAGAGAAACTTGAGGAGCAGACAGAGAAGCAGCACCCAGAGGAAGAAGGGGTCTGGAGAAACAGCAGAGGAAGAAGAACCCCTGCAGAGGAAGAGGGAAAGAGGGGAAGATGGTTCCAGCCTCCGAAGAAAGGATGAAAGCCCCCCAGAAGCCACCCTCTGAGGAGGGGAGGGAGGCTGAAGTACTCTGTAGAGACTGAGCCTTTGCCTTGGCCCTGTCTGTGACACTAACAGGAAGGACCAAAGGCCCTGGGCCTGATGTCTCAAAGAGCTGTTCTATTGGTGATATAAACCAACAAGTCACAAGAGCTGTATGTAACACTGGGTGTTCCTGAACATCACCTCTGCAGGTCTATAGTGGTAATTGCTACTGGATGGTGCTGTCCAGCACTCCTAGGGACTGGTGACTGCCAACACTGATTCTGTCTGGATAAAGTAGCTAGCCTCTTGTGACTACGTAAGCATTTTTTCCCTCCTGTTTGTAAATAAACCCCAATGGTTGTTGTTCCTATAGCCTACGGTCTCTTGCAACTGCTTACATGGGTGAGAACCCATCGACAGTGATTCGTATTGACCACTGTTCTCTGTTAGGCTATAGCCCCTTTTGCTATAGCCCTTGATTCTGGTTTGTAACCTTTTGGCCTTTTGGGGCATTGGAGTCTCTCTAGCCTCAGCCCCTCCTCCACCCCCTGTTTCAATCAGAGCCTCCTCTGACCCCTGTTTCACTATTGTTTATATTCTTTGTTCAATTTATATCAGTACCTTAATCTTGTATTTTAACTAAGGAAGTAAATGTGTATATCTTTCCTCACACATGTGCATGTTTTAATATAGCATCAATGCTTCCCAAATGAATAAAATGTTTATTTTACAGTTTTAAAATTTAAAATTTCCTATTAGGGATTTAACACTAATAGTTGATACTATGCCATCCAATTTCATATCTATAATCTTATATAATTCCATAGCAACCTGCCTATCTCTCTCTCTCTCACACACAAGCACACACAACACACCTATTGTCTGTCAGTATATTGAAAATTTCTATTGGTATTAAAATTACATCTGGATATTTTTTTTATTTACCAGGGATTTATCTGTATCTGACACTTTATAACTATATAGTGAAAATTAAAAGATATAGAAAGGCACTTTTTAAATATGAATTCAATTTCTTATTTTGATAGAAATTCTGAAGTATATATTAAAAATTATAAAGAAGGTTACATTTTCCATAAGGTCCCCAGAGGCTAATTCATTTTAGCACAACAAAAAAAATATATTACATTCCAGAGATTCACAGCCTAACAATCTTTTATTATTTCTAGTCACAAAGAATAGTAAACAGGTAGTGTGTAAGTAACACAATGTAAATGTCTGCTTGTACTAATAGGTGTAAATTATCCATAATTCTGTGGGGTTTTGACTGGATCTAAGCAATGAGTTGCCATGGAACAGATAAACAGGAGAAAACATATGAATTCAAGAGCCCTCATAAGAAAATAAAAAAAACATTTTTATTGGAATAGCATTGAATCTGTAGATTGCTTTTGGTAAGATGGACATTTTGATGATGTTAATTCTTCCAATCCATAAGCAAGGGATATTTTTCCATTTCTTTGTATCTTCTTCTATTTCTTTTAGCAATGTTTTGTAATTTTCTTTGTAAAGGTCCTTTACCTCTTTTTTGTTAGATTTATTCCCAAGTATTAAATTTTTTTGGTTTCAATTATAAAGGGTTTTTTTTTTTTTAATTTTCTTCTTCTTCAGCTTGGTTGTTTATATAAAGGAAGTCTACTGATTTTTGTGTGTTGATTTTGTATCCTGCTACTTTGCTAAACCGGCCAATTAGCTTGATTAGATTTTCTGTAGAGCTTTTGGGGTTCTCTATGCATTTTATCATATAGTCCGTAAACAGTGATAATTTTACTTCTTCTTTCCCTATTTGGATACCTTGTATACCTTTTTCTTGTCTTATTGCTCTGGCCAGGACTTCCAGTGTTATATTGAAGAGCAGTGGTAAAAGAGGGCATCCTTGTCTTGTTCCAGATCTTAGGGGAAAGGATTTTAGCTTTTTGCCATTGAGAATGATATTGGCTAAGGGCTTGCCATATATGGCCTTTATAATGGTCCTTCTATCCCAAGAATTCCAAGGGCCTTCATCATAAATGGATGCTGAACTTTGTTGAAAGCTTTCTCAGCATCTATTGATATAAGCATGTGTTTTTTTTTTTTTTTCCTTCTTTTTGTTGATGTGGTGGATTACATTTATTGTCTTTTGAATATTGAACCATCCTTGTGTTCCTGGGATAAATCCTACTTGGTCATGGTGGATTATCTTGTTGATGCATTGTTGGATTCTGTTGGCTAATATTTTGTTGAGGATGTTTGCATTGGTGTTCATTAGAGAGATTGGTCTGTAGTTTTCTTTTTTGTGTGTTGTCCTTGTGTGATGTTGGCTTCATAAAATGCTTTTGGTAGAACTCCTTCTTTTTAGATTTTTTGAAACAGTCTATGTAGGATAGTTACTAATTCAGTTCTGAATGTTTTGTAGAATTCATTTGTAAAGCCATCTGGACCTGGACTTTTATTTTTGGGAAGGGTTTTGATTACTGTTTCAATTCCACTACCTGTAATTGGACTGTTTAAAATTTCAATGTCATTCTTCAAAGAAATAGAAAACAAATTGATGAAATTCATATGGAGACACAAAAAAACCTCAAATAGCCAAAGCTGTCCTAACTGAAGAAAAGGGAAGTGGAGGGATCACACTTCCGGACCTCAAACTTTACTACAAAGCCATAATCATAAAAACTGTATGGTGTTGGAACAAAAACAGACACATAGACCAACGGAATAGAATAGAAAGCCCAGAAACAAACCCACAAGCTTATGAACAACTAATCTTTGACAAAGGAGCAAAGAATATACAATGGAATAAAGACAGCTTGTTC
>JAGFMF010011611.1:1080731-1130807 GCA_019455555.1 Galemys pyrenaicus
CTTCCTTCCTTCCTTCCTTCCTTCCTTCCTTCCTTCCTTCCTTCCTTCCTTCCTTCCTTCCTTCCATCATCTAGCTATACTATATGTTATACATGCTAGATATAACATAGTAAATATAAAAAAATTATATATATACCTTTATATAAGCCATTAATTCCAAAACATGTATGAAATACTATTAATAAATTACCAATATCTAGTTTCTCTCTTCACTTTTTATAGTCACACTATATCTGTTCTGGCAAGACATACAGTCATTATATACTATATAGACAGTATATAATCTTTTTAATATACTGTCTTGGTTCCATATATTCCTTTCTGGAATGATTTCATCATGTGTAAGAATATCACCATCTTGATCCTCATTTTTTTCTCATTATACATTTGTGTTGAAATAGACTTTGCTTTAATATCCTCTTTATTTTATAATGATTGTACATGACATTGACTTTGTTACTTTTCTTTTACTCAATATTATTTGAAATCAGCTTTCCTGAACTCTTAGTTATCAGTGGAGTTCAGGAAAAAGACATTTTAATTTTATGTGCCCTCATTATCAAGTATAAAAATAACAATAGGTTTAGATATTTAAACCTATTGAATGAGAAATGAAATTGAATGAGAAATGAGAAATGAAAGATTTTGGAAATTCTGAAATATTAAATAAGCCTAGTCATTAGAAGAACAGGCTTATTGTAAAAGGAAAGGTCTTAGATCTTTCTTCATCACCTTATATCTAGCACCTACAATCTATACACACACACACACGCACACACACATGTTAATATATTTTAATAGACTGACATTTGAAATCATGGCCTACTTACCCAGTCAATAGGAACAATTGGCCATGGCTAACTATTTTTTTTTTTTTTTTGATGTAACAGGGCATGATGCTCAGCTGTTAATCATACAGCTAGAAACAAGAGTTCAGTAATATTGAACCAAAAAAGACAGGAGAAGGAATGTACACTGGACTGCATTCAGAAACAACAGATCCATCTACCAAGAATGTCCAGTCATTTCAAGAAACTTTATTCTTGGGGACCAATCTAGAACTCTGCTAAATATACCAACCAACTTTGCTTTTCTCTGTCTGTCTCCACGCCACTGCCCAGCCAATGCGATTCAGTTATTTTGTTCTTCTGAGCTCTGCTTCCCAATAGGTGGTATAAACCCCTTCCTGTGGTCATATGGAAAGGTAATCTGAGCTCTGGAGCTTTTACCTCTTGCTCACCTGGCTCTACATAAAAATCCTTCATATCCTAAACCCTGGTGCAGTGCTTTTGGCATTTATGTGCTTTATGTAAATGAACCTTTGATTTCTCAGTAACAGTTACAGAAAGGTTGTAAATCAAGGGGAAGACAGTCTTTATTGGTTATTGATGTTGTAACGGGAGGGGGGGTCCCCTGAAAAAGGTGAGGTTCTAGGTTCCCTACCCCACTCAAGAAAGGAGGAGGAGCTGGAGGGAAGGAAGAGATACAGAGGGCAAGAAGGAGACCTGGAGGAGACACATGAAGCAGAGAGACATTTGGATAAGCTACACTTGTTCTTGGTCTTGAAATTGTATCAGGTATTTGAGGGGCATGAGAGAAGATGCTTGAAACAGATGTGGGTGAGAGACCCATTGGGAGGTTAAAAATGGCAGTGCTTATCTTGGTTTTGATTATATTCTTTTCTTTCCACACTTGTCTGGCCATTCCTGCCTCTTTCCTGTGGGTCCCAAAAGTAGGTATCTTAGATTTGTGGCAAGCAATTGGACCTCAGTGGTCCTGCTTTGGGCCTTCTCTGTTTGGCTGGGCTTTTACCCACGAGGAGATGGCTAACTTTGGGCTCTTGATTTGGATACTACAATATATTGTCTTTTTTTTTTCTTCTCTTTATTGTATACTAAGTGTGTTAAAGTGCATTTCCATTTGAGATCTTCTGTACTACAATATGCTTGTCTTGATGTGATGGATAGCAGAATGTATTTAAAGTCAGCAGGTTTGGGATTCCTGGGGTACTCTTACCTGCCTGATAACAATAATTAATGTCCATTTAATATATAAATATTTTGCAATGATATAAATTAATGGATAAATAATTAGTAATTTGTTTTTGTTTATAACAATTAAGAGTAAGTTTTGGAAACATTACTTAAGTGTTGTACATCTCTAATTTTCAACAATAATGTAGATCCATATTGCCTAGATAATTAAAACGATGGTTGTTATTTTAGGTATCTGCAAAGCATTTATAAGAACAGTGTTATAACATTTGATAAGGTATAGGAAAATAAATGTTGTATACTTTGTTACTAAATTATTTGGGAAAATGTCCACCTATAAAATAGTTTAAACTGTCTGAAAAGAGAAAATTATACAATACTTAATTAATTTTGCTCTCATGACCTGTCTCTGCACTAAACTTACCGCTGTTAAAAACTGAATCTACTAAATTTAAAGATTTGATTGACTTTATTAAATGATTCATGAATTGGGCAGCATTCGATCTAGCTCGTGGAAATTGTGCTGTAAGGAGTTGTGCCAAATGAAAGGCTTTTAAAAGTCAAAAAGAGGATGGGACAAGGAGGCTTTTTAGTACAGGTATCTACTGTTTCAGGAAAGAGCATCCTCCCTTAGGGGAAGACAGGGGGTCTTATCATGAAGATCATCATCCACTGTTGTTTTTCTGAACTGATCAGGATTAAATTCCCAGGCAAGACTGAAACTTCAGTTAGATTAGGTATTAAATCTGTGTCTGGTGACCTCAGGTTAAATTGAGTTACTCCACTTTGGGTGTGCTGCTTGTGTAGTTTTTTTTTTTTTTTCTTCTTTTTTTTAAAATATTTTTATTTATTTTTGTGTAGAAGAGCTGGGTTGCAGGCAAGAGGTGCGTGGCGGTAAAAGGATTCACCAGCGACAGAGTGGGAACAGAGCAGACGGAGTGACTGATGTACACTGCTTAACAGAGCAGCGGGCAAGACCAGAGAGGTCTGCTGCACCAAGTGGGTCAGCTCCCTGGTCTGAGCTCCAACTTAGGCCTCTGCGGTGGGAGTTCATGGTGGTTGTGCTGAGACTTAACCTCTAGGTCCACTAGAGAGGCCCGGTGTTTACAGTTTTAAATCATGTCTGCCTAATTAATGACCCTACTTTTTCTTCCTTGTGTACTTAGAAGTGCAGTGAAATTTTCTCAGTTGCATATCAAGAAACTTTAAATACAGCAATTTAAATATGGGCCAACTAAAAGCTTGTTACAGAAAAAAAAAGTGGTGTGTATGTGTGTGTGCATGTGTGTGTGTTTGAAAGGGCAGAAGAAAGGAGAGCAGCAGGAAGGGAAAATCTAGGTTCCTTTAGCCAATAGCACAGGGGATATATTTATTAAAGAATATGAATTAAAGTGACTTATTCTCTTCTCTTCCTCCTCCCATCCTAACACTCTCTTTCTCTCTCTCTCTGCCTGTTGAATTGTAGGGCAGCTGGTACATACTTAAAATATAAAATTAGTTTTGATTTTAACATATATAAAATCATCAACACAATCCACATATAAACCCAATCCTAAATCTGAGATTTATAATATCTCCCTCATTTACCTATAGTCAAGCCATAATGGTGACAATTATTTGTTTCTAATGAACAGAATACAGGAAAAGTAATGAGTATTTAACTTTGAAACATTTACTAGTATATGGCAGAAAGGAAACTTGGACACCATTGCTAACAAGAAGTAGGTTTATTGTACCAGTGATGACTCAGCAGATTCACATCCCAAGGTGGAGCTCCATCTGTAGAAAGTCAGACTTATATACACTTTGAGTTTCTACAAGGTTCGGGGTAGGTTTGCCTTGGTACCTGTACGTGGTCATATATGACTTGACTACATACCAAGAAATGAGTTGTATAGTTGCATACCAAAGAGTAAGTAAAGCATTAATAGTCATAGAACCCACAGGTCTATCCTACCTCATGGATCTAGATGACCTGACATGAAGCAAGATTCATACCAAGAACTAAGTTGCTTACCGGGAACTGACAAAGGGCCATTACTCAAAACCACCAGACTGTTTATCTCAGGCCATCATGCTTCATTACTCTCAAAAGTTAAGTTATATTTACTTACTAAATGTTTCTATGTTTGTTATTCATGTATCACTGAATATAAGTCAGTGGTATCCAGAGACTACCCCATACAACTAAGGTATGTGATGTTGATGTTATCTAAGTCGGTGCAGTTATCATCTATGATAGACACACAGAGATGAAATTGCCTAAGTCTACATTTTTTTCAGAATTTATCCACCTCTTTAAGTGAAGTTTGTTTGTACTGTAAATTTTTATATGATTCCTCATTTCATCCCATTAGCTGAAATCTTTCTTTGGTTACAATTTTTCCCTCATTAAAAATGAATTTCTAAGAAATAAAGTAATATGGCTTCTCTTCTCAATATGTGATTTAGGGCTTCTAATTTCAAGAACATATTTAAAGGCCAATATGCAAGCTCAAAATTTACTTTTATTTAATTGTATTTTTATTGATATAACATAGATTTACAAAACTGTTTATGATTCACACTTCCTTAGATGTTTGTTACCAAACTGTACCCAACACTGAAGCATCCATAAACATCCTTAACTTGGTGCCATTGAATATCATCAAAAGTTACTCCTCTCTTAAAAAATAGGCGTGCAAATAAACTCAAGTAGCTAAAAGATTAATAAGTATGTCACAGAACCAGAATACAAATGTTTGTTGTTGGGGGCAGATAATAATATAAATTTTTATTTATAACATTTACTGTTACTGAACTTTACTTCAGTAGTCACCCCTTCAAAAATAATAAAATAATAGTAACATTTAAATGATATCTAAAGAAAGGAAAAGCAAGGTTTGGTAAAGAAGGAGGGAAAAGAGTAAAAAAAAAAAACTAAAGTTTGATGTCTTGGATAATTTTGAGTATCAAGGAAAATACCCCAAAATTTTAATATAATTATGTTCTAATAATGCACAAGCTATATTTGCTGTTAATCTGAAGTTCAAGTTTAACCCTCTGAATTTTTATTTACTTAATCTGGGAACCCAAAATGTGAAGAATCTTACAGCTTCCATGATGTTATCATGAAGGATATATAGAATTGTTTTTCTTCTTCTTTTATTAAACTCAGAATCCTGAATCATCAGCAAAGTTCCATAAATTTTAGATGTGTCCTTCACAGAAAAACAAAGCAGTAAGACAGGAGACAGGGCTCTAGATTGCATTTACTATAGAAAAGGTCTCTGAAAAACCCCTTTAAAAACTAAAAGATATTACTTTGGAGAAATACATAACATTCTGTTTAAACCACTGTGAAATTATGTTCTCCATTATGTATTAAAATTATATCACAGCTAATGGCACACTATACTAACAGGAGAAGTCACCCAGCTCATCATTAATTAGTCCTAGATTATTTATTTTCTTCCTTTTTGCCATTTCCCTCCTTTTGATAATTTGAGGCAAATTGTAGTGTTCATCACAATTGTTAATAGTCTAATTATGATTAATTGCTTTCATTATGTGTTCATTAATTGTTCTTAATAAATTGAAAGCAATTTAAATTGAGTCTTGCCCTGAAGACCCTTATCATAATTATGTAAGTACAAAGATGACTGAATTTTTAGTAAAGATATTTCAAAAATGAGTAATAAAATGAGCTGGTGAAAGATAGAATTCCCTTAAAAATAGAAGCTTCTTTCATTAGATTAGTTTTAGATTCACAACATAATCAAGGAGACAGAACATCGATTTCCTACATAAGCAATACCCCCACACACCCATGTCCTCCTCCACATTTCACACCTCCCCAGAGTGGTGCATTTTTTACAACTGATGAGCCTGCATTGACTGATCATTATCAATCAAAGTCTATAATATACCTAATGATTTTCTTAGTGGTATCAGTTTTATGGATTTGAACAAATATGTGATCACTTGTTTTCATCACTGTGGTGCCCTCACAGTAATTTTACTTACCTAAAAATCCTCTGCGGTTTCATTTAGAATAATGTGATTCAAGTCATTCCTTCCTAATCTCTGGTAACCACTGATATTTCTTACTTTCTCAATAGTTTTGCAATTTCTAGAATGTGTTATAGTTGAAATCAAACAATGGAGCTTCTTTAACTTGGTAGTATGATTTAAAGTTGGTTTCCTCATGTCTTTTAATGATTTGAAAACTCATTTCTTTTTAGCACTGAATAATAAATAATAAACCTCTGTAAACATCCATGTGTGGGTTGTTACATGAAAATAAATTTCAAATCCTTGGACAAAGCACCAAGGAATGCAATCCCTAGATCATTTGTTAAAAGTGTGCTAGGTTTGGAAAGATGCTACCAAGTTCTTATAGGCTTTTATAGGGTGGTTTTATCATTTGACATAACCATGAGACACAAATGTGATTTCTTACTGCTCCATGTCCTCCAATTTTGGTTTTCATTTTTTATATCATTCTCCTGCCTAATTGTTCTAGCTAGAACTTCCAGTATGATGTGATCATATGATTTTTGTTATTCCTTTTGTTAATGTGGTGAATTACACTGATTGTTTTGCAAATGTTGAACCATTCTTATCCCTGGAATAAGAGTATTGTTGACTTAATAAAATTTGTTCGAAAGCACCCCTTCTTTAGTGTTCTGGAAGACTTGAGAAGGAAAGACTATTATGTTGTATTTGAAATTTGATCACTAGTGAATCAAGCTGGTCCTTGGCTTTTGTTTTTTGGGAGACTTTGCATTACTGTTCCAATCTCCTTGCTTGAAATAGTTGTGATCATGTTTCCTACTTCTTGACTTATTCTTCTATTACTCAAGATATTAATAGAAAGATATTAATAGCAGCCTCATGAGTCTGCATTTCTAAGATAAATATTGTAACTTTTGTTCTTTTATTTTTGATTATGTTTACTAAAGTTGTCTCCTTTGTCTTAGAGAGTACAGGCAGAGATTATTCTATTTTGTTGTTTCCCTGAACTAACTTTTGGTTTTATTGATATTTTGTACCTCTTTTTGATTTCTATTTCATTTATTTCTTCTCCAGTTTTTATTATTCCTGAATTCTAGTGACTCTGAGTTCAGTTTTTGTTCTTTTTCTGGTTCTTTAAGATATGAGACTATTCATTTGATATTTTTTTTGTTTCTTGATTTAGAACTGTATTGTTATGTATTTCTTGCTTAGAACTGATTTTGCTCTGTCCCAGAAGTTCTAGTAATGTTTGCTTTCATTTTGTTTGTTTCCAATTATTTTTAAATTTCTCATTTTTATTTTTTAAAGATTTATTTATGCATACAAGAACTGGGGTACAGGCCAGAGGTGTGGGGGTGAGAGGTTCACTAGAGACAGTGGGGAACAGAACAGGCAGATTGACTGAAACACACTGCTGAGGGGAGCCGTGAGCATGGCAGGAGAGGTCTGCAGTACCATGTGGGTCACCCCCCTGGCCGACCGCAGGGATCAAACTCATGCTGCAGTGGCTGTTGTTCACTTCATAGTGCATTGCTTAACTGACTGCACCACCAGGGAGGCCCCAAATTTCTCATTTTAAAAAAATATTTATTGATTTATGGATACAAGAGTTGGGGTGCAGGCCAGAGGTGAAGGTGGTAAGAGGATTCACCAGAGACATATTGGGGAGTAGAACAGGCAGATCTACTGAAATACACTGCTGAGGGGAGCAGCAGGTGAGAAAGGGCTGGTCTGCTCCACCATGTGTGTCAGCTCCCTAACTGGGGATCAAACTCATGCTTAGCTTCATAGTAAAATATGTGTGTGTGTGTGTGTGTGTGTGTAATTGCCCTACTTCATTTTTGTGGTTGAACTTAGGAACTTCAGAATCTTGAGATTCTGGGGAGTAGGGAAGGGGAGTAAAAACACTGATTGTCAAGTTCTCATCTCTCTTCCAAGTATAGTTTCTGTCTTCTTGATGTATGTCCTCTGTTTCTACAGAGGAAGAGTGTATTTCTGGTTGCTGTGAGTTTGACATTTTGCCATGATCTCAAATTTATTAAATTTAATTAAGTTTAGCTACCAACTATTATATTTTTCTTGGAGTTTGTTTTTGAATTTATAATCTAAAAATGCATTGCCAAACTCAAGTTAAACTCCATTCCCCCTATGTCATTTTCAGGAATTTTATAGTTTTGCCTTTAACAGTTGAGCTGCTGTTTCATTTTGAGTTATTTTTTATGAAAGATATTAAGTTTAAGTCTTTATACAACTGTTTGTTTATGTATGTTAGTACTATAGAACTAACTTTCGGAGAGACTATATTTTTTCCCATTGTATTGTCTTTGTTCTTCTATCACACATCCTTTGATTATAATTGAATGGATCTACTACTGCCCTGTATTCTATTTCATTGACACACCTATTCTTTCAGTTTGGTGTTTACTGTTCTAGGAAATTTAATTATATTTCTGGCTTCTTTTTCTTCAGTTTGTTTTTCAGGTTACCATTAGAACCCTAAATTTTTTCTGCTTCAAGTTATCAAATAATGGTTAATTGCTATAAAATAATATTAAATTACATGATCTGGCATTTAAATACATTGACCACTTATAATAATAATACATCTTATATTCCATATCTACTTCAAGATAGCCGCCCAATGTATCCAAGTTTTGTTATGTAAGTTTTACCAGCATCTACTGCAAAAGCCTTCTCATTCTCTCTTGAGCTTTAATATGGAATATTCCTCAAATTAAAAATAAAATCTCACTTTCTTCCCCAACATTAAACCCACTAAACCTTCAAACTTCAAACTTCAGTCTTTTCATTTTTCATTTTCTTTTCATTTTCTTTTCCAAAAGTCTCCCTTTTCAAACACTGTTAAAATATTTTGGGATACATATATAACCATCAGTTAAATTTTGAAATAATAATTCAAGCAAAATTTTAACAGGGTTCTTTACCACCCTTTAGGAGCTGTTCTTTTGAAACAGCAGATAATGAATTTTTATAACTTTTTTGCAATACCATAGATTTTAAATTCAAAGAATAAGACAGACTTGACTAATATTAGACTAGTTGGATTAATGTGTCATAACAGTCTTTGTCAAAATACCTCAATATCCAGTAAAGAATACTAAAAAGAAATATTTGAATTGTTTTTCAATAAATAATACCACATAATATTTTATGGGAAACGTGGTTATATCCTAAAGACATTTAAATCCATCATGGTTTGTAAGTCGATGACACACCAGATTTTCAAAACTAGCATACTTCAAAAGATTTCCCTTTAATACATTTAAATATTTTTTGGTCATGTGAAATACTGATCATTTTACTAAGACAGCATATTGAGTTGGACGGATTAGAAGTCAGTCCAAGTGAAATGAGCAGTATAGTGCAACTGGGAGAAGCATGTTGGTCTTGATGGGAAACACTGCTATCTCAGCAACTGCAAATTAGTCATGAATAAGGTATATGGAGGGTTCAAGAAATAACATAGATTATCAAACACAATTTTAAGTCTATGACCATTGCTTAAAGATTTGTTTGGGGCATTTGAAGAGGCTTAGTAAGACACACACACACACACACATGCATGCATATAAACAACTTCTAAAACACCTTGTAGTTTCTTTTGAGCTTTGCAAATATTTAATCTTCTTGATATACCACATACTTGGAACCTCTGGCTTCCCTGCTGTTACTCCAAGAAATAGGGATTTCACAGCATGCACAGAAGAAATCACTGCAGAATCCAATTATCAGGGTCATCTGAAAAATGCACTGCTTTCCAGCAGTTTAAAGAACTTTAGTTGAAGTAGGAAAAACATACATCCTATGCAAATTATTTCCTTTCATGGAAAGTGAATTAACAGAAAGAAGAAAGATTGGACTAACAATGCAAATTTTCCAGTGCTATCTTGTAGAATATTTAACCTTGTTAAGGATAATTTTTATGTTGCTGACTCTAAAAATTAGAATGTTCTACATGACTTGAGTGAATTATTCATATTCTTCAGTATTTCAGTCAAAACTAAATCATTTGTTTCACTATATTTAGGATAATTGTGTACAATATCAATATCAACATCACTTATCATGTGGCCTATTATAGCTCATAAATTCTTCATGTATACCACATATATTCATTATATATAATATATGCAAATTTATTTTCAAGAATTATCAAGTTTGCAAGTTAACTCTTATTAAGATGACTGGATCAAGAAGATGTGGTACATATACACAATGGAATATTATTCAGCAATCAGAAATGAGAAACTAGGGGCATTTATAGAAACATGGATGGAACTAGAAGGAATTATACTCAGTGAAACAAGTCAGGAGGCAAGAGAAAAATATCGATGGCTTCACTATTAGAAGGAATATGAAAGAACAACAACAACAATAAAGAATAAGCTCAAGGAATTGGGCAATTATAACCAAAAGTAAACAAAAAAACTTAATAAGACCAAAAAGCCAGGATAAACCAAAGGGACCATGGGGGGGGGGAAGGGGGGAGGGCAAAGATGAGGAAGAGGCCAGAGGGTGCACAAGGGACTGAGGTGATGGTGCACGGGTGAAATGGTGGTGGGTACTCCCTGGGGACTACAAATTATGTCAAATATAACTAATAAAAAATAAATTTAAAAAAAAAGATACGCGGTCCTGAGATAAAGTTCTTATTTATTTATTTACTCTTTTTCATTGAGGCAATATTACTTTACAACTCTGTATATGATTTGAAGGTATCGGTTTGCATCTCTTCAGGTGTATGTTACCATATCACACCCACCACTGAGACATCCATTGTCCTCTAAACATTGGATGAATGTGTTCAAAGAGATTTCATGTAATATCATGTAGACTAATTTGTCAGTGTACCTAATCCTGTAGGAGGAATTCAAGAGATATTATTGCAGTCTTAATGCTCATTAAAGTTTCCTATTATGCCAGACATAGAGTCAAAATAGTCTGTAAAATTTGAAAAATTACCCCATCCCAACACTTCCAGGTAGGTACAATTTTCTTTTTTTTAGATTTCAAATATTTCTTAATGATTAGTATGTGTATTTTTTTCATAAAATTGAATATATAGCTCCATTTGTGCCAGCATTCAGTTTTAGATGGCAACCTTTTGTACTACCAATTAGTATACTGGTTTCTAACCATTTAGTATTTTCCATAGCTTAATAAGGTTGTTATCTTACATATGTGCAATTAAAGTATTTGTATTCATGTGACATTTCATGTAAAAATAGATTTTCATACTGCCGCACATTTTGTATAGAGGTTATACAACTCACTAAAATTACTTGAGTTGACTATTTAATTTTCTTTGAAAACATCTTTGGAAATAAATTGTGAAGAAAGTGATCATTATGATTTCGCCTTAGTTAAAAAGAACTTATTTCCTTCTGAAATAATTTCCTCTTATGTACCTTAATCTAAATATCACAGTGAGAAACTGTCATGAACACTTCATTATATTCTCTACTGGCAGTTTCTTAGATGAAACTTTCATTATTTTATGAGAATAGTAGCATTACATATTCAGAGGTAGCTCATACAGTTCCTTATACTCTAAACCATATTCATATATAACTTTTTGCTTAAATGTTTTCCATAATTATTATATTTTTAAACTTAGGATGCCATAATTTGCTTTGATTAGTTGAGAATTTTCACACACATATATTGTGAATAATTAGATAATCATTGTTAGACTATTTATATCTATGAGATGTCTGTATTAATTACATTTTTGATCAAGTTCACACATATAAATCTGTCTCTTCTAAAGATACATGCAAAAAATCAATATGTAATTTACTTGGTTGTACCAAGTAATACCAATATGGTGGTATATATATTGTTGTATAAAGAAAGTTTTGGCAGATATTTGAACAAATAAACATGGTATAAGAATTGTGGATCCTCCCTAGTTAAGGTTTAAGTATAATTTTTCCTATAAGTGTTTGTGACATTTGTCCTGCAGTGTTGCTCATTTAGAGTTTGAATGTTTTGGTTTATTGTGATTTCATGATATATTTTTCAGTATGTCAGGAATAGTGCTTTGTATTTCTGAGGCAAGACCTTCCTGAGGATTCACCCAATAGTATATAAATCATTAGATTTGTCTGGTCTGGCTGTCAGTTTAATTATGAAGATTTGACAATAGTTTCAAATATGTCTTGATGTTTTTATCTCGGACATATTTTTCTAAAACACTGTGTTAATCACTATTTACATAATCTTTAGGTTTGATAATTATCTCTTAGCAGAAATTTCTTCATTTAGTAGTCTGTATTTAGTATCCAGTCCAATGTTTCCCTCTAAATTGGAGCAAGTTCTCACAAATTGATGGAGTGCCCTAGGTTCTAGCTCTGCTTGTTACCCTCCTGGGCTTCCACTTGAGAACTCTCTCAAGACTATTAGTGAGGAAACTGTTTTGTTTCTATACCATCTGTCAGAAAACTTTACCACTGCCATTTCATACTTTCAAAACCACTGTGTAGGTTCACATAAATGATAAGATAGATAAGTATAGAGATAAATGATACAGACAGTATAAAGAAATAGAGAGACATATAGACTTGTGTTTTGGTTTTTCAGATGGGAGGGTTAATCTGGTCTCTGAGAGCCCATCTTGGAAAGAGTTGGCAGCTTCTCAGAATGTGTTTCTTTTAAATGTGTCTACTCTTCAAGTTTAAGAGACACAAGTGTGATCAAGAACTATTGATGTCAGATCAAATATTAGTCTGTTGCATGTAGCGAGCTCTTATTTCACCTGTGGATGAAGTTTGGGTTTTACAAAGAAGCATGAGCTGTAATCTCCACAGAACTTGAATTGCCCTGTCCCATAAATCCTTATATTCTTGCACAAAATTTGCTACATAATCACATATGGCTTAAATAATTCAGATGCCTATGCATTACTTAAGACCAACTGAAGCTGAATCATTGAGTTTGGGCCATTTAAGTTAGCATTTTATTTTTGTTTATTCACCTAAACTTTGAAAAGCCTTGTTCAATATTGTTTATATTTTCCTCTTCTTAGTAATTGTGTCCTTTTTAAATTCTATCAATATATAATACTGATTTTTAGCTGTCATGGATTACAGCACCATCTATTGTGAAGAAATTGATATAACATTCTTTGAGACTCATGTGTCTAACACTATAGTCTTGGCATTATTTCATTCAGTAGTAACTAATGTATATATAGTTGTTTTTTTTTTTTTTTTAACGAGATACCAAGAACTATAATTTTTATAGATTTTGCAGAGCTTCATAGAGTTTAGGTCTGAAAGTCCATGTGTTTGACTCCAAAACAAATGCCTCTGTACTATAGCAATAAGCTTCCCTGTAGGTGACTTGACATTATTTCTTGTTTTGCTCTTAATTTCTAAACTATTAGAAAAGTTTTTTATTTTCCTTTGTTTCACCAACACCTTGCCTTCCTTGAACCTGCCCAAATGTTTGGTTTATTTGTTTTGTTTTATTTATTTATTGTGCCATACTTTCCTGCAGTGACAGCTCATCCAATCCAGCCTCACTAGGTGACCAGTGGCGAGTGCAACAATTTTCAGATAACTTACAAGTGTCAATTACACCAGTAGTTCCATTAATAAAATATAACTGTACCCATAAGGTATGATTAGTTGTTCATCTATAGAGTTATTTTTAAAAACAACAAAATAAAAATAAGAAGAAATATGAAACACAAAATTAGGTAGTTCACCTATTTCTAGTGCATTTGTAAGTACACTTTTTTCTCTTTTTCTTTCTTTATATATATTTGACATCAATTGTGGTCCCCATGGATTTCCCACCACCATTTCATCAGTGCACCATCACCTCAGTCTCCTGTGCTCTTTCTGCCCTCAATCCATTCCCTCCCCACTCCACACAAAGTGTTCCTGATTTGTCCTTGTCCTTGTTGTGTTTTTTAAAATTGTTATTATTCTTTTCCTTTGTCACGTATTTGGTTCCCTTATATTCCTCCTAAGAGTGAAATTTAAGTACATTTTTGAGTCAGTATTGTAGTATTTTTTCAAGAAGCTTTTAAAAATCAATTAAAATAGAAGTAATTAAATGTTTATTAAAAGAACACCATATATTAAGAACCCATTTATTTTTATAGCAAAAAAAATAAAATCCAAATAAATACATCAAATTTTAATCTTTACATTTAAGATACTCATTTATTTGCAATTTCAAGAACCATGCTTATTAATGGAACTTTTTCAGGAGCAATAAAGATGCAAAGACTTTATGCATAATAGGTCAAAGATAAAATGTAGTCAATGACTAATATTAAAAATATAATAAAATATGAATAGACCTGCTCTTTAAAAGTTAAATAATTACAACTGAAAAAATACCTAAAAGCTATTTCCCAACATTATAATTTTAACTTGCTGTGTAAGCATTGTTTGTTTAATTGTTGTTGCTTTCTTTTTTTTTTTTAGTTGAATAGCTAGTGCATTCAACAACTGTATGAGGAATTGCATTTTACAAAGAAAGAAAGTAAATGTAGTGTGTATTCTCTGGCCAACATAAACCTTTATATACACTGTGTTTATTTAGTCAACAGTGAGTTCTCATAGAAAATAAAATCATGAAAAATTTACAAAAAACTTTTCAGAATAATTTATAAAATTAACTTACATGCATTTTATTCCATTTATATTAGCATTACTATCTATGTATGTTTAGGGAAATATATAAGGAGCTATAGTTCATACATGCATATGTGCAATATCACTTTCTAATGTAATGATGTTTGTAAGCAGGGAAGAATTGTGGAAATTTCTAAGACTGCCTCCTCTCTTAACTTTATAGGAAATAATTTTGTTAAAAAGTCTTTATATATATTTATATACATTTATATATATTTTTTATCGATGGAACTACTGGTGTAATTGACACTTGTAAGTTATACTGAAAATTGTTGCACTCGCCACTGGTCACCTAGTGAGGCTGGATTGGATGAGCTGTCACTGCAGGAAAGTATGGCACAATAAATAAATAAAACAAAACAAATAAACCAAACATTTGGGCAGGTTCAAGGAAGGCAAGGTGTTGGTGAAACAAAGGAAAATAAAAAACTTTTCTAATAGTTTAGAAATTAAGAGCAAAACAAGAAATAATGTCAAGTCACCTACAGGGAAGCTTATTGCTATAGTACAGGGGCATTTGTTTTGGAGTCAAACACATGGACTTTCAGACCTAAACTCTATGAAGCTCTGAAAAAAATATGTATAAATAGTCCTTGGTATCTCGTTAAATTTTGTTAATTATTCATTAATCCTGAGGACTAATAAATAATTCTATGCTATAATATAATTCTATATTACAAAGGATAATATAAAGTTTAAGTATTTTCTGTCTAACTGATACATTCCTGTGTCCTTTTAGAGATTGCTCTAAAATGTCATATCCATTCTAACTTTACCAGATTCTCTTTCTATATGACCTAACTATGCATTAATAGTTACTATAATATACAATACAGTGACTAGAGAAGAAAGTGGCTACGCTTAGAAAGATGAAAAAATAATTGAAATTAAAATAGAAATAAATGTAAGAATTGGTTTTAATTCGTCTCCTTTATCTTGCCTCTTTAAAGGTAGAATTTATCTCTCTTTTAGTTTTGTATCTTTAGCAGCTAATTCAGAGCCTGGCTTAAAACATGTGCTGAATAAACATTTATTTGTTGTAGAGTTATGATTAAATGATGATTAGATGCTCATTCTCAAATGAATTAGGGCTTAGTTGGAACAATATGTTATCTCTTGAAGCAATTCAAGGCAATATAAAGTGCTCACTAAGTAGCATAACAAATAGTTGAATGGAGAAACTGGTTTTATAACATTTATATATATATCATTTATAAATTATGGAAAACTATATAATTGTATACAATTGAGATTTAGCAGTTTTCCTACCAAGAAAATAAGGTATTAAGCCCATCAGAAGCTTAAAGTGATTCACTAGAAAGATGAAAATAAGTCAATTTAAAAAAAAAATGCAGGCAGGTGCTTCAGTTTCACAATTTAGCATTGCACTGTGTTATTTTCAAAGCTACATTTATCTTTCTTAATGTCGGATGGATTCCAATTGACTAAAAATACTGCACTTGTTTTCAGTTCCATATTTGAGGTTTAGAAAAAATTGTTCCTTTTAAATAGTGGGTTAAATTGTTTCTGATTTTAAATTCTATCACTTGCAACACACACTGCAAAAATATGCTTCTTTAGTAGCATAACCTACAAAAGGCACTGTTTTATTTATCCTATTATGATTATCATAATCTGGGCTAAATTTGAAGAGAATGTTTTGGGTTTTTTAAAGTTTTTCTTTTTTTTAAGATTTATTTATTTATGTGTACAAGAGCTGGGGTGTAGGCCAGAGTTGCAAGAGGGTAAGAAGATTCACCAGAGACAGAGTGGGGAACAGAACAGGCAGATCTATTGAAATACACTGCTGAGGGGAGCAGTAGGTGAGAGACAAGGGGAGGTCTGCTGCACCATAGGGAGGTCAGCTCCCTGGCTGGAAGTTGAATTCATGCTGCAGTGGCTGCCAATACAGTGCTGAGATATAACCCCTGTGCCACTAAGGAGGCCCTGAAGAGAATGTTTTAATCTAATTATCTATCTATGAGTCCATCCATAGAAACACTTTAATTTGGGATTACAATATTAACCATGAAATGTAAATGGGGTCCATATTTCTATGTATTAATTAAATAATACTCTACAAAAAGGCTTTTTTCAGCTTGTAATTCTTCTTCACCACACACCAAAAAAAAAAAAAAGGCCCAAAGACTAACTTGATGTGAAAAAAAACAATTGTCTTTCCTCTGTCAGTTTGGTCTCATCTTGTTCTTCGGTTGAATACTAGTAGAATCAATCATTCTAGGTGCTGATATATTATTACTAAGATTGATGTCCCTATTAGATTTATTGTCTGTGTTTAGCCAAAAGCCTGGGATTCTTGATGAACAGCTCTTTCTGGTTGATTTTAATCTAGATTTCACTTTCTTCCAATCAGTTCTATGATTACTGATGTCTTACTTTATGATTAATTTAGATAATAGTTCAGCCCCTTTTGAAAATGTGGGCTCACTGTGTGTGAGTTATCTCTGGCACAATTACTGTTCCTAAAAAAGTTAGCTTTACCTATCTTTCCAATTGTCAAGAGTTTACACAAGCTGTACCACAGTTTTACTGCCTTACTCCATTTTTTTTGTAGGTTTTAAAAAAAAATAATTATATTTGACATCATTTGTATTCCCTAGGGAGTACCCACCACCATTCTACCCATGCACCATCAATCAGTCACTTGTGCTTTTTCTGCCCTCATCTCCCTTCTTCCCCTTCCCCCTACTTGGTCCCTTTGGGGTTTATCTTTGACTTTTTGTTCTTCTTGAGTTTTTTGTTTGCTTTTGGTTATAATTGCCCATTTCCTTGAGGTTCTTCTTCTTTTTCTTCTTTTATTTTTTTTTTTGTTGTAGTTGTTGCTCTTTTATATTCCTCCTAATAGTTAAGCCATCCAATATTTTTCTCTTGCCTTCTGACTGTTTCACTGAGTATAATTCCTTCTAGCTCCATCCATGTTTCTATAAATAGCCCTAGTTTGTCATTTTTGATTGCTGAATAACATTCCATTGTCTATATGTACCACATCTTCTTGATCCAGTCATCTACTTTTGGTCATTTGGGTTGTTTCCAGATCTTACCAATTACAAATACTGCTGCAATAAACATAGGTGTACAGGTGCTCTTTTGGATCGGTGTTTTTGTGTCCTTTGGGTAGATTACTAGGAGTAGGATTGCCGGCTCATATGGTAGTTCCATTTCTAATAGACTGAGGAACCTCCATACGGCCTTCCATAGTGGTTAGATTAATTTGCATTCCCACCAGCAGTGTACTAAGGTTCCTTCTTTTCCACATCCTTACCAGAATTTTTTGTCGTTTGTTTTTTTTTTTTGTTTTGTTTTGTTTTTGATGTGTGCCATTCTTACTGGTGTCAGGTGGTACCTCATTGTGGTATTAATTTGCATTTCCCTGATTATGAGGGATGCTGAGACTTCTCATGTACCTGTTGGCTATGTGTATGTCCTCTTTAGAGAAGTGTCTTTTAAGTTCTTCTGCCCATTTTTGATTGGGTTTTTTACTTTATTTTTCTTGACACTTATGAGTTCTTTGTATATCTTTGTGATCAGACCCTCATCCATTGTGTGGAGCACAAAGATTTTTTTCCCATTCAGTGGGGTTTCTTTTTGGTCTGTTTAATGTTTCCTTTGCTGTACAAAAGCTTTTTACCTTGATGTAGCCCCATCTGTTTATCCTCTCTCTCATTTTTATTGCTTTAGGGACTGCCACCTCAAAAGCACTATTGAGGTGCAGTGTTTTACCTGTGTTTTCCTCTATGTTTTCCACTCCACTCATAGATACTTTTTGAAGAATCTACCCTAAGCTCTTCCTCACTTTCTCTGTCTTCACCCTGCTCTGACCTCCCCAGTGTCAAACCAAGGTATACCATATATCTTTCTCTTCCACATCAATAAACAACAAACTTCTCTGTTTCATTTTCTCTTGTGGTTTCTTGTTGAATCTCAGTTCAAATCAGGCAGCTTGCACTCCACTTAACAAGTAACTAATTTAACAAAATTGTCACGCCTACATTGGGAAAATATTCCCCATGTAAGGGAAGCCTAGAAAACACTGAGTAGAAAATATAATGACTTTTTAAAATCCGTATGATCTGAACATGCTGAATGACAGTCTTAATGTCATTAAGTACGCTTTGTTGAAAATTAGAAGATTGTATAAATGTGGTTGCAATGATGTAGTTAATTTTTGACTTATATAAAAGATGTGTGGTTGGCTTTAACCTATTTTATTATTACTGAAAGCAACAGTGATTTTCCTCATCAGAATATGAAGGGGCAGTCATTTCAGGTCTTGCTTTTCCTTGTTGTGATATTGAAACAGTGAAGCAGTTGGTAAGAGAACTCTTAGTATGTTTGCTGAATCCTGGACGGAGAGTTAATGTAGATGCTGCATAAGGATACATCTACCCGATAAATGCCTGAGTCTTTTCTTTTAATGTGATGTGTTAGGGTGCATTTTTGTAAACTTAAAGAGAATAAGCCAGTAAAGGAAATAATCGAGTCAAGGGAAAAACAATTTAAGATAAAGGACAGAGAGGGAAATTCATTAAGGACCACTCTAGGATTTGAGTTGAAAGCCCAGCTAAACGAATCACAGATGAAACAATTGGATATAGATGAGGAAAAGATTTTATCTAATTAAAAACTAAGAGAATGAGTAACAAAATAATTGAGTGGATATGTCACAAAGAATCTTTAGAAAAAGATTGTATAAATTGCATAGATTTGATAATAGGCATTTATTCTCAACATGATTACATCTTGGTGAAATAAGTAGACTGTAATTGGCTGAAACTAAGAGAAATAAATAGAGAACTAGAAATTAAATAATTCACTTTGCAGAGAAGCTGTCTGTATAACTTTTCTATTCACTATTATCTGAAATAAGAACTTGATATTTCTATATCTCAATTTCCTCTCAAAATTTGAGATAGAGTGACTGCATGACATTTTTGATCATTAAATTTGTTTATATATTGAAATTATTTAGATGATTATCTGTTTAAAGTTTATGTAATAACATACACTTAAAATTTGTGATCATATTTAAAACTTTGGAAAACTATTTTTTTACAGAAACCAATTTTTCCTTTAGTATTTTTAAGATTCATTTTTATTTATTTATGCATATAAGAATTGGTGTGTAGGACAAAGGTGGGGGAGAATGAAAAAGGCTCACATGAACAAAGTAGGAAGCAGAACAGATGCATCTATTTTTTTGTTGTTGTTAAAGATTTATTTATTTATGCATACAAGAGCTGGGGTACAGGCCAGAGTCACAAGAGGTGAGAGGATTCACCAGACAGAGCGGGGAGCAGAACAGGCAGACTGAACGAAATACACTGTTGAGGGAAGCGGTGGGCAAGGCAGGAGAGGTCTGCCTGTGCATGTGAGTCCCCTCCCTGACTAGTGGCAGGGATCGAACACGTGCTGCAGTAGTTGCAGTTTACTTCATAGCGTGGTGCTTAACCCACTGCGCCACCATGGAGGCCCCAGATGGATCTATTGATAGACACTGCTGAAGGGAACAGCAGGCAAGACAGGAGAGGTCTGCTGTGCGGTGTAGGGTCATGTGGGTTCAATCCCTGGTCTGGGATTGAACTGAGGCTACAGTGGCTTGTGTTAGCTTGGTAGCCCTGAGGTTTTAACCCCTACACCACCAGGGAGACCCAACAAATTTGCATTTTGAAGAAATAATGGAAGTATATTTTCCTAGGAGAGTTCAGTAAAAAGAATCAGTAACAAAATAATTGAGTGTGCATGTCAAAGAACTGGGTACTGGAATACAAGTTGGGTAAGAAGTTAATAAATGATTTGGATATCCTGATAGATATTTTGAGATGTCTGCTAGAATAATTTGCTTTAAAAGATAGGCTATTGTGGTATGAGAAAGAAAAACTTAAAATCAGTGTTTTGAAGGTGATTAGAATTATTAGAATATTTATAGAATTAATGAAATGCAATTTAGACAATTAAAATTATTCTAAGAGTCTGGAGTTTAGCCTCACAGGTGTTAAATAGTGCTTTAGTCATTAGGAGCATATATGAATCAACTGATTATTGTGATTTCTAGGTACATGGTATGATTTCAATCTAGCACTTGTGAACATTTGTGAAGTCATGAAAGTAACTTTGTCCAGTACAGAACAAGCAAAATTACCAGTGATTTCTCCTACAAAATAGTTATTAACAAATGTGCAAAACACTCAGGAAATACAAATAATTCACAGTTAAAATTTCAGCTAGAAGCTTTGTGAAAGACATTGTCTTAGCCAAATTAAGCATAAATACAAGGACTGTTATGGCAAGTGGTGAGAAAAGAAACATATTAAGAGAAATGGAAAAATTATATTATCAAATTAAGCATATTTGGGGGCTGAGAGAATCCCCACATCAATTATTTGTTCTATAGATAACTGTTATCATAATGACAAGTCCCTAGCATAAGACTGAAATTATCCCCTGACTTCAGCCAAGGATGAATTATGTATGTATATCTTCTCAAAGTGAATGGATGCCCCCATTACCTTGGTGTTCCCACTATATATCCCTCTTCAGTTCACAGTTCTAATCCCTATAAAACTAGATGGCTCTTCCAATGTCCAAATACCAACTAACTTGTATTTATAACATACTATGATGGTATTAAAAAAATGCATTGTAGCCATTATAAAATAACACATCAGGTTGATCTGTTATTTACCATCACAATCAAAAAAGATAACCAGAAGCATTTTTATTTATTTGGGATAGAATATGTTTCCATTTTGCCCTAAGGAAAAGTCAACTCTTCTATCATATGAAGTAACATAATCCAAAGGAATTTGGAGTTTCTACAAGTCCTCCAAAACATCATATTAGCATTTGACACATGAATAATATTAATCTGTCTGGATAAGAAAGAATTGTCAAATGTGATAAAAGGGTTTAATAAGACATATGACCCCAGAATATGGGGCATAATCCTTATGAAGTTTCCATAGCTACTATAAAATCCATGGAGTTTTAAGGGCAGATTGATTTGTAACATGTTAATGTACCCCCTTTAAAATATTAGGCAGAGATTTCAAGGAAAGATGGCAAAAGGAAAGGGTTAAATTAAAGGATCCTTGAGTCAGAAGTTCCCTCAGGGACAGCAAGAGTAAGTATCTGGAGGGAGCAACCACATCTGTAAAGTGAAGATATGAGAACCAGTATTTTAGCAAGGAGAAGAGCCAAAACAGCAATTAAAAGGGAAGGGCAGACTGAGAAACAGTAAGTCAGGAAGGGTCCCACTTCATTGACTGGGACACAGATCCTATGGCCAAAATTCTCCCATACTAGCCTGTGAAGGAGAATGCAAAATTTACCGTGAGATCATAGCTGTTCAACAATTCAACAAAAGACAGTCAGGAGCCCCAGGAATGAGATTGGTAGTGGAGAAAACCAATTTGTCATCCCCAACCAATCTCTGGTCTCTAGGATTGTCTGTGCCTAAAAGGAAAGTCACCTATCTCTCTCCCTAACCCACACAATCTCCAGCCTACTCAAAAACAAACAAACCAAAACAAAACAAACTGGAAGAATCACAGCAAAATTAGTGTGCTTAGGAAGCACTCCACTTCTTGGGCTGGCAATCAAAGGGCTGACCTGGAAATGGCACTACTCCTGGCAGTATTGTCCCATAGTAAAGAATAGCATAGTACTTCCTTCAGACATGTTGCATGCATAGCCTTTTTTGGCAGGTGCTTCTAGACCAAGGGCTTTGGAAAGACAAAGTACATAACTACACCTAGACTTCCCCTCCTCTCATACTCCATATATCCAGCAGATTTTTTTCAGCACCACCTTGGGAAGATAACCAAAGGCTGGTTTGGAAACAGAAATACTTCTTCCACCTGTCTCGCCCCGTAGTGGGTGAAGACACAGCACTTTCAGGCACATTGTGAACATAGCCTTTCAGCAGGGGACTCTAGACCATGTGCTTCAGAAATGTAATGAGATCTGTACCAAGACCATAGTCATGAATCTATCAAGAATTAAAGGAACAATATATATATATATATATATATATATTGAAGTGGCTAGTAGGCAATAAAAGGTAACCTATAAAGGAAATCCATAAGACTAGCATCATACTTCTCAGAGGAAACCCTATAGGTAAGGAACAAATGGAATGGCGTATTCAAAATATTCAACAATAGAAATTGCCAGGCAAGACTATTATATCCTTCAACACTCTTCTTCAGATATGAGGGAGAAATAAAGTTCTCAGACAAACAAACTGAAGGAGTTTGCCAATGTCAACCTCTCCTATAAAAATGATGAACTGGCTCTCCTATATAACTCAAAGAGAGGAAAACCCACAAAAAATGAGCAAAAAACTACACTGAACTAGAAAACTAGACTCCATAATAATCCTCCTGTCAATAATCACCCTAAATGTGAATGGACTGAAGCCATCAATCAAAAGGCATTGAGAGGCCTATTAGAACAAAACAAACCCCAACTTTCTGCTATCTCTAGGAGACTTACCTGAGCTCTAGGGATAAAAAGACTCAGAATGAAAGTTTGGAAAGCAAACCTATGAAAAAATGTAGCCCTGAAGAAGTCAGAGACACCATATGTTTATCAGATAAAAGTGATTTCCCATTTAAAAAATTAACAAGAGAAAAATATATACACAATTTTATAATTAAGTGGTCAATATATCAGGAAGAGATAACACTCAACTATAAAAAAAGATGAACTCTTGTCATTTGCAACAACATGGATGAAACTGGAGAGGCTATTCATATCTTACTAAAATCTGAATGTTAAAAACTGTCAAATTCATATTGGAAGTAAAACTGCTACAGCAAATGATTATCTTTATTTTCAATAATGTAATCATCTTATTTATCTCATGCTAAATACTTAATTAAATTTAGTACACACTAATAATCTAAGCATTTGGCAAAAATACCCTTATAATTGAAGCTTTTTTTTTTTTAGCTATGTAGATGCTAAGTAGTTGGAATGTTATGTCTTTACTTAAAAAGAGAAACAACCTCTAAAAGAGCAGTCAACATTGTAGTCTCCATTTGATGAAGTTACTGTCATCTTAAGTCATTTTCTAAAAACCCATCAATTTTTCACACTTGCCAAACTAGTAATTGAAAGGAGATGGAGTAGGAACAGCCCACACAAGTCTCACTTATTTCTTTATGGTGGTATTAGTTAATGAGATTTCTCAAAAAATTCAGTATTGCTTTTGAATACTCCAAATCAATGTGAGAATTAGTTATATTGTTAAATATGTGCAAAAAAAAATCAAATTCTTGAGAAATAAACTTTCAAGGATATATCTGATATAAACCAGGAGAAATTTGATCAAAATCATGTTCTCATGTAGTTGTGCATCTCATATAGTCTGATGAGAAATTTATTATATTTCAAATAATCATAAATCATTAGCTTGATTGCACTCTCAAGTGGCCCATGAAGATTCATCATTCCTATTTACCTATACCCAATAAGAAGGATAAATATCTGCATGCCGATTTGAGACATACCAGGAGAAGGTTCAGAGGATGCATTTGTATTTTGATGACTTTTATACTTGGAAAGGATCGCCTACTGGTGTTTTAATTTTAGTGATGATTTTATTTAATCAAATTCTAATGAAAAATGTTTGGAAAGTTCAGTGCATACTCAATATAGTCTATGAGAGTTACATTATAATTGAATTATATTAAAACACATTTTCTAAAAAAATAATGTATAAAATATGACAAAAATGAAAACTTTAAATCATTTCTATGGTTATAGCAAGAATAATTATAAAAACATTGTTATTTAATAAGTTTACATTACTTTTTATACCTACCAGGATTATTGCTTTACTGCTCACAGACTAGGTTTAATCCTACTGTATTAAAAAAGAAAAAAAAAATTCACTACCTCATGCTTGGACAGCAATATTTATATGAGTCATCATCTTAGTCTGATCTTTGTAGAGGATTTGGTGACTTCTTACAAGTTAGGTAAGTCTTGTGCAATGGATATAAAACTGCATCAACTTAACCACAAAAGGAATTTGTTATATAAGATTAAAAGTTAACCTATATCTGGTAATTCCATTTATTTTTGCTTTTTCAAATTAAGAAAGACATTGACAGACATTCTATAAATTTTATTTCTTGGAAAGATATAATTAACTATTTCTATCAAAAAACTGTTTGAAGACACTCCCTAAAATCAAATTACTATACCATATTTATTATCTATCTTAATGATGTGATGTATGATTCCTTGCTATGACTACTAATACTTAGTACTAGTGACATTTGACCCCTTCTAACATCATTCAGTTTAAGGATATTAATTCAATTTCATTACTTTGGATCTAATTTTAGTATAATAACAACAGTTCATAATTTATTTTCATAAACCCCAAAATCATATATACAAATCTCCTTAAAATACTATTTTTTGGGGCCTCCCTAATGGCACAAAGTGTTAAATCTCAGCACGGTAAAGCTATCAGCAGCCACTGTAGCATGAGTTCTATCCCCAGCCAGGGAGCTGACCCACATGGCACAGCAGACCTCTCCTTCCTCGCCTGCTGCTCCCCTCAGCAGTGTATTTCAGTAGATTCACATGTTCTGTTCCCCACTCTGTCTCTGGTGAATTCTCTCACCCCTTGCACCTCTGTGCCCCAGCTTTTGTATGCCTAAATAAATAAATCTTTTAAAAAGTATATTGCATTTCTTTTTAATTTTTTAATTTAATTTTTTCCTTCTCGCACATTATTTTTTTAAACATCTTTGTTTATTTTTCACAAAATAGGATGTCTCCCCTCAAGTGCAGTCACCATAGTTATCTAACCACAAAAGTGCCCACCATCCTCCCCCATACTCTTCCTCCCCATGGCCCCAACCCAGCTCTTTGTTCTCCTCAACTCCCTCTTCCTCCCCTTCTGAGTGTCTCAGATCCATACTTTCAAGGGTCAGTCTTACACTGTTAATAAGCATCTTCTCTTCTTCTTTTATTCCTGAAAACATATTAATTATTTAGTTATTAATATAATAAAAAACAATCTTGAAAGTAAAATAATGATGGGAATTTTATAGTTTTCCACTCAAAAAGATCTTTGTGTTCTCAAGAATGCAAAACCAGTGTGTAGCATATCAGAGAGATCAGCGGTCGAGGTCTAGAACCTAGAGTTTTAGGTTCTTTTTTTTTTTTTTTCCAGTACTTTCAAATACTTCTAGCCTTATTCCAGATATTGATGTTTTCCCTTTACTAGTGACTTAATTTTCACATAGAAATCTGGGAGCCACAGACTTAACTTTCACATAGAAATCTGTGGCAATTATAACACAAAGAATTATTTCTCAAGACATTCATTCTTAAAGAAGTAGACCATACAGTTCCAACTTATGTTTTCAGTAAAGAATAGTCTTTTTATAAATTAATCTATAGTACACAAAACTGGGTAAAGCAACATACAAACATTTTTTAAATGAAAAATTGAACAATAGTTGGTGTTGCATGTATAGGACCAATTTCAAGTGTGGTGCAAAAAATTATCTTAAAGAGGGATTGATTCATTTGTTTCATAAGAAAGAAACATTTTTTTTTCTATTTTTCTACAGTTTCTTTTCTTTTTTTCTAATTAAGTTCTAATTTTCTGTAGTATACCATTCTTTCAAAATATTGAAGTAGAGAGCGACACATTCTTAGGTAGCTGTTACACTTGTTTAAAAGCCAAGTATAAAAAAATTTGGACTATAAAATATTATAAAACTTTGAACTTTGGACTTTAAATTCTGTTAATTCCATGGTAAATTGATGACTATACTGTTTGTAAATACATCACTTATCTAGTGTGGACTAACATAAATATGGACTAGTATATGTGACTTGATATGACCCTAAATGTTCAAAAGCAAATCATTAACCCTCGTTTGGAAAGAAGGAAGGAAATAAAGATTAACCAATACAGACACTTATACTTGAAATTTAAATTAGGGATTATGTGAGAAGATAATTCTGTTATATATTAAAACAATGCTGTACTTGTAATTTTTATTGTGTGTATATGTATGTATAATATGCATCACTACTTAAATAACTATTAAGTAAATGGAATATTGACTTATTCTTCAATATAATATTTTTATTATTAACTGAAAATACATATATTTAAGTCTTTTCAGTGCTACTAGTGAAATGCACTTGAATGTATTGGACTTGAAAGTCAGTAATTGTCCAAATATTGACGAACCAGATTATCCATATCAAGTACATAGTCTCACTACAATTTCACCTGGAAAAATCACATTTTCATCAGAAACCATTTAAATAGCTCTTCATATATTTATGTCAGTTAAATGATCATCTCAACTAATTTGCAATCTTTGAAAATATATAAATTCATTGCTAATATGCTTAATTATTTTCCCTGGAAATGTGAATAAATTATTGTTTTGTGTTTTTAGAGAGTTTGACATTCAATTTAAGGCATGTATAAATCATGATGATTTTTAATGTGGAAGAGTGATTTTATGTAATAAATAATTTTGTGATCAAAAGTGAAAGTGAAAGAAGTGTTTGAGTCACAGTAATATTCTCTCCTCAGAAAAGCAGGTGAGTTTGTTGTTAAAATGGATAGAAAGATGAGACTGAGGGCAAGAGGCCTGGGATTACACAATGATTAAATAGAAAATACATATTATATGAAATTCGGAGATGTTAGGTATGGTCTTTACAATGTTCTTTAATATTGAAGTCAGATTGCATCTACGTTATCATGATTTAATTCTGATACACATCTTATGAATTTTAACAACTGCTACTCTACATGTTTTGTCAAGAGCTACATCAATAAATTTTAATTAATGCATAGCAACTTGACATTTCCGAAAGCTCTCAGAATTCTTACCCATATGTGTAATATTCTTTAATTCATGATTCCTGTTCTCTCTTTAGGTTGTTAAATCATAAGTGTTCTGCTTTATACATGTATAATTTTAACATGATCTAGTGAAATGCACATGGAAAGTATAAAACTACTACATTGAGAATATTCTATTTCTTCTCACGATATACATTTAATACGTAATCAAACTTTAAAATTATATACCCTTCACTAGTTCTGTGCTCCTAGGAAATGTTATCAACTAAATAAAAAAATTATGTTGAGAAATATACTTGAGATTTTATAAATGAAATAGAAATATTTCCATTGACAGTTGAATAAATTCACAATACTATTAAGATGTCAAAGTGGTAGATGTTGATAAAAGAAAAATAAGAGATATGAATAAATGGATAGCTAAAAATGCTTAATGAAAAAAATCTACAATACTGGAACATTCAAACTCCAAACTCATACCCTCAGGAAATATAATGATGGCTATAACTAGGAAAAGAGTAGCCTTAAATAATGAAACAGAGGGAAATCCCTGGTCAGACAAGGGGTTAAGGCACAGTGCCATGAAGCTATCCACAGCTATCACATCACAAGTTTGATCCCTGGCCAGGGAGGTGACAGACCTCTTCTGTCTTGCCCGCAGCTCCCCTCAGAAGTCTGGTTCAGTCAGTCTATGTGTTTTGTTCCCTACTCACCACCCCCTTGCAGCTCTGGCCTATGTCCTAGTTCTTGCATGCATAAATAAATAAATATTAAAAAAATAATGAAACAGTCAAATTAAAAGAAATTAAACACTCCAAAACTTTTAGCATTTTGTATAATTTATTCTGAGATATAGATATTACTCAATTATGTTTAATGAAGCATTGTATCTGTTTTAAGGATTATAGGCTCAAAACTCTACACATGTATATTTTCACCCCATGCCCACCACCAAAACCCCAATAATCCTGCTCCTTTTCTGCTTCTACCCACCACTCTGCCCCTTCTGAAGCCTCAGTTTTGAAATTTTATGCCAAGTATTTGGTTTGTTTTATTTCTCTGCATTCCCCATATAAGTGAAAACTTTGATACTAGTTTTTCCTCTTCAGATTTAATCTGCTTTGCATAATCTACTCTGGATCCATCCACATTGTTACAAATGGCAAAGTTTAATCATTTTTATAGCTGTGTATCATCTAATTGTATATATAAACCATATTTATCTAAGCCACTCTCCTGTCCTTGAGCATTTAAGTTGTTTCTATAATTTGACTATTGCAAATAGGGCTACAAGAAACATAGGAATGCATATATTCCTATAAATCGTGGTTTGCATTCTTCAGGTAGAAACTTAGAAATAGGTTTGCTGGGTCACATGATAGATATACGTTTAATCTTTTGAGAAAACTCTGTAATGTTTTCTATAGATATTAAAACCAGTCTGCATTCCCACCAACAGTGTACAGCAGTTCCATATCTACACATCTTTGTCAGTGCTTGTTTCTGTGTTTTAGTTTGGTTTTTAATGTGGACCATTCTCACAAATGTCATAAGGTATCTCACTGTGCTTTTGATTTGCATTTTCCTGATGTTAAGTGATGACGAGTATTTGTTCATGCCTCTTGGCCATCTGAATGTCTTCTTTGAAAAACCATTTAGCGCTTCTGTCAGATGCATAATGCTCAAATATATTCTCATATTGACTAGGGTGTCTTTTTATTTTCATAGTAATTTTTTTTCTTTGCTATGCACAATGATGCTTTTTGCTTTGATGTAGTCTTATTTGCTTATATTTGCTTGTGTTTCTCTTAACATTGGAGGCAAATTCACAAAGATATCACTTAAGCCAATGTTATGGAGTGTTTGTCTTTTTTTTCCAATGTATTTTATGGTTTTGAGTCTTGAAGCCATACCTTTAATCCTTTTTGAGATAATTTTTATGTAAGGTACAAGATGGTGACTGGTTTCATTTTTAACATGTGGTTGTTCAGTTTTTTCAACATTTGTTGAAGAGACTCTTTTTTCCAGGCAAGATGTTCTTGCCTACTTTGTCATAAACTGTTCATAGATACTTGTCATAGACTTTTCATGGCTCAGAAGTTTATTTCTGGGCTCTCAAACTGTTGATTTTTGTTCCAGTACCACCATTTTGGTTATTTTAGTTTTGTATATAGATTGAAATTTGGGACTGTGATAAACCAATCTTTCTTTTTTGTTAGGATTTGGCTCTTCAGCATATTTTGTGATTCCATATATATTTCAGCATTATTTCTCCTGTTTCTTTGAATAATACCACTAAAGCCTTGATATGGATTGAATTTGGTCTATATATTGTTCTGTGTTGGATGGCCATTTTAACAAGTTAATTCTTCCAATCCATAGGCCAGCAATATCATTTAACTTTTTGTGTCTTCTTCTATTTCTTTGAACAAAGTCTTATAGTTTTCACTGTATAGGTCCTTCACTTCATTTGTTAGGTTTTCTTCTGGGTATAAACTTTCTTTGTTTCAAATTTGAATGGATTTGTTTTCTTGATTAGTTTCTCTTCTAACTTGCTCTATGAACATAGAGATTCAGTTGAGTCTGGCAACCTGATTTTGTACCCTGCTTTATTATTATATTGATTTGTTATTTCAATTAGTATTTTTTGTTAGAGTCTTTGGAGTGGCTCATGTATATTAGTATGTCATCTGCAAACAGTGATAGTTTCAATTCTCATTTACAACTTGAATATGTATATATTACATATATATAGCATACATATATGTATATTGCATATTACATTGGCTGTGGGTTTGTCATATATTATCTATGGCATGTTTCTTCAATCCCCAGGTTTTTGAAGTGCTGTTACCATAAATGGACTGTAAATCTATTAAATGTTTTCTCTGCATCTATTGCTATCTTCATATAGTTTTTGTTTTCCTTTTGTTGATGTGATAAATGCATTGATTGATACCTTTTTCTAGCCACTTTCATTTTTCTTTCTTTGTCTCAAAATCTTGGTAGTTTCATTATTTGTATCTTGGGCTGGGTCTCATTTTATTTAGATAACCAAGTCATCATTTAACTTCATGAACTCTTTAGTCCTTACTCAGGTTTGGGAAATTTCCCTCTGTTGTTTATTTGAATAAATTGTCTGTTCCCTTTTCTGTCTCTTCCCCTTGTAGGGTGTTTGTTATCCTTATGTTGTGTTTCCTAACAGATTTAGATACTCTTTTTTTTTTCCCCTTTGTATTTCTCATCCTTCTGTATCAACAGCTTTATCTGTAATATTTTAGCTCCTCTATTGATCATTCTTGCTTCATTAATAACCTTTATTTTCATGTATAAACTTTCAGCTTCTAATTTGTATTCCTTATCTATGTTTCTGAAGATACTAATTTTTTTTCCTGGTATTTTCTTTGAATTTCCTCCTCATGACTATTAAAAAAATCCGCCTGATAGAAATATTTTTTTTTTCCATATTGTTGTCACTGGGCTCCTGAGAATTGTTCTGTCCTTGTGGTGACATCCTCCCTTGAGGCCTCAATTTCCTATGTGTTGTGTTTCTTGTCTGCAATTTTTCTGTATTAGATCTTCTCCCCAGGGGCCTTGTAGTCTCCAGCAGTTTCAAATTTGAAACTGCAGGGAAATCCCAATAGAGCTCACTATAGGGAGGTAGACACCACTCATTACTCTCCACACTGGCCACTAGCAAACAGGTTGCCCTTTGTTCACAGGCTCTGTTTACTGTGTTTTCTTGTATGTTCTGACTACATACTCTGCAAGCAGGCCCATGGTCCCAAAGGGGGAAGTGCTGTGCATGTGCCAGACTTTGCAAAGCCCCTTGTCTGAGTCCACTTTCCAGATTAGCTACATGTGATATGCCTGGAAGTGCTGTACTCTCCCACTGTGCAGGGAGCATGCATCATAAATCTCACCATTTCTAGGCCTACACTTTGGTTGACTCCCCAGTTCTGGCACCAGAATTCCTACTGGGTAGACTGAAATCAATGTGGTTATTCCCTGTTTCTTTATATGCACTCTGTGCACCAGGCACCGTGATATAGGGGGAGGGGCGCATATAGAGTCTGTTTTCCTAAAGCCGGTGGAATAGAAATCCCCCAGCAAAAGACTATGTGAATAATATTCCCTGGGATGCTGCACTTTCCCCCACTGCGTAAAGCAAGTGCCAGAAATAGAACCAAATCTGGGCTTTGGATGATTTCCTGTGGTGGGCACAATAGAACTTGCCTAATAGACTGTGATCACTGTGGCCACCTGCGGTTTCATTTAAGATACCCTAGTAGAGTGGACTGGAGGTCACACAGTGGGACTAGTTGCTGGTGGCCATGGCTCCCCAGAGGACAGGCATAATCCTGTGAGCCCAGAGGTCATGCAGGAGAGAATTAAGTGATTCTTCCCCCAGTAAAAACCTGTCCCTGACTACCTGGTATCCTTCAATGAACCTATCAAACAAGTTGTGCTCTTCATAGTCTGGGGCCAAGAGAGTGTTTAGGAGACAGGTAGAGGAAAGGAAGAGATCCCTCCTGATAAATTGGCAGTAGCCTTACTTCCTCTTTCTGAGTCTTACCTACACTTCTTGATGTTCCTCGCTTACCTCCTTGCTAAGACACTGATCCTTACATTCCCAGCTCCATTCCAGTTGTAGCTGCTCCTGCAGACGCCTATCCTTGGTGTACAAAAAGGAAGTGAGTTTGTCAATGATGCTGTCTGTCCTTCCCATTTTCGGATAACTTTTTATTCAGTTACATAAACTTAATTTAAGATTGTCTGACTGAATAGTTGATATTCCTGTTATTTTCTGTCTTTCATAATTAAGTCTCAAACAAATATCATTATGCCCAGAACAAATGATTGCTATAAACTACAACCTATGTATTCATCCTAATGAAAATTAATCAGGTTTTCTCTGTCTCAAATGGATCTAAACTGTGGACTGTCCCAAATTTAAATATGTGCTAAGCTGCAAAAATTCCCATCTTTACAGCTCATTGTAGAATTGTCTGACACTGGCTATAGAGAAATGCCATTCCTGTTGAAAAATCCTATTTTTTCCACTTTCTCAGTCTACTGGTTTACCCTGTTCCCAACAGAGTTCCTGCTACTACTGCTTTCAACTCCCTATTAATCAAGATTTAATAGATTTAGAGATTCTTACAGCCACTGAGATCTGAGAAATTATCCTATTGCAATTTTGAATAGACTCTGATGGCCTTAGTCTGGATTTACTTTCTTTGACAAGTGTTTGAGTGGTTCATGAATATTTATCTTTCTTGCATGCATTATCCTGTTTTCTTTTATAGTTGATATGGAATACAAAACTAATGATATTCAGATATTTATAAATATGAATGATGTTACATATAAATGCATATATGCCTATATCTACATATGTATAGATATACAGATATAGATAGATGACAATAGAAATACAGGATTTTTTTTTTTAACTATATGGCTAGGAGATGATGTCACTATCACTTATTTTCTTTTATCTTGCAAAGCATTGGTGACTCTACTAAGCTCCGCAGCAATATAGGCAACAGAACAGCATTCATGAGATGTATATAACTTCAAAACAACTTGACATTTTCCAAAGCACTCAACACTCAGTTTCAATTTAATTCAGCATTCTTGTACTTCCTTTAAGTGGATAATGTGATAAGTCATGTAACAAAAATTTTAAAGATGTAGGAACACATTTTTAATGCTTGCTATGGATATAACTAGTATAATTTTTAAATATTAGCAACTTCTAGAAGGAAAGGAAATTTTAAATAAATACACAAAGTGACCCTTTTTTATTGAATAGGAATTTTCAAAGTATAAATAGATATGCACATGAGTAGTTAGATAAGAATATGTAAAAATCACTGGGAAGTGATTTAAAGTTATATTGCTATTCCTTTTATAAATGTATATGTTTTTCCAGTATATTAATGCCTAAAGAATTATAATATACATATAACACATAATTAAATGTATTCTAACTATAATACATATAACAAAACTTTCTTACTATTTAAATAGAATCATGGAAGGGTAATCAATACTCATTCAATATTTACAGTTTATGATCCAGTTCTATATAGTACATTGCTATAACTGTACAACCATCACTTTCTGGAAATTAATTACATACATTGTGGTATGGTTGATAATGCCCTACTACTCAGAAATTCTGTTCATTTTTCCTTACACTTTTTTTTCTCCTCATTTGATTATAATTTCCATTGACCTATCTTCAGAGTTGCTAATAATTTCTTGTTAGCATGTATCACTTACTGAGCACCTTTTATGTATCTTCAGTTTAGTTGTTATACTTTCACCAAAGAGATAGGACATATAACTAAGAACCAAATAAAATTCTCAGACAATTTCATAATTTAAAATTGCAGAATTTTAAAGACAATTACACAGACATGCATATAAAAAGGAACATATGCCTATATATAAGAAACAGTCCGTGAGGATCCCATGTGTCAGATTTATTAGACAAATACTTTAAACTGGTTTTATGAAAAAAATACATATATATATTGAAAGTCTAAATAAGCCATGTCTGAAGAATTTTTAAGAAGTGTTAGAATAACAGCATATGTCTATAAGCCTTTTTTTAGTTATCAGAGTTCCAAAAATGATTATTTTGACAAGTTTGCATAGTTTTGTTACTCTTTTGTGTCATCTTAGTATCTTTCAATGTGTGTATTTTTGTCAAGTTATGTTCCCCAGTATCATGTGTTAAGGTTCTAATCCCTGGTATGATTATTTGAAAAAAAAAAAAAAAAGGCATGAAAGATGTAATCAAGTTAATAAAAGGCCATTAAGTCGGACCCATAATCCAATATTATTGGCATCTTCATAAGAAGGAAAGTAACACATAGGAAGATAGATACAGACTTATGGGGAGATTGCCATTTGATGACAAGGTAGAGGTTGGAGTAGAGCAGTTGCAAACCAAAGATTATCATGGACCAAATGCTATCACCAGAGACTAGGAAGAAACAAGAAGGGAGTCCATCTAACAGGTTTCAGGATGAAAATAGCTCTGTTGAGGGCCTCCCTGGTGGTGCAGTGGGTTGAGCAACGCACTGTGGGGCAAACCACAGCCACTGCAGCATGAGTTCTATCCCTGCTACCGGCCAGGGAGGGGGCCCACATGGCGCAGCAGACCTCTCCTGCCTCGCCCGCTGCTCCCCTCAGCAGTGTATTTCAGTCCATCTGCCTGTTCTGCTCCCCACTCTGTCTGGTGAATCCTCTCACCTCCCACTACTTTGGCCTGTGCTCCAGCTCTTGTATGCATAAATAAATAAATCTTAAAGAAAAAGAAAATAGCTCTGTTGATACCTTAGTTTCAGACTATTCCATCACTGTGAAGCTATAAGTTTTTTGTCGTTTTAGCCCCCAAGTTTGGGGGTGTGACAATCCTAGGAAATTAACACACTGACTGCCTATACAATTTTGGGTGATCTTTAAAGTACCTAACATTAATCAAATTATTTAATCCTCATGGCAAGCTCATTGTAAAAATAAGAAGTCTTAGGTCAAAGAAATTAACAACTTGATAATTGTCACATAACTTGAAATGGTAGGGAAGGGATTGACATTAGGTGAATTGACTCCAGAAACTGTCCCTGATAAGTAATAGTCAATCCTTGAATAATGTGCAGGTTAGGGGCCCTAACCATTGCCCAGTCCAAAATTTACATATAACTATTGACTCCTCTAAATCTTAACTATAAATAGCCTACTATTGGTAGGAAATCTTACCATACATAAACAGTTGGTTAACACATATTTTATAAGTTATATTATTATACACTGTACACTTATAGTAAAGTTAGCAAGGGGAAAGAGTGCTGAGCACTATGAAAATTATAAGGAAGAAAAGTCCTTTATAAGACTAATTGTCCTCACGCTGTGCAGAATTTTTCACACCATATATATGAATTGGTTGCATCAAAAAACAAGGGCATTGATCATTAATGGTCACTGAACAATGCCCTTAATCCCTGCAACTCTTTTCTAGGCTATTCATCTTCCTACAATAGTTTCTGAAATCAATCCCAGTCTCTACAAAAATTGGCAACTCTACTTTCTGCCTTATTCTCACCATAAGAAGTTGCCACCTATTACATAATCCAATGAAAAACATTACATTGACAGACTCCCCTGTTTTATCTGCCAAACACTGGCATCCTGGTCTATCCTGCCCTTTTTCACTATTTTATATCAGAAATGTATTCCATTTTCTATATATTCTTATGCACTCCCATTCTGATATTGAATATTTTCTCTGTATTGCCAACCAATTCTACTTCTTTTCCATCCAACTTCCATAGAGGTAAATATGAACAAAAACCGTTCTCAACTCACATGAGCTCCTCACATCATACATTCAAGTCTCCCTTTTCCTTTCCTTTCATGACAAAGCAAATGCTTATTCTATATCCATTTCTACAATCACCACTCACGCCTCATTGAATAATTTGCACTTTCAGCTCCCCATATATTAAACAACCTCAATTTATTTTACTGTTATCTTCTTAGGTAATGTAATTCTAGGTTCCAATATTTAAAAATCCTGATATTATTGAAGGAAAATTTGACACTGACTGGGACCCTCCTTGAAATAAATTTACCCCTAGTTCTCTAAAGTCACTGTCTCTTAAACTGTGTATTTGTTCACTGACTGCTCCTCCTCAATTCCCACCTATCCTACTAAATATTTGCGGGCATCTGAGGTAGGCTTATCTTCCATTCTAGTGACTTTAATTATATTGACTATTCTCAAATATATATTACATTCTTAATCTTTTCTAAGTTTCAGGAAAAAGTGCAAGTTCTGCAAGAGACTTCTACTTTTATACTGCTTATGCAGATCAAATCCACAATGCTAAACAAATTCATTATGAGCTCATGATGAATCTTCATAATTTCCCAAAACCCTCCTGTTCTGACATTCTTGTACTATAAATCACATTACCTTTCAAGATTAAAGTAAAAATTTGAAATGAAAAAAATGTTTGCACTTTATCTCTTGTCCTATATTTAACCAATCATTATACTTGCAAATAATTGATTTTAGTTATTTGCTCTATGCACATAGACTTAAATGAATTATTCTCTGCTTTGGCCTAGACACCTTTCTTTCAACTCAGTTTTCTTTAAATGCCTACTATTTTTTTCTGTGTATTACTCTCTAAGAACATTTTATGTTCTGAGGTTATTCTGTCTTGCATCATTTGATCTGGTATACTCTTACTCATTTGTCATTTGCAATTAACCACCACTTCTTCAAGGGACTACCAGCTTCTATTTGATACCCATACCACTTCCTGTAGAGCACTATAAGGTTTTTTTAGTAATATTTATTCAATTTGAATTTTTAACTGTTCTAAGTGTTATGCATCTCTTAAAAATTTTCATGAGCATAAACCTGTTTATGTACTAACAATTATATTGCCCATACAAAAGAGGTCAGAATTAGGACTTAATAAATGTGTTACTTGTTTTGCAATGAATATTTTCAAGATGTTCGTCAATAAAAACAATACTGCAATAAATATTTTCTACATTTACATTTCCAAATATTTTGGGAAAGTATTTATGTTAAACTCAGAAAATGTATTCAGTTATGTACTTTTTTATAGATCATGCATAGTGCAAACAAAATATCTATATCAGTCTATACACTCCCTTAAAATATGTATGAGAAAGCTTGCTTCTGAACTGTGGTTGACTTTGGGCATTATTTTATATATCTGACAAGAGGAAATGAGTTTTCATCATTATCTTAGTTGGAATGTCTACTTATTAAACAGTTTCGTAGAATATTTATAATACACTGGAACCATTTATTTCTCTGTAAAACTAATTTTGCTGGACATTTTCCCATTTAATTTTCAAAAAAATTTAATTCATGCAACTCATTATTATTTCAAGGATAACTATAACTGCAGAATTGAAATTAGTGCTATTGCAAAAAATGTCATGTGTCTCAATTAATTTAGAGAATTATTTCACAAATAATGGACAGTGTATAAATAAAAAGTGAAGCATATTTCTTCTATAATTAGATTCAATTAGTGCCTAGAAACACATTTGCTAATAAATGCAACCATTAAGTTTTACAAAGTAATACAAATTATAAGTTCCATTTGCAAATACTTATTATTATCAAAAATGAATGATTTTAATATCATAATCATTTGAATGGAAACCTATAACATGCCCCAAATCAATATAAAAATGAATATTTTACTCATGTTAATAAAATTCCAAAGACTTTGATAATTACATTCAAATTTCAGAAGGAAAAGAAAAGCCAAATGAAGACAAACAAGAGCATGATTTGTTGTCTCATCCAAGAATATCCTAGAACTGAAATTGTATGAAGATTGATTTACCCTTTATCTTTTATGTGCACAGACCTTTCAAGTCTGGATGACTGTCGCTATTTTGATTAGAATTGAACATTAGCTCTCTTCACACAACATTGGGCAGATTAGGAAGTAAAATTGGAATTTCTGACAACCATGACTTGGATATAATCATCCTGCTCATTTTTTTCCTTATTTACTCTTGTTATATTTCTTATTTGATGTTAGAAAACAAATAAAAATGTATAATTTTCATAGTAGGATAGCCACAATATCATGGTTTCTTGTCATAATAGAGTATTTATCTCCACACTGAGATGAAAACCTGTAAAAATATAACTAATGATATCTCTGATATAATTTTAAGGTATATTTTTTCTAATATTAGTTACTATAACCTGATAACCTGAGAAAGGTATTAATTGTATAATATGTACACCTAATTTAAAAAGTGACTTTGTTGTTATAAATACATTTTGGTCTACTACCACTCCCACTTTATTGGTAACCATATTTTAAACAATGGGTTAGAATAAGAGTTATTTTTGCTGTGCTTTACCATTTTGTTTTCTTTTGCTATTTTTATTCTGTGTATAATTGAAACTACCTGGTAATTCTGTTTTTCACTTTCTGACTTATTTCACTTAGTATAATTAACTCAATTTCTATCTATACAGTTGCAAAAGTATGATTTCACCTTTTTTTTAATAGGAAGTAGGATGCCATTGAGTATATATACTACAGCTTCCTTTTCAAGTTGACTGTCAATGGAAATACATGTTGTGAATAATTCTACTATGCCCACAGGGGTGTGTGTGTGTGTGTGTGTGTGTGTGTGCGCACATGTGCGCAGAATGTTGATATTTTTGGAATAAATGCATAGCACTAGTATTATTGGAGCACATGTTATTTTTAGTATTTTAAGGAAAGTTCATTTTTTTTTTCATAGACACTGCCTGCATCAATTTATATCCCTCCCAACAGTGAGTGAAAATTTCTTTTTCTCCACTATTTCAACATTTCTTGTTTTCAATGTGTGGTATAAACCATTGTCACAGGGATGAGGTGATATTTCATTGTGGTTTTTATTTACACTTATAATAAGTAATATGGAACATTTTTTTCATGTGCTTGTGGACCGTTTATATATCTATTTTTGAATATGTATTTAGGGTATTTTTCCCCATTTTTTTCATTTGATCGTTTGGTTGTGGTTGTTGAATTCTGTGAGATCTTTATGTGTTGTAAATTAACCCCTTGTTGGATGTACAATGCAAATACAATTTTTTTTTTAATTTCTTTTCAATATCCCTTTCAACATGCAGTAACAAAAGCTTTTGATTTGAGCAGACACCTTCCTTAAATTTACATGCTATAAACACATTTCTTAAATCTACATGATATAAATGCATTATATAAGTATAAATACAATTATAAGTAAATTGATTTTCATTCCTAATTTTATTTTGAAATATAACTCATCTTATGTAATAAAACCCAATTGAAATGAGTTAACACACACATGATATAGATGAGGAATTATTGGGAAATTTTTCTCAAGGTGAATACTTTCTGTACTTAAGTATATACCCACTTTAATGAATTATTTTTGATAGGCATACTAAAAGCAACTAAAATGATGACATGCATTATAATTTAATCCCATGAATTCTTAAGGCTTTTCAGCCTTCAAGGAATCCCTCTTTTCAGGCAAGAGTTCTTAAGACTACATATTCATTATCTGCTTATAGTTAGTGTTAATTTCTTAAGAGTATAAAGCAAGATAGAGGATTTAGCAATGGAAGTGATTCTTAACAAGGGAATATGCCACTAAAGTGTAATTAAATAGAAGTCACTCAGGCAAAAATTATTTCTTACCTAACTTTGCCTAACCATATGGGCAATCACACAGTCATGAAGGGGGATTTAAGAATTATAAAAGGGAAACCAGTAGGGTCATTTATTTTAGAAATGAAGCATGTAGAAATGATCATTTTGTAGTCATATGCAAACCTAGAGTATCCCAATCACGATTTAGGAGAATTCATTGATTTACAAAATTGAACAGTGGACATCCTAAATGGGACAGCTGAGACTCCCAAATTACATTGTAACAGAGCTTCTGGAGCATGAACGCAAGTTAAATATAAAAGGAATTGCTGTGCTCGCAAGCCATTTTTATTTGCAACAAGGAATTTTAATGATCCTGGTTAAATTGTTGCTTTTGATGTTCAACTATCCTACAAATATCTCTTGGGAAGTAAAAAATCTGAGCACTGGAAAAAGTACCTCCTCTCTCATGGGCAATTGCTTATGTGATTAGTGATTCTGAAATAGACTCCTGTTTTATGTATCACTCAGGGTTATAAGGTTAACTCATATCCTGCTATGTTCCCTTTATCCACAAAAACGTAATTTTTGAAAATATCTTTTATGTTGAGTAATATAAATGTATTTCAAACAATCCATATGAGCATCAAGTTGAATTTGATCACAAAATTAACAGATCATATAAAAATATATTGATATAAGTAAATGCTTTGTAAATTGATATTCAATGAGACTATAAAATACTTGGCCAAGATATTAGGTAATATTGTCCTTTACACTTTTTAATCTCTAAACAAATACATGTTTCCTTTGTCACCTATATTTCATAGTTTATCTCTTAAACTAAGACTAATGCATAATTGTATTCTAAATGAACTACTGCCTTGTAACTTAAAGTATAATATATGTGTCAGAAATAGTAGTATGATATTGGAGATTTTAAAAAGCAAAATCTTAAGTCTCAGCCCAGACCTAATAAGTCAATCTTCATTTTAACAAAATTCTTGGGCAATATATATGTCCATTTATGTTTTATAAGCCTAGGAAAACAGAGCTAGCAGTGATTCTCCTTGAACTATATATTGTATTATTTTCTTAAATTTTAATATAATTGACACTGCTATGATTTCAGTCCTGGTCAGATATATTTTACATATCTTCCTAATTTGCTAGGGAGAGGTTTATGACCACTGCCATGCAGAAGAAAAGTAGGCATGCATGAGTGAGTGAAGCTCAATTAGGTATTTAAATTGGACTAGTGACCATGAAATCAGTGTCAACAAAAGCTTGAAAAACTCCTTAATAATGCACAGCAGTCAGCCTTGTTTTCTCCCCAAGGTCTAGGAAAGGGAATATAGAAGGGGTTGTCTAGAGTGAGGCATAAGGCATTGGAGTATCATATTCTGATTTTTACATAGCCTGGATCTTATGGCTGCAGTAGTTGGATCTTATGACTGCAGTTCTTGTAGCAGTTGCTCAGTCACAGATATGAATGTTTCCTTCTGATAGACAACATCACAGTAAAAGAGCTCCCAGCTATCCCATTTGGTTTAGGTCTGGGTTGTGCTATTGCCCTGAAACTTGAGTCTTGACTTCTAACTCTTCTTGAATTTCAGATTGACACTATTACATACTTTATATATTCTCTATTAAAAAAAAAACTATTGAGGCATGATTGAAATTAACATGACATATTCTACTTTGAAAAACAGGTTACTGTTTATATATATATATATATATATACTCATATGTAGTGATTGATAATATATATCATGGTTGATAACTTGAAAGTAGAACATTGATTCTTACTGTTATTTTAGATTTAAGAAACAAGAACAGACTTTGGAGTGGAACAGCTTTCCTGGAGTCTTCACTGTGCATATTTTTGAACCACTACTATGTGCAAGTTTACAAAAAGGGCATGGCACAAAAAATTATGAATAATTCTCAACAGGAATAATATACTTCATAAGAGGAACTCAAATATAATTCTAGAAAATAAAGAAAAAATTATCTTTGGCTAAGTCTTTAGAAATATTTAGCCTGGGGGCCTCCCTGATGGCACATTAGTTGAGCGCTGCACTGTGAAGCATTCACGGCACAGCAGCACGAGTTCGATCCCCAGCCAGGGAGGGGATGCACATGGCAAAGCAGACCTCTCCTGCCTTGCCGCTGCTCCCTTCAGCAGTGTGTTTCAGTCAGTCTGCCTGTTCTGCTCCCCACTCTGTCTCTGGTGAATCCTCTCACCTCCCGCATCTCTGGCCTGTACCCCAGCTCTTGTATGCATAAATAAATAAATCTTAAAAAAAAAAAAAGGAAAGGAAATGTTTAGCCTATTAGGGATAAGAAATGCTGGTTTGCTGAGTGGAGAGATGATCCTGAAATCAGGGGCTAGAAAAGGGGTATTATATTTGCGATGCATGTTGCCAGTCTTGTGATTAGGTGGAGGAGAGCTGTAGCCGGCAAGCCTGTAAAGATGAGTTAAGGTCAGACTGTTCCCCAAGCTGAGAGGATACCATTTAGTTATTTGTGGTACTTGTAGCCTCCCTCTGCTTCTTGGAACTCAGAAAATGAATTGATGATATCTCCTTGTCATTAGAGTGCAAAGCACTCAGCCAGCTACCAATCCCTTCCATAAAAAAAAAAAAAAAATACACTTTCTTTAGAACTAAAGAAGTCACAGGATGTACAACTCTTACATGCTGTCAGAACCACCTGACCTTTTGCTGTTTCTAAATCTAAGCTGGTCATCTCACAACTTGTGGTATAACAGGCTAAATTCTTTCATATTCCTTTTTATTGCCAGAACAGAACTGGGCTCTGGATAGAGTTAGGCTAGTTTAACAGCGGGATTCTGAAAGTACTATGGGTTTACTCCTCGTTTTGATATTACTAGAAGAAATTGTGTATGCTCATTTAGAAATAGTGATCACTGATGAAAAATTAAATCTGTTTTAGATGTTCAGAATTCAAAAATCAATCAAGGAATAGACAGCCAATGAAGAGTCAATTATAGTATGAGATATTATATGCTATGCTAGAAGCATAATAGTTCTTTTTGGGCCTCTCTGTTTCTTCATGTCATGCAAACAAAGGCTATCTATTCAAGAAAGTGAATACAGGGAATGCAAAGGAAATAATATCTTATTCTTCAGTATGATGAAGATAAAGACACCCCCACCCATACATATGTCAGGCAGATTTGCTTGCAGCCCATACTTGAAGATTTGGTATCCTCAAACTTGTTTGTGATGTCTCAACTGTGATACAAAACAACTGCAGACTCAGCATTGATCTGACCATTCTGAACTCTTCATACCCACCTTGTTGAGGAACTTAGGACTTAGGTGAACTGTTATAATCATAAAGTTTACAGGGTTTACTACAGAATGCTACATAATGGTTAGTAGAGACTTTTACCTCCGACCCAAAAGTCTGTCTTCTGTCCTCATTCATGAAACTGACTTCCTAGTATGTAGCATAAAATCTGACTACTGTTTGCAACATGTACAGATTGCCTTGGTCTTGTATAAACATAACCTTGGCTTTGAGCTCTTCCACATAGAACAGCAGGCAACACCTTCAGGAAGTAGATTTCCACTAAACTTCAAGAATTAATTGCAGAGCAACAATGAACTGTTACTGAGCAGAATCTAATAACTTGATATCAAATAGGTGATAACTTGTAGAAGTTAAAAGTTTCAGCAGAGCAAAATGAATAAAATCAACAGATTTGCTGTGCAATATAGTTCTATAGTTAACAATATTTTACTGTTTCTCTCTTAAAAATTATTATGAACTTAAAAGCCATATTGATTTTCTTACCATAATAAAAAAGTTTTGCTTTATTGAATAAAAAATGAATTTAATGATAAGGTAACATTACAGTAAAATATGTTCAAAATAAGAAAGTCACCTAGTTAATAAGAAAAAAAGAATAAGGTCATATATTCAATTAGCAAGACATTATGTTTTCATAGGAATTCTTTGTATGTGTTATTTTCAAAGAACGTTTAAAAATAGTTAGGATAATTCAGATCCAATTAATTTTCACTAAGGGAAGGCATTGTCTTTGGCTGTAAGTTAAGAACAGCATTCTATTAAAAAAAAATCTCAGTTTATACAAGAAGGTACTTTGACTGAGTCTGTCCATATAATAAATCTTTATGTGCTTAATTAACAGTTTATGAAGATCTCATTATCAATTCTTGCTGAAATAATGCAATTGTATAAATTCATCCCATTATAAGTTTCCATAATTATATTTCTATGGATGAATATAAAGTACATGTTAGCATTAATGTTTTGCATTACTTAATTTTTGGAAAGTATTGGAATATTTAATAGTTTGATTTTTTTCAATCTTGGATACCATTCGATATTTAAATTTGACATCAGGAGGCTAAATAAACAAGGATATCTAGAAGAATGTCTTTCTGTATTTTGCAGTTCAGTGTACATGGGGTATGTCAATTATTGGGGGCTATGATAATAGTTAATATGAAAAGGAGGATAAGTTAACATTGAGGAATTGAAAGGTTAAAGGAAAAACAGTCTACTTTCTCACTAATGGTGTAAGGGGCTTGGGAAGACAAAAACTGTCATAAATCCTGCAAGAGAATGAGATTTTCAGTAGGGGAACTTGAAGAGGAGACAAAAGCATTTGAAACACTAATATTAGGCATTCTGATGATAAAATAATAGAAATGCATTTATAATTGTAAGTACTCATTCAAAAAGATGAAATATTACACAAAAGTGCATTTGATTTGTACAAGAAAGAGAGTTTCATTACATTCTTGTGTAGAAATATGATTATTTCATGGCATATAAATCTCCAAAACATCCCCTCCCTATTATTTTTCTCCATGAAAATGCAACTAGTTATTTGAGCACTCAGAGAAATTTATCACATTGAAAACAATAAAAAAAAAATCAGTCACATAGATATATTTTGGTTTGATGAATTATGGTAAAGTTTAACTATACTTTCACATTATATGTTAACAATTTTATTAATTTGAAATCTAAAGAATTTATAATTAATCCAATTATAAGAACTATTTTTAATTTCTTTTTTAAAATTTACTTTTATTTATCTATGCGTACAAGAACTGGGGTATAGGCCAGATGTGCCCAGGGTGAGAGGATTCACCGGAAACAGAGCTGGGAGCAGAACAGACAGATATACTGAAATATACCACTGAGGGGAGCAACAGGCAAGAAAGTAGAGATAGCTTCATCATGTGGAATCATGTGGTTTAACTCCCTGGCCAGGAATCAAACTCATACTGCAGTGGTGATAATGCTGAGACTTAACCCCTGGACCGCCAGGGAGCCTCCTAATTATAAGAACTTTTAATGGCTTGTGCCCTTAATTATTTACTTATACCATGACCTATATATACCATAAAAATGCTATAAAATGATATTTATAAGCTTACTCATTTAAAATTTATATAAATTATATATAGTGGGACTATAAAATGAAATTTATATAAATTATATATGGTAGGACTATAATATGAATCTTATTTTTACAGGTTGTAATTTTCACCTTTTTCCTTTTGAAATATAAATCAACCATACACACATTTATGTACGTTACTTTTTAAAATATATCTTAATATCCAATGTTGTGCTGAAATAAAAAATTTCATTGAAAGATGCTGGTCTGTCATATAAGTAGAAGAAAATAATTGGCAAACAAAATATCAGAGTACAAATTGACTTGGAAAACAGCAAGTATTTTTATTCGAATAATTATATATTAACAAACATACCAAAAAGTTCCATTATATAAGATACCAAGCATAAGTTAAAAATTATAGGTTTTGAGAATTACAGTCTGTACATAAATAGTATATAATGTCCTAATATAGTTCAGTAACAATTTATAAATTTTAGTTTCAAAAACAAATATGAAAATCAATGATTAATCTTAAAGTACTTGTAAAGTTTCCTAGGAATGAGACTACATACTAGAAACAGGAAATAAACAGCTGTCACTTGTAATATATATTTGTATATGTGCTTGAAAACTGGGTTAACTTTTCTCTCATAGGTATGACTTTCATTAAGCTGTATTTTTACTTTTTAAGTTTTTATGGTCAAAATAGTCTTGGCATGCCATACAAAAGTATTAATTAAAGACTAATCCTAATGTTTTTGGCTGTAAATAATGAGTGTTTGCTTTAAAGATTTTCAACTCCTTTGTAAACCATCTTTGTCATATGCATCCAAAAATCAAATGTTAGCAATCACAGAAAATGATGAAATTTTTCAAGCTATCGCAGAGATTGTAAATCTAGGCTGTTTTCATAGGAATTGAATAAGATCAAAGAAGGGACAGTTATGGAGGGAAATAGAAGTCCCACATCTGACAATTTTCAATACATTGTATTGGAAAGTAATTTCAGTATGATGATTGATAGACAGACATACAGACAGACAGATAGATAGATTGATACAGACAATCCATTCCATGTAAAGATAATAAAATCACTGCATATTACATGGGAGTTGACCTATTCTGAGAAATCAAGTGTTATGTAAATTATATTTATATGCTGCTCAATGTGCATGCAGTTTTTCAGGTATAATATGAGTAATAACTCTTGATTTTTCTCCTGACATACAATTGTAGGAAAACTAGTAATAAATCAGTAAGCTAGGTATGTTTAACAGTTATTCATAATACAGGATTACTTTCCACTTTGCTAATGTCTAAATGATGTAAAGAAACTTACCAATTTTTTCTAATTCCTAATACACTTATGAAATATTTAAAATTTTAAGCCTCAGGTGTCTATGGTCATGACCAGTTTAGCAGCGAAGATTGGGTAAGGGCCAATTTATAAAGCACAACTTGATAATTCTGAGCAAAGTGAATGAGTGAAAGCTTTAGAGAATAAAACCCGGGAGAAAAGGTGGATAGCCAAGGGCCCCCATTTTTGGAACTGCTGAGACATCACACATGCATTAATCATTCATAAGAAACATGAAGATTTTCATCATGTTGATGAACTGTGAAAGATTAAGTACACTCACTAGCTCCAGATTTTTAGTATCTTGCAAACAAGTAAACAATTGCATTCCCTATAGACTAATAGGTGGCTTGCCATTTGCAAACTACTAAGCAGCTGGCTAAATATAAGATTGTCCAGTGATATATTGAACTTGATAGATGGGGCTATTCTGTTGTCTGTGACCCTTTCTGTTTGTGGTGCTCTTTTGTGCAGATATTTACTCAATATCTGCAAGACCAATACCTTCAGCATCTTCAAATTTTGTGCAGATTCTACTCCTAGTGAAAACTTTTCCTGATCACATTATTTAAAATGAACTCATGTTTTATCCTTTCCAGATTTCTCTATTTCTGTTTTCCAATGTGAAGATAGCCATTCTGCTTAGTAAAGATTTACTACGTCCTTATTTATATAGTATGCCTATCTGTTTAGCTTGCTTGCTTCTTTGCATTTTTTTTTTTTAATTGTCTCTGTGTTAGATCCAGGGTACAGGGTGTTTTTGTTTTTGTTTTTCCAGCAACCTCTGGAAAAGTTCTTGTTACAGAATTGGTGTTTAGTAAGATGTTTACTGCCTTTGCCATGATTAGTATTTTAGAATAACTTAATTCCACAATGCTTAGTGTAAGATGAGATGCTGATAGCATGGCAATTATTTTGATTGTCTCCACAGTCTAAAGTTATTTGAAAATTACCTCCTTTTCTTTCATTTTATCTTTGTGGACTCATTTGATAGAATCTTAAAATATGGACATAAAAGACTTCATTTGTTGCTTTTGCTTTTCTGAATAGTCAATTTTTCATATTGCACAGTCCTATCAATTTTGTGGCATAAGTTCTGCTCTCTTAAACTCTTTGTAGAATTGACAGGGCCTGTCTTATAAAGTATTGTAAAGCCTCAAAATACATCAGCCATAAAAATTCAGCCACACTGAATATATACACATTTTAGAAAGCACTAAAGAAAAGGCATAAAAAAATGTTCACTAGTGAACAAAATAATGTTCTAAGACAATCAGACAAACAAGATGTAATGATCAACCTTACTTCGCCTACCTCAAAATTTACCTAAATGGTCAGATTCTCCCATATGATTTGATTTCATACAATAACAGATAAAGAGTTTGCCAGAGATGAATCACTGACAGAAGCAAATCTAAGGATGCATATCTCATCTTGCATTCAAAATGTCAGTACTGTTGTTAAGACTCCTAAAGAAAAATTGACTTTAGAATGAATCAACAAAAACTTGGCTTATCCTAGGTAGCAACAGTTGATAATATTACAGCTTTTTCCTACCCCCAAAGAGCATGTTAATGGTAATGAAGTGACTATTGTCACCTACATATCCGTAGAGATGTGTGTTAACACTCCACATTCACCACCAATTACCCACAATCCTTCACTATGCACCATCGGCTTCCCTCCTCAACCCCCTTCTACCTCTGCTAACAGAAATTCTGCCAGCAGATATCTAAGGTTTATTTTAGTTTGATTGTGTCTGTCACTTTATGTTACTTTTCTGTATTCTACTTATATGTGTAATTAATCAGTATATTTGTTCCTTTTTTTCCTTTTGATTTATTTCACAGCATGAATTATTTTAATAATTCAGTAGTATCCCATTTTGTTTACATACCACATCTTATTTATCCGTTCATCTGTCCTTGGGGACTTAGGTTGTTTTCATAGGATATTGTAAATAGTGCTACAGTGAACTTAGGAATGCATATGTCCCTAAGAATTGGTGTTTTTGTAATCCTTAGATTGTTACCAAGGAATGGAATTGCTGAGTCATCTGGCAGATCTATGAATTTTCCAGTTTTAAAATCTGGGTTGGGAACTGATGTATCATCCCTACTACATCTTATTGTTTCAAAGCAGTTGCATGTTCCATGCAGATATGGGGACTTGTTGTTTCTTTATGGCAGCAATGCAGGTGAATTTGTAACTCATTAAGATACCAAAATCTGTTTTCCAATCTTTAGCTATATACACTACTACTATATAGAAAATATATTCACATCCTCTCAGAGTCTTCAGAAATCTCATTCCGTTAATTTTATCAGACTTAAGTACTAGGTTTGGGATATTTATATATGAGTAATATCTAGGCTTATAAGGCTACTTTAGTGCATTCCTTCTTCTTGATGCATATAATATGAATTAAGGAAAAAAGCTATTTATTTCCCAATCTGCCATATCCAACATGCCTCAGTCATATGTACACAAAAGAAAAAAACAGGAAAGATTTAAAATTAGGAAGTTTTTTGTTTTCTCAGTAGATTTATTTAATTGTATTTGACAACATTTGCAGTCCAGGGAGTATTCATGGGAAGATATTACCAATGTGCTTTGGTCTTTGTACAGAATTTATTTTATTGTGTTACTTATCCTGCCTACCACTTGTGGTTGTCAGAACTAGATTATTCCCTACGGGCTCTGGGTTTCTCCCTGAAATAGGCAACGTTTTTCCATAAGATAGCTGTCCAAAAAGACCCTCTTTTATATTTCTTTCTGAATCTCCTATGGCTGAATTCATTTTAAGATTTTTAAACTCTGGTGGTGCAGTGGGTTGGGCACCACACAATGGTGCTATCTACAGCCACTGCAGCATGAGTTCAGTCCCTGGCCAGGGGAGGGACCCACATGCAGAGATCTCCTGCCTTGTGTGCTGCTTCCCTGGGCAGTGTGCTTCAGTTAATCTGCCTGTTCTGCTCCCCACTATGTCCCTGTGATTCCTCTCACACACCTGTGGCCTGTATACCAGTTCTTATATGCATAAATAAAGAAATATTTTAAAAAAGATTTTTAAACCTATTTTTTTTAAATTTTCCATATCATAGCAGACGTGTGCTATACTTTCCATACTGCACAACTTGGATCATCTTATATCCAGTTGCTCAACATACTTCAAGTTTTCACCAGGAGCAACCATGAGACCCTTCCAATTTTGTTTTTCCTTCCAACGTTTAGTAGTCTTCCAGAAATACTTCCAGGTTCAAATAACAGAAATCCCATGCTTTTTTTGCTCTGCCTTTCTTTCAGTAGTATCTTTCTTCCATTTAACCAGTTAGGTACTGATTACCTCCTGCTAAGTAGAACTGTCCACTATCCTCCAAAATTTATGACTTAAAAAAAATCCGTTTAATTTACACACAAGTCTTCAGGTTAGATAGGGTTCATTTTTTTTTAGGATCCAGAAAATAATTATTTTATTTCAAATTGTAGTAGCAACTAACTTGATATTTCCCAGAGTGTCTTTTTTATTGAGATCTGTTGATCAAAGCA
>JAGFMF010011611.1:1130943-1150815 GCA_019455555.1 Galemys pyrenaicus
ATCTTCCCTCAACCCTCCCCCTCCCCTCCCCACCAGGTGTCCCCAGTCTGTCCTTGTCTCCTCATTTTTGGTTTCTGTGTCTTTATTGCTGTTGTTGTTCTTAGTGAGACGTGTATAATCTATCCTACATCACATGTGCACCTCCACTTGGATACGCTTCCGAGTTGGTGCACTCACATCACTGGCCGTTCTGCTCTGCTCCATGTGGGGCTCCATAGTTCCTTTTGTACCTTCTTGCAGCACGACATTTGATTTCTGAGTGTTAGACATGAACTTTGTTGTTGCTTTGCAGTGGGAACTCGATGAGGTATGCGACAGTTGTGGAGCAGGTTTGCGAGGCAAGACTGCTACATCTTGTGACAGTGATATGAGGAATAAAGTCCGGAGGGTGGGATAGGAATGCAGAACAAAGTTTTATGAAGAACAAAGAAGGGAGCATCGCGACCATACATCAAGAGAAATTTAGGTCAGCAAAGTATTTTGATGTTACCATAGGCAGAGTTATCTGGAGACCACCAAGGAGTTGTCACCTAATCTGGTCATCAGTGGCCTACGCATTTCCAGTCCAGCCTCATGATATGGGTTATACTCTATGTACAGTCAGGAATGCTCTGCTGTGATTTTCAGATAGAAAATAGGTCATAGTTGCCCATGAGTGGCCAGCTAGTAGCCAGCTCATAGGAAACCACAAAAGAGTAGGTATTACAAGTGGAAGGGAAGTAGCCAGTTCTTGAATGTGGCACAGAAACTATCACAGCATCATTTTTGCTATATTCTGTTATTCAACTTAGTCCCAAGTGCATTCAGATTTCAGTGTGCAAGGGAACAGATTCATAACTTGATGGGAGAAATGTCAGCTTATATTCGGTGAGCCTCAAGCTACCAGAGGAGATAATTATGTAAAATGTTCCAAAGGAAATACAATTTTAATTTTGAAATAGTTTATTTTTTTTACTTGAATGAATTTTATGTAATTATTGAATGTTGTATAGATACAATTATATTACTTTAGTGAAATGAAATTCAGAAGTAGAATGTGTATAGTGGTGGCATATGTTCTGAATGGTTGATATAATACTACAGACTAGATAGAGCATTCCTAAACAGCACTTCTTGTTATCTAGGTTTCCAGATTAATATTTATAAGATAATACATTGTTGGACCTTTAAGAGGACTCCTACAAGCTGTGGAAAATATTTTATAGATCATTATGTAAAGGGCAAGTTAAATTTCCTATATAACTTAATTTGTTGTTCTCAGGGGAGGTGTGGAAATATTATTCTAAGAGCTAAATTTTATGTTGTTTTTAATTTCAATTTATTAATATTTTATTTCATTTTGTGTGAGCATATTGTTTCCTCAGGTCAGATATTAACTCTATCCCAATTTCTTGATAGTTAGAAACCAATAAAGATTTAATAGGAGGAGCCTGAGGGAAAGTATGCATTTAAATAAGGTGGTGGTGTTTTAATATTCTAATAACTTTCATCAATGTGACAATAAAATTCAATTTCAAAAGTTTTAATGAAAGGAACACATGATTTATTCTGCTGAATGTTCATGAATCCCTTAAGTGCTTTATTCATAAAATAAACTGCCTAATGTTGCTGTTCTCAGTGTGTTTCCAAAACACTAGTTCTAGAGAATGCTAACACAACTTAGAGGATTTAAAAAAAAAAAAAACTCATGTTTTTAATGTTATGGGTTTGTACAGAGATTTAAGTCTTATAATTGGTATTCTGCATCCTCAAGCAAATATATGACATACACTTAAATATATCTTTTCAGGGACCTTCACTGATTTGGTGAAGGATTGCTAATTCTAGTTTCATTCAGGGAAACAAAGATTTCTATCTGAATTTGAAAAATCTTTTCAAAAATGTCTAATTTGTAAAACTTATTCAAAAGACTGCAGGAATAGGTTCTTGGGTTATTAAAAATGACATCTCACAGATGCTACATAACAAAAATATTAAGAAGAATAAGAAAGAAAACATAGTTAACAATGATTTAATAATCAGGTGTTCCTATTTTATTAATCATTTATTAACACAATAGACATAACTAATGAGAATAAAATTCAAAGTTTACATTATTTTTGTCAGCTTTTAATTGTATTAAAATTCCACTGTGATTTTGTTTTGGCCTTAAATGTGTTAGTTACTGTCTGAGTGATTGTTAACTCTTGCAAGCTTCTGGGATTAGTAAGCATATTTTGCCCCTGATATGTACCACTTTTATGACTACCGCCTGCCTATCCCTAATAGTTTTAAATCTGCAAGCATGGAGAGATGAGCCATACAAGTAAGAGTAAAGCACAAAGTCTTAGTCAAAAAGACTAAATATATGCTGACTCTTCAATAAACATTACTGGGAAAACTGTACAGCTACATGTAAGATTGAAACTAGACCACAATCTAACACCATGCACTAAATTTAATACAAAACTATTTAACTAAAATTAATTCAAAAAATAGTAAATGCTTGGACATAGACCTGAAACCATAAAATGTAGAAGAAAAAAGACAATACACTCCTTAATATTAGACATAGAGGTGTGTTTGAGCGCTAACTCCAATGAAGACAAAAGCTATTATAAGAAAATGGGATCCCATCAAATGAAGAAATTTCTGCACAGGGAATGAAACTTGTATCAAACTGAAAAGACATGCAACTGAGTAGGAGAATATAGTTTCACATCATACTTCCAACAAGGTGTAACATTAAAAATATACACAGAATTCATAAAACTCAACAATAAACAATGCAATTAAAAAGTGGGCAGAGATCTGAAAAGATATTTCTCTAAAGAAGACATACAGATTGCCAAATGACACATGAAAACATGTTCACCATCTCTTATTTGAAAAATGCAAATCAAACCAACAGTAAGATACCACCTCATAACCATGAAAATGACTATAATCCAAAAGTCAAAAAACATCATGTTTTGTGGAGAGAGGGAACTTTGTGTATTGTTGCTGGGGATATAAAATGGTGCAGCAAACATGTAGAACATTATGGAAAGTACTCAAAAAATTGAAAATTGAACTCTATACCATCCTGTTATCCCACTTCTAGATATTTACCTTCCCCCAAAATTAAAACAAACAAACAAACAAACACTTGTTTGAAAGATATATATGTCCCATGTTTATTGCAGATTTATTTAAAAGTAGCCAAGAAGTAAAAAAACAACCTGAGTACCTATCAACTAACAAATGGATAAAGATGTGCTACTAATATTCAAACAGATGTGATTAAAATATAAAAAGAATGAATGGAATACTGTCATTTGCAATAACATGGATGAGCCTACAGGAAATTATGCTTAGAGAAATGTCAGTCAGAGAAAATCAAACATATGATTTTAGTCCTGTGTGGTATATATAATGAAAGCAAAAAAAAAGAAAAACTAAAATGAAAACTTTTGTAGTATAAAGAACAAATTAAAGGAGGTATGAGGTTGGGTAAATCAGGAAAATGGGGACAATGGTATTGTGAAAAATTAAAAATCAAGTAAATAAACTTAATTTAATATATATGTATATACATATAGATTGTTAACAATGAACACCAGAAAATTACATTATAATGCATGTTACTTTAATCAAAATAAATAAAAATGAAAATTCATTAATTTTAGCAATATCATTCATATTTTCAAATTGAAATACTGAATTTAAGTCTTAACAAAATGGCTGACATTTTTCTGCTATTCAAAAATTTTGATTTATATGATTTAAATATCGATAGGTATTTATCATGTCACTATTTTGATATAGTAAATAATTTTCCTATAATAAGGAATAGAAGCAAATTGGTCAATTATTTTACTATACAGAGTAACACAAATTATAATTTGTATTTTTCAAAAAAAATTCGGACTTTGTCCAAATTTGTCTAATATTGAAAAAGTGTATGATTTTAATGATGATATTATCATAAGTTCATTGGAATTTATAGAACTAGTAATTAGGAGACAATTTACATGTATGTGCCATGAAAATAATCCATATATAGTATACAAGTATCCAATACTTTTGTAAAAACACTTAAATAAATATGAATATTATATAAAACATTATTTTGGTAAAGGGACTATAAATGACTTTGTTATAACTGACTTTTTTTTTTACTACCAGATACATTGTCACCGAATTATTGAAAAAATGCATTACTGAAATTCTCATAAATTTACTCTTATATTTTATAGCCTGTATTTCCACACCTCAATTTTCTTTATACAGAAAACATCTTTATTGTGCCTTTGTAGTAAAAGTATATAAGACAGTTTAGCCTCTTCTGTGTTCTGTGGACACAGGAAGATTCAAAATTTAAATCTATGGATTATTTAGGAGTGATTTCTGAAGTTTATGCAATGTAGGTTATTGTTTTAAGACAAGAAAGTACAGATTTAAACAGAAAAACACTAAAACATGAAAGATTTAAACAGAAAAGCTCTATTAGTCTCCTACTCTATCTACTTCCTTTTATGGGACCTAACCAGGAGATTAATTGCTTGGAAATATAGCCTTGTCTGAGTACCTCAAATGTTCTAAGTCTGTTACATCATCATGGTTTCAACAATCCCTACACTAGACATACTATCCTATCATCACTACCAGATTCCTTTTATATTGTCCTTTTCTATTCTGTATATTACACATAAACTAATACACTGCCTAATTAAATTAGACATTATGCTTGTTATTTACTTCCCCATTAAGAGGTAAGGCCAGTGTGGTAAGAAATTCTTTATTTGGCTCACAGATGATTTTCCAGTCTTTAGATGGTATTATGCAAATGGTAGGTACACAGACAAATCAGTTAATTTAATGAATAAAATGACAAATTCATTTTTCACTAATGACTTCTTGACACAGTGCCTATAATTACTTCTGTAAAAACAAAATTACCTTATTGCTTCCTTTAAAATTGTTAAAAATGTTTTCCATTAATGTTTTCCATTGATGTTAAAGTTAAAAAGCAAATTCTTTATATGATCAACAAACATTTTATAATCTGATCCAAAAATGTTACTAAAATTTTCCCTGCCAAGTCATTTTTTAAAAAAATCTCAGCATAAAATCCAGCCAAACTGCATTTCAATCTTGTTCAAACTCTCCTAAAGCTCAATATGCTTTTTGTTTTCATATCCTATTCCCCATCAGCTTCTATTTCTCTCTCTCTCACACACACACAATCACCCATATACATACATTCATTTTTCTCTTTGTTATATTGTAAGCTTCTTGAAAGGAAAATAGAATATTTATAATAAATTTAGCATTTAGCATAGTGACTGACACATTAGTATATATCAAGTTAGTATTTGGTAAATAAATAGACTTAACATATTATATAACTGAAAATTCCTATGTGAAGTTATTTCATATCAAAGTACATGAAATATTTTTAAAAGATTTTCATGAAGAATATCTAATTAAGGACTTTCATTAAGAAAATATAATCTGTACTATATAACAGAAAATTCCAATGTATTATAACCCCCTTATTTTTTCATTTGGTTAGTCTTTTCTATCAAAATCATTCTTCTCTCCCTGTTGAACTATAACTTCAGTTTTTCATTCAGATATGCTATCCCTGAGATCCCCAAGTTTTGGAAATTGATATTCTTAGACAACATTTGCTGAATCTAAACTTTCTGGCACCCACATAATGTTTTGACCCTCAATGCTCATTCATTCAGTCTACCAAATGGACTGGAATAAAAATCTACAGAGTGCCTGCATTTGAACATAAATACACATCACATGTCTCACAAATTGTCCAAAATTTAACCTGGGATTCTTCTCTGTGAAAAGAATAAAAAATATCCTGGTATCTTACCAGACATGTCTTTACATACAGTCCGTATCAAAATAATTATTCCTTGCTCTATGACATTGATAAATTTCTCCCAATTCTTTGTTCATATGGGATCAGTCTTGCATGATATTAGAAGAATGGGAATTCATATACATTGCTTGTGGGAATGCAGATGTAAAAACCATTTCTGGTAGGATTTCAGTATCTAGTAAAACTGAAGCTGTGTAAAAACTTTGAACAACATACCCTAGTTCTGTACCCTAAGGAAATGGTGTCAGATTCACAACGTGAAAGTCAATTGCAGTATTGTTTATAATGTCAAACCATTAAAGAAATTCAAAATATCCTTGAAATGTTGAATCAATAATCTTCTGAGGCATAATTAATAGGTGTGAAACAGATAATATTGATATAAAAATTATAAATTACATATGCATGTAGAGTGGAAAAATTGAGAATAATGCATACAGTGAGGAATATATCTTAATATGTATGGCATCTTTGATATAAAGAAATGCAAAATAATATTATTTTCTCTAAGCTAAGAAGTGAAAATTGAACATAATTTGTACTTCTGTATTTTTGGTGTATTAACAGTGATGATAACTCATAATTACAGGAAACACAAGCTTTAAAAATCTATATTCAGAGTGGGATGGAGGTAGACCTGTGTTCTAAACTTGACTCATTACATTCATCAGACTAGTTCTGCTAGCACTATAAAAGAAACTGCTAACTGAATGAGTGTCATATGCTGAAAATACATAGCTCCTTTCACACCTATATAACAGTCACGCCTGTCACCTAAGAGGGGATTGTCAGATATAGAAAAGGGTTAATTTTGGTTTCAACATTTTCTTCACTCAGCAAATATTATTTAACAATTTTTCTGATTTTCAAATACCCTACTACAGAATATTTATTGTTTCACAAATGCTTTAAATTATTAATTATAACATTTAAATTAAAATGATTACTGTTTAAGATAATGGATTTATTAAATTAATACTAGAATTGGACACTTGCTTTAGTTATAGCAAAACTCATACTAAACTTGGCATTCTAAAACCAGTTGCTGTCAATGAAGAATAGAAGGAAAAATCAAGACACAGGGTTATAAAATCTCTTGGTTTGGACACCTATACAAATAATTTATTATAAATACCAGATGTATTAATTAGTTTGATAAGAGAGGATAAAAAGCAGAGACAAACATGGGGATTTATATTCTGAAATGGGGAGAAATGAATTATATAAATGGACAAAAATCAATTTCAAAAATTTCCATATCATTAATTTAAAGAATGCAGATCAATATAACTTTATGCTATTTTCCCTGTGAGTCTGTGAAAGAAAATAAACAGCATAACAGTCATTATGCATTATGCTGCAGAGGTTGCAAATAAATGAACATTGTAGTGTTTTCTTGAAATACCCCAAATTCACCATTTTACTTTCAATTGGACCCAATTTTCAACTAAACTAAGACAGTTATCAGAGATGTTTTATTATGTTACAGGCAGGAAAGATAGATACTTCTCTAAAGAAGAGATACTGATAGTGAACAGGCACATGAGCAAATGTTTGTCATCACTTATCACCAGGAACATGCAAGTCAAAACCACAATGAGATACCATCTCAAACCTGTGAAAATGAACCATATCAAAAAGACCAGAAGCAAGTGTTGATGATAATGTGAATAAAAAAAATTCATATAATGTTTGTGAGAATGAAAACTGGCCCAACACCTATGGATAGCAGCATGGAGATTTCTCAAACTATTTTTTTCTTTATTTATATATATTTGACATCAATTGTGGTCCCCATGGATTTCCCACCACCATTTCACCAGTGCACATCACCTCAGTCTCTTGTGCTCTTTCTGCCCTCAACCCATTCCTTCCCCTCTCCCCACAAAGTGTTTCTGATTTTCTCTTGTCTTTTTTTTTGTTGTTGTGTTTTTGTTTTTGTTTTTTTTTTTACTGTTATTATTATTTTCCTTGGTCAGTTATTGGTTCCCTTATATTGTTCCTGGTAGTGAAACCATCCGGTATTTTTCTTTTGCCTTCTGACTTATTTCGCTGAGAATAATCCCCTCTAGCTCCATCCATGTTTCTACAAATAACTCTAGTTTATCTTTTTTGATTGCTGAATAGTATTCCATCTTCTGTATGTACCACATCTTCTTTATTCAGGCATCTGTTTTTGGGCATTTAGGTTGTTTCCAGGTCTTACCTATTGTAAATAACATTGCAATAAACATAGGGGTGCAGGTATTCTTTTGAATCAGTGCTTTTGTGTCTTTGGGTATATTTCTAGAAATGGGATTCTGGACCATGTGGGAGTTCCATTTTTAGTAGTTTGAGGAACTGCCACACTGCTTTCCATAATGCTTGGACCAGTCTGCATTCCCACCAGCAGTGTAGTGGAGTTCCTTTTACTCCACATCCTCACCAACATTTGTTATTGCTAATTTTTTTGATATGTGCCATTCTCACTGGTGTGAGGTGGTATCTCATAGTGGTTTTGATTTGCATTTCTCTGATGACAAAAGAAGTTGAGCATTTTTATATGCCTGTTGGCCATTTGCATTTCCTCTTTGGAGAAATGTCTTTTTAACTCTTCTCCCGATTTTTTGCCCATTTTTTGACTAAATTGTTTAGTTTGTTTTAGTTTAGTCTGGTCAGCACTTTATAGATCTTTGTGATATGTCCCTTGTCAATAGTGTTGTGTGTGAAGATTTTCTCCCAGTCGGTGGTGTGTTGCTTTGTTTTGGTGAGTGTGTCTTTTGCTGAACAGAATCTTTTAAGTCTGATGTAGTCCCAGCTGTTTATCTTTTCCTTCACTATCTTTGCTTTGGGTGCTGTGTCTTTAAAGATGTTACTGAGGTATATGTCATGTAGAGTTTTGCCTACTTTTTCTTCTACATATTTTATGGTTTCAGATCTAATGTCTAATTCCTTAATCCATTTTGAGTTGTTTTTTTTTGCATGGTGAAAGGCAGTATTCTAGCTTCATTCTTTTGCATGTAGCAGCCCAGTTTGCCTAGCACCATTTATTGAACAAGCTGTCTTTATTCCATTGCATATTCTTTGCTCCTTTGTCAAAGATTAGTTGCTCATAAGTCTGTGAGTTTATTTCTTGGCTTTCTATTCGAGTTCATTGTTCTGTGTGTTTTTGTTCCAATACCATGTAGTTCTTATTATTGTGGCTTTTGTAGTATAGTTTGAAGTCTGGAAGTGTGATACCTCCACTTCCCTTTTTATTTTTTAGTCAGGGGATCTTTGACTATTCGGTTTTGTGTGTCTCCCTATGAATTTCATCAATATTTGTTCTATTTCTTTGAAGAATGTCATTGAAAATTTTATTGGAATAGTATAGAATCTGTAGATTGCTTTTGGTAGGATGGCCATTTTGATGATGTTAATTCTTCCAATCCATGAGCAAGGGATGACTTTCCATTTCATTTTGTCTTCTTCTTTTACTTTTAGCAATGTTTTATAATTTTCTTTGTAGATGCCCTTCACCTACTTGTTAGATTTATTCTCAAGTATTTGATTTTTTTTTGTTTCAGTTATAAAAGGGGTGGTTTTCTTAATTTCTTCTTCTTCAGATTGGTTGTATATAGGAAGCCTACTGACTTTTGTGAGTTGATTTTGTATCCTGCTACTTTGTTATACCAGTTAAAAAATATCTGCCATATGACCCAATCATTCCAATATTTGGAACTATTTGAAAAATACAGAAACAATAATTTGAAGGTATATATGCACCTCTATGTACACTGCAGCACTATTTACAATTGCAAGTTATAGAAAAATCCTTAATGTCCATCACTAGTGCAATGGATTAAGAAGCTGTGTAACATATAAACAAAGAGCTACTTACCAATTATAAAAAAAAAAGAAAAATGAAGAAGTCTTCCCATTTTTAACCACATGGATGGAACTGGTGGAACTTACACTAAATGGAATATACCTGGAGAAGGGCAAATACAGTCTGATACATGAATTTAAAAAAAAAGAAAAGGAAGTTAAAAACTAAACATAAACAAACCTTCAAAATATGACTACAGAATAAAGACTACTAAAGGGGATGGGAGGGTGTCAGGAGGGCCTCAGAGACCTAAAACACTATGGGTGCTTTGAGAGTGGAGATGGTGTGTAACATACATATTGTACAGTGATGAAAAGCAGGGTCTCTGTCAGTTAGTTTGATGATAGACTGTCTCTAGGACAGGAAATTTTGGAAAAAAGGTTAAGGATTCAAAAATCATGATTTGCATATGTTTATGTTAGTAAACATAGATGAATAGTTGGCATTTACATTATACATATATATGCACTATGAAGCTATATGTACATGCATACATATTTGATATTTTGTATATTTATAATTTATTTAAACTAAATTCATAAACCGAGCCAACAGTTTGACTAAATATGTTTATAAATTGACACACTGAATTAAATTACTAGTTGAGAATATTATTTTGGTTAAAAAAAGCATGAAATGACAACAACAAAATCAACACAATATGCTGTGGTTGAAAAACCAAAAGTCAGTAAGTGTTGAAATATGAAATATCAACTAGTTTTCTAATGAATTTAAGTACTATTGTTTATTATATTGCCAAAGTAAATTTTTGTTGAAACGGAATTAAACCTCAGATTAAATATACCTCAGGATAAATATATCGTTTGAGTTATGCTTTGTGTCTTGTGTTTCACAGCTAAGAATAATTTTCCCAACAACTTATTCCTTTAATGATCTATAATAGAAAATTTGAATTTCAGTTAGATATATAGTGTCCTTCTGGGGAACAAAAGATATTCAGATCTTATAAAAGTAAATAGTAATCATAGAACTCATTCAGAGAATAACTTTTAACAAGTTTACTTTTTATATTTGTTTATGCTTTTATTAAATATCTACATTTTTAAGCTACATTTGGAACTTACAATATATACTACTGAGTGAAAAGAAACTGAGGTAATGAATTACATAATATGTATTACATATTTGTGTTATGTTTTTGGTTTAAAATTGAACAAGTTTTGACATTTTCTAAGGAAACCTATTATTTAGCAATAATATAACTTATTTTAACAGTATTTAATATTAAATTATTTTAAGTGTATTTAATAATATTAAAGATTTTAAAATTTAAGATGATTTTTAAGATACAATTAACAATAGTCATTATCATAACATAATCATATAAACATTCAAAGATTTATTTCTAAGATTACTCTTTCCAATTGTCTCTAATAAAATGAAAAAAATAACTTTACATAGCTTGAAAAAAACATTGCTATTATAACTGTCTTCCTGAAAAAAAGAAAAAACCTTTAATTGCAATATAATTGTCATGATTTAATTCATTTATTTCTTGTATAATGACTATATGCCATGTCCCAAGCACCACCCTCCATATTGGATATTAGGTTCGAAGAATTCTGATATAGTTTTTCCTAGAGAGGATATTCCAGTTAGTGTGGAAATTTAATGAAAGATTGATAAATGATAAAAGAAAATCTATGAAGGATGGCATGATTGATGATTGACTGGATGACTACTGTAGGCTGGGAGGGAGAGGATACCACTGCTGTGGAGTTCAAACAATCAAAAGAGGATTTAATGACAATATCTGGATTAGGAGCGATGTGAGGAAAAGAAGGTCTGTCACAAAGAACATAAAACAAGAAAGATCTTGATGAAACAAAGAAATGAAATAGTCCAGGAAGTTAAAGTATATTGAGTCAAAGAGTAATAATGTACATAAGCAATGACAAGTATAAAATAAGGAGATTGGATTTCCTTGAAGGTATAGTGAGAGTTTAAACTATTTTAAGTAAGTAAATAAGGTAACTATGATATTTTGTGGCTTGTCTGGATTTCTTAAAGGGGTAAAGAACAGAAGGGGAGTTCATGACAATCTTCATATATGCTACTTGAACAACTTTGTGTAGATTGTTTTCACAGAATGAAAATCAGCAAGGATGAATCACTTAGAAGAGGGAAAGAAAGTTACATCTACTCATATTAGTTTGAGTTGACCTCAGAGAACATGTTAATATTATAATACAATATTACTTTAAATTAAAATATATGCAAATGTGATGTTTTCAGGTTGTACAATTCTTGAATCTCAGTAGGTAAACAGCACAACATCTAGTTCTTCATCATACTTTTGTTACAAGATGCCCCAGTGTTTGCAATACTAGGTTGCTTCCAGTGGCCTCAGCAAAGCTCTGTGCACTCATGCTAGCTTTCTAATTCTGGTTCCCTGACTGAAAGAGCATATACTACTTGGGGAATGATTTGTTTTTCACCTGGCAAATGGCAACATTTCAATGGGAGGAAGATCAGGGACAAACTACATGATGACATATAATATTTCTACTCAAGAGTGGCTTGTTATATTTGTTCCTAATCCATCTGCTCTAGCAAGTTGCATAGTAAATTCAGAGTCAATGAAGTGGAGAAGTATAAACTTTCTTCTAAAAAATAATGGCAAGGCTACAGACAGACCATTCTAATTGATAAAGGTCATAAAACTTAGCATATTAAAAGAATATTTTCCCTGTAACATTTAAATGCATGATATTTATTTAGACTACCCTCTCCACTTATCCCCTGAATACTTTTTCACTAGCTCACTCCAGCTTTTAAAAATTCTCGTGCCATTGTTTTAGGAGAATTGAATTCAATTTCCATCCCATTTGCAATATTCTTAAATAATGTCTTCCTTGATATTAAATATATATACATATGTATTGTTTATTCATTGAGCACAAAAACATTAACGCATTTTAGATGTGCTACATTTCTCCAATTGATAGAAATGTGATTATTATACTACTGCATACAGGACAAGTTATCTGCATTTTTTTAAATCAACCGCCACTAAATTTATTAATTCATCGCTGCCTAACTTTCACTGGCTCAGAAACAGGATCATTGGAGTATACATGATACCTGGGAGGTGCTACTTCACATGAAAATTCACACTCATTGCACAGAGGGGTTAGATTTTCTTGTTAAATGGTGCTTGAGAAGCATAAACATAGGGTGTAATGCATTTCTTGTATAATTTTAAAAAGTTTTAGTAGCTGGTTGTCTGGAAGGCACAGATCTGTAGCTTATAATACATACTTGTTATATAATTTCCCCACTGTGACTTAAACTACACTTCCACTGAGGATTAACCTTCTGTCCAAACAGCATTTCCTATTCATTTGTTTATACTATAATACAAAATTGGTTGGGCCCTCAGGCCATTCTGACACCACAGAGTTACTGTGTCAGTTCCTATACAAGTTCATCCAATCTTTATTTTTGTTTCAGGTGTAAATGTGTTGATAGGAATGCAGTGGCTAACAATTTTTTTTTGAAAATTTATTTATTTATGCATGCAAGAATTGGGGTACAGGCCAGAGGTGTGGTGGGCAGGGGCAGGCAAGAGGATCCAATCGAAACAGAGTGGGGAACAGAACAGGCAGATCAACTGAAACACACTGCTGAGGGGAGCAGGGGGTGTGGCAGCAGAGGTCTGCTGCGCCATGTGGGTTACCTCCCTGGCCAGTGACAGGGATAGAACTTGTGCTGCAATGGCTGCGGTCTGCTTCATAGTGTGTTGCTTAACCCATTGTGCCACCAGGGAGGGCCCAGTGGCTAATGATTTAGATGTAATTCAGAATTGTCCTGATATGTCAGTTAGAGTTTACAATTTAACATTCTCATACTCCCAAGTTTGCATTATATGTTGTTAATTAGAAAAATAAATTGGACCACACATATACATATATATGCATATATAACTTATATACATATGTGTATATACACAAATATGCATAATAGACAGGGAGATAGTCACACCTATCTCTAGAAATTATGTAGTTTATACTAAGTAGTGGGATGACTTATTCAACTCAGAGCAACTTTTTGTAATTTTTGATAGTCTCTTCTTTTTTCCTCTTGGTTAAAAAAAGGAAAACTAGCAGGTGAAAAATTAAACTGTATTTTTAATACTAAAATTATAATGGGAGATAAAAAATTCTCAATAATGATTATTGCATTAGTTTTCTAGTGCTGCTGTAACAAGTGCCATAAAATTAGGAACATGAAACAACATAAATGTACTATCTTGTAATACCAGAATTCAAAAAGTCAAAATAAATATCAAATAAAATTTGATAAAACATAAAAATAATTCAATATAAAATGGGCCCAAATCAAGATGGTAGGATACTTAAATTTCTCAATAGACTTGAGGAAGGGTCTATTCCGTTATCTTTTCCAACTTCCTGAGGCCACCTGAATTCCTTGGTCATTTTCTCTCCTTTCTTCAAGTCATCATTCTGATACTGGCTCTCCTGATTCCCTATCTTTTGATTACTCCAAGATCATCAGGATAATCCCTCTTATAATAATCCTTAATTTAATTAAATATGCAAAATCCCTTCACCATGCAAAACAATGTACCTACAGGTTCACACCTATTTCAAAATAGCAGAGTTATTTTTGTCAGGGAGAATTATTCTACCTCTCATATCTTTCTCTATAAAAAATATGAGCAATAGAAAAAAACAAATTATTTCTCTTTTAAAGAAGCTGAATATACATTTGGAAATACCACACAAAAGCAACTTCCAAGAATAAAATACTTCATAAGGAGATTTTATTAAAATTTGCAACTTCTGTCCTGTGTAAGACACTGTCAGGAAAATGAAAATACAATTCACGGACTGGGAGAAAATATTTATAAAATATATGTCTGATAAACAACTGCTATTGAAAATACACAATGAACTCAAAATTCAAAAATAAGGAAATAAACAACCCTATTTAAAAATTGAGCTTGACAGATACCTCAAAGATACATTGAGGAAATAAGCATATAATGGATGTTCCACATCAAATGTCATCAGGAAAATTAAAATTAAAATAATGATACACCACTACATGCCTTTCTGAATGCCCAAAATCTTAAACATTGATAACACTAAATGTTGGCAGTAAAGTAGACTTGTTGATGGGCAAGTAAGATGGCAAAGTCACTTTGGAAAACAGATTGGTAGCTTTTTATAAGTTAAGCATGCTCTGATTATATGATCTAGAAATCTGCAACTTGGTTTTCACCCAAATAACTTGAAAATTATTCCTATACAAAAACCTGCATATGGACTTATATTCATTAATTGTCAGAATTTGGGAGAACTAAGATGTCCTTTAGAAGGTGCATCAATACAAAACTTGTACATTCAGATAAAGTTTTATGATTCAGCAGTAAAAATAAAGTGAGCTATCTAGTCATGAAAAGACATGGGGAAACTTAAATGTACATTATTAAATGAAAGAAGTCAATTTGAAACTGCTCCATTCTACACAATTTCAAATATTTAACATTCTAAAAAGAGAAAAACTAGGGAAGCAGTGAAAAGATCAGAAACTCCCACTGGTTAGAAAAGAAGGAGGAATGAATAGGCAAAACACAGAGGTGTTTTAGGGAAGTGAAGTACTCTATTTGACACTACTGAGGTGGAGACATGTCCCTATACTTATCCAAATACATAGAATATTCAACACCATGAATGAATCCTAAGATAAACTATGGACCCTGGGTGCCTAGTGAATATGATGATACAATGTAGGGTTCACCATTTTTAACAAATGCACTACTATAGTGTGAAATATTGGTAAGGGGAAGGCTATGTTTATGTGGGGACAGGTAAGGAGCATATGGTAAAACTACTTTCTATTCCATTTGTTGTGAACCTAAATCTGATCTAAGAAATAGTTAGAACACCAAAGTGAATTTAGTCTGATTGAGTTGGGTTGTATTCATTTCAACTCCACATTATTCCATTGTACTAGACAATATTTTAGGTAAAAATTTTAAATATTAGTAATGGCACAATTCTTTCTAACATACTCTGCAAAGTATTTTGGCTTAGTTTATTTCAAGTTATTTTCTAATTCTTATTCATAATACAAAGGTAGTCAAACTGAAATTATATGTCATTTCCTTTTTTGTTAATGAGTTGATCTGTCACTAATAGATCTATAAGCAAATTCTGTTATCCCTTTCTTCAAGGTCCATATATTGATAAAATGCTCCCTTTTCTGTGACATCTTACCTGGTCCCTTCAGCTATAACAAGTCTTTTCTTCTGTAATTTCACAGATCTCTTGTCCTTCATATCTGCCATTATATCACATTTACTTATTGATTTAAATTGTCATGTCCCCCACTGAATGAGGACTCTTAGAAACAGAAAGAATATTATATTTATTTTCATAATACCTGTAACTTCTATAAAGGCTAAAAGCAAATAAAAGTTACTCAGTAAACAATGATTGTTCATTAAATGAGTAAACAGAAATAGTGGAAATATCAAATTAATAATTTAAAAAAGACATCTTGCGAGGCTTATTTTTGTTAATCCTGAGTATTTTAATGTGTTCTTCCATGTCTTCCTCTTTTCCCCATTTCGATGGCTTTTAATATTAAGACCAGTCACAGCTAGAATTTTACATTTGGCACTTTATTCTCTCCAGGTGATCATAAATGTACTAGCTTTATAGAAAGTAGTTGGCTCTGTATTTCTGGGAGTCACTGAGAGTTTTCACCCAGGGTTTATTATGCTGAAGAGTCATTTTCATGTCAACTATTATACTCTATACCACTTTGCTGTAAGTGACTCCAGGCTGATTCTCTTTGTTCTCTAAGTATCATCAATTCTAAAGGAATCCATTATAAAGAGATGGCATTCATGTTATTTAAATATCTGCTGACAGTCAAAGAACTATTTCTGTTCTATCATGCCATTTTTGTTCATTCAATGCTTGTCGAAATTTCTCTGAAAATCCTGGGAAAATAATTTAAAATTTTCATCTTAGAATTTGCTATTTAGTAAAGGAAAAAGGCAAGAAATACAAATGATATATAGTAAATATCATAATCAAATTGTAACTGAAGAATAAATATACAATATTGAAACATCCAGCTTAGAGCTTAATACACATTTATATTTGGATATAAATATATAATAGATGTCCTTGCTGTCAATAAAGTCATTATTTATTTTATCTAATTCTGGCATTTAATTTATCTTTTATCTAATCGATCCTTGGCATTAAGGACTGTATAGCTGTTATACACTTACGTTTCCTGTATCTCTTCATGTTTTAACAATAATGTCTTACTTTAAAATAAAGTCAGAGACAAGGATATGAAAGAATAGTTCAGCTTTTTGGCTTTGTATTTAAATAGGCACTAAGACAAAAATGTTAGGAGTAGCTGCTCTTTAGATCTTTCTCATCGTGTACATGAGCACACATATACGCAAGCAGCAGTTGCTGGTTCTTGACAATATTCCTTTCTTAAGTGAGGGAGCTTCTATTTTTAGAATTCTTATTTTTATTTTGTCAGGTTATGTATTCAAATATTACTTCCACAAGTAAGCATATATAAAATTATATAAGCACCAGTATACCGCTACAAAGTATTACACCACAAAGTAACTCTATAAAACAATCCCTTAGATTTTTAAAGGTCCATTGTTATTTGACTTTTATTATACAAACCTTTGAATTCTAAATTGTTGAATTTCAAGACAACCAACACAATGTACTAAATTGCAATATGTGCTTTGCTTTGTCTGGAAAATTTGACAACTGTCACCAGAGCCACCTCATTGTGTAACTTCAGGGAGCACATTCCCTTTGAGGCTAAATTACCATAAAAACAAGTCCAACTCTCACTGCATATTTAAGACTATTGACACATTGCCCAGAAAGATTAGGGAATCCTTTAAGAAAATTCTGGTCAGTTGAGAATTAGATACATAAGTGACTCCAGTTTTTTACAGCCGATAGTTTTTTTGCCTATTAATTTTTCCAAATTCTAGAAGCATAACAAGGTGCATTATTTAACCCTTGACTTCTGTAATGTGAATTATTATGACAAGGAACTGGTTTTGTTCAGATCTAACACATTTCTAGTATAGCTAGAAGGATCTTGTGATAAACATTTAGCTATTGGGTACTTATATGATGTTCCATTTTATTACTTAAATTTGGAGCAAATACCTGAATGGCATACCTGATCTATAGAACAGGTATTCAGGAATTTCAAAAATCTAAGGAAGATACTGTCCACATTTTCTTTCCCTGCACTGCAGCCCCCCTACAACCACCAGCAATAAAACAATTAAGAATAACTTCTTCTGATACTAGAGGTTAAATATGAACATGCATAGTTCAGATATTGTTGCTTCTTTCTTTGTTAGATATGTAAGAAAAGTATCTATCTAATTAGATGCTAGAGAAAATAATTGGGAGACAACTATACTAGGAATAATGAAACTTCTATTACAACCAGGATTTAAAGATTTTCCTTTTATGAAACAATAAGCCATTACTATTCTAATTGTTATCGATCATATATCAGTAAACAGTTAATGGGCATATAACTGTTTCTATGGAACATAGGATGGTCTTTAGAGAACCATTTACAATTACTCTTGACCCTCCTAAGCATGATTCAATATGAATAATGATTTTGCTAGATTACCATAAAAAGAGAATCAATGAATCCACTGAAGTTAAACTCAAAATGGACAGTCCTTTAGATTAGCAGTTGGTTAGGCTTTTGGTGAGAGAAATGCTGTATTCCACAATCTTATGCTGTTCCTTTGAACAGCTAAATTTCAAATTGTTATGTACAACTTGCTCACGAATTCAACCGCTGCTCACTTGTAGTACTTACTATGGTTTTCTATTCATCTGATTTTGTATTTTATGCAAAGACAGGAAAAAAAATACAGTCTAATTTCTTAGATGCATGTGTACTTTTCAGGCTCATCTCCCCTAATACATGGTCATTTTATGATTCTGAGTTTGTTGATCATATAAGCACAGACCATGGCTTAGGTATTCACATGGTGAGACTGTGGATTCAGTTACAACTTACTACCCTCTATTTAATGATTATAGCTAAGATAATGCTTATCAACAAGACATCAATGTTAAAATGCTAAATGCTTTTTACATACTTCCATTTCTCTATATTATTATACTGAACATTGGTTTAAGAGAACAAAAGAGAGGGCAGAGTGGCAGAGAGTCACAGTGAAGTGTGATGGAAGCCTTTGGGTGCCTTGGTGATAGATATGGTATGGTACATACTTCTGAAGAGGCGGGATCGTATGTTTCTGAATCAGAGAGTGTTGTAAACCATTGTTACCACTTTTTTTTTAATAGTTGATGCTTAATATATATTTCTTTAGTTGCAAAAAAAAAAGAATCTTCATATTTGATTTTCCTAAATTTATATTTGATGTCACTAATTTCATCACTATATACTTATTTTCTCATTAAGATAGATATTATGCATATAGATTAGATAATTTGAAAACTAATTTCTTTCCTCTGTTTTGTCTAGAAACAGGTAAACAGGTACTTAAGTGATAGAAGGAAAAGGATTCTAGACTTTTTAAATCATTTCATTCTAAAGGAGTACTATCTTAAAAGCTATGAAAAATTTTCCCAATTGACAATGAAGTGCTCTTTTAATTTATCCAATTTTTAAAAGTGTTTGTGCTAACTACCATTGGAAAGAAATTTATATATTTAGTATAAATGATGTGTCACTTTCTTTTTTTGCTAGAAAATGTTAGATGATGCAATTGCTACATTAAGCATTTTCAATTACTGATAAAATGCTGTTCCAGAATGAAAATTAAACATTTATAAACCAAGAATCAGGAAAGTCAGAAAGCTTATTATACTAAATAATGTTCTACTTTACCTGAACTATATGTTCAATAATGCCTCTATTGAAAAGACTTAGAAGAAGAATGGAAAGCTAAAATAAAGTGAAATGTTTAAAATAAATTTAGGGGCCTCCCTGGTGGCACAGTGGGTTAAGCAATGCACTACAAAGCAAACCTCAGCCACTGCAGCACGAGTTCGATCCCTGCCGCCAGCCAGGGAGGGGACCCACATGGCATGGCAGACCTCTCCTGCTGTGC